>OU612045.1:151163058-151763058 GCA_914767935.1 Coremacera marginata
AAAAGGTATGTAAATGTAAATATTATTACTTAGACTTAAAGTTAAGTTTTGAAAACCATATGAGAATGTAGGATTGAAAAAGAAAACTCAGAATGTATGAAAATATATGTATGGTGACATTTAGATTTCAAGTTTATGCTGATGGAATCTTGTAGCAAGTAGAAGCAAAATTTGTGTTAGTTTTTGCAGGATAGCCAATACACAATCCTATATCTATTAACAGGTTGTGATGATCTACTGCAGCATAGCTTCTATTATACTTAACATTGAATTAACAACTTTGTCTAACAAAAATTTGTGGGTTGGTGGATAGTTTATAGAAATCTTAATCAGTAGGGTACGAGTTCGAGCCCCACGTCGGGTCAAGAAATGTTTTCAATTTCTTATTATAAATTTTCTGGATATAAACGCAAGCAACAAAAACCCAATTTCAATTTAATTTCTCAGAAAAATGGTGTAAAAAAAAAGTGTAGTTTTTGAGATTTCACACAAGCAAATAAAAGAACTAGGCGTAAGAAGTTTAGAAAAAACATATATATTTTCTTAAAGAGACATAACTCATATGAAACTTAAATAACAATTTATTATTTATTGAACACAAATGAATGCCACGGATGCAAAAAACCTTGAATTAAGCAGATATTATTATTAATAAATCTAATTTACTTGTAAGCTTTAACCGCTTTCTTCTGCGCTATAAGTTTTCTATGGACGCCATAAAAAATGAGGCACCTTCTAAAATCGCTTGCAATAGACGCCAACTATAAGAGTTGTAAGAAAGCGCTCTATATGCTCAAACCATTCTATTTGCATAGATGTGCCTTATGCGGACCTTGTACGGCCAATCATTTCACATCAATCATTTATATGTGTTAGTGAATACTTTTTTCCATACGGCACACAGACTCGTTGATGGCTTGATTGGCCAAAATCAAATTATTTTGATATTTTACAATGTTTGTCCAGTGGCTTGATGTGTGTAAGGGCTTGATTGACCATATTTTGTGATTCTTTTGTTTTCGTCGTGCGGCAATTATGTCTGCAGAAAAGGAAGAAGTGTTGAAAAAAATTTAAGAACGTCAAATGATAGGGATGACCGTTATAAAGTTACACAGCAGTTAATATATAAACTTAAAATTTATTGAAAGTTCAAGTAAATACTTAATCGGAAATTATAGTTATTTAAAGCAAAACATTAGTTAATTTTTGAAAAAGAAACAATTTATCAGATCGAGCGAGTTGCGG
Source organism: Coremacera marginata (assembly GCA_914767935.1). Classification (NCBI taxonomy): domain Eukaryota; kingdom Metazoa; phylum Arthropoda; class Insecta; order Diptera; family Sciomyzidae; genus Coremacera; species Coremacera marginata. The sequence goes on from OU612045.1 coordinate 151,164,304, forward strand.
ATTTCAGTATTGCGGGTCGATGGTCAGTCTGTACAATGACTGACTTCGAACAGCGTAAACCCTTCTTGCCACGTAATATTGCATTATCATTATATTTCCAACTTCTGCAAGGTCTCCATATCGACAGATAAAACAAATATGGCGCAGTTGGCAAGAGGACAAACATTTTTTGCCAGAGTTTACTGAAGTTTATCGAACTTTAAGCCCCTTAAAATGGGTGTAGCCAGGATTGATAAATAAATCAATGTGTCAGCTGTATGTTTGTAATGAAAAATAAATAAAGCTTTAATAAATATTATTAAATTCTTTGCAATTTAGTTATAAGAAAAAATCTTTTGAATTTCTTAATTAAATACAAATATTTTTATTTTTCTAATGTTCAAGAGGGACAACTGCCCCTCTGCCCTACCCTCGCTACATTCATGGCCAAAAAAATTTTTTTGTTAATTTTGATACTTATGTAAGACAATAAAAAATATTTACTCAAATATCTCTTACCGTTTTTTCACAATCCTTACTTAAAAAACTCCTAAAATTTCGATAAAAATAGGTAAAATGTCCACTAAAATATCTTTAAAATTATACTATAACCATCAATATCGGTTGTACGCTAAGAAAATGTAGGTACTTTTCTTAGAAAATTTTAAAAAAAGAGACAAATCAATAAATCGATTTTTTCCTTCCGGCAATCTTATTTATATTGAAAGTACTTCATAAATACATTGTCAAATTGCTGCGCCCAGGAAATCATGATATCCCCTGATTGATGTTTGTAAAGGCCCCAATAGACGAGCAACTAATCGCAAAACTGATTGAAAGCTGGTTGATGGTTTTATCTACAGACGCATAGACCAGGGGTCGGATTCTCTATTTGTGGAAAATAAAGTGTTCACAAAATTCAGTGAAGAATCTAAGTATGCGATTCTGTAACTGTATGAAGTGAATTCTTATGTCAAAAAAAAATGTACACAATGAACAAAATTTATTTACTGAATATTTTGCGATGAAGATTCAAATTGAATGCTGCAAAATGGCAAATAAACTAAAAAAGGCCAGCACATAAAAAGCGAATATTGGCTGAAAGAACGGAAATGCGTTCTGAAGATTGAAAATTATGTGCTATGTTGTTGAAAAAATCCTTCGCAAGTTGCTTGGGAAATCGATACAACTCCATAAATCGTTCATCACTTACATTGTATGGATTGAGCTTATTTCGTAAGATCCTTCGAACAATAATTAAGTGATTCCTATTAAATTAAGAAAGACTCATTTGTTAAACGCATATTCTTAATTATGTGTTGAATACATGCCCTCTTCTATTTCTCAAACGACGTAAAAAATTTATGCGCAGAAGTAAACTCATTTTATTTCATAAATTCTATGATTTTTGCAACCGAAAAAGTTTTGAATTTTTTTTCCTTTATTTTGTTTGGAAATATTAGCTGTCAAATCCAATTCAGCGCCTTGAAATATTCATTCTGCTACTTTGCTTTTTCATTCAGCACAGTGCTGTTCATTTGCACTTCGCATGAAATGTTAATGAGAACACTGCGCGTGAAAGTGAGTTTTTTTATTTTGTGTCCACTGAATATATCTCACAGTTGCAGAATCCGCCCCCAGTTTTTCAATTCCAGTACTAAATCTTTTTCTTCTTGAGAACATCGATCGTAGTATGTTTACTGAAAATAAATGTAAATAATATTGCTTACTCTAAATCTGACTTTTGTTTGCTGACTTTTCCCGTTAGAGAATTCATTGATGTGAAATCGAAAAAAATCAAAACTTTTTAATTCTTACCAACTTATTGATAAACTGGTTGAAAAACTGATAAACAACCAGCATCCTGTTTATCAGTTTTGCGATTAGCTGCTAGGCTATCTATTTTAATTCCCTAAAAACCAAAACGATAAATTGTTACGTTTGCGTGAAATCAAAAATGTCGCCAATAGCACCACAAACGGACAAACATTCCCAAACCAACAAAGTTCGCGAACATATCCGCCTGTGCATGATACTTATAAGAAATAGCATCAAGCCTCAGATACCCATGATTGATGTCAAATGATTGACCGTGTAACGTCCGCATTAAGTCGACATAGTGGCAGTACCTCCTCGAACAACTGTAAAAAGATATAAAACTAGTGGTTTTCAAACTGTGACAGCAAAATGACAGCAATACCAAAGCAAAACGTCAAAATAAAAACGGCCAAATTAAAAACACAAAAAGAAATAGCTAAAAAATTCTCCGCCCGTGCGACAAATCATCGAAAATCAACGAACAAACGTCAGTCGAGAAATAAATGGCGGATCGATTTGTCAAATAAACGAAGGAAAAACTTTTGTGCAGACGCAACGAATAGAGCAGCGCACGGAAAGAAAATCTAATTTAAATTATGTGAATTGTGAATTTTAGCTAAAACAGCTAAGTTTAAAAAATAAATTAAATTTAATGCAAACGCTGCGAAATGCAAATCGGCCAACTAATAAAATAGCAAAAGTGCGTGAAATAAAGAACCATATAATTGAAAATTTTAAACGTAAGAAAATTGTTGACGCAAGTGGATAAAAAAAAGGCGAAAGACAGAAAAAAAAGTTAAAAATAAAAAAAAATCCGGGTGTTTGTGTGTGCGAAAAAAGAATTCAGCAAAGTAAATGTAAGAAAACTAATTTTTAATTAAAATCAAAACTATGGAAAAAGAAGCAAGAAAAAATAAAAATTAATTTAAAATTTCAAGATTAGGCGAATCAGTTATATCAAAGATGTTTCCGTTAGTTTTGGTGGGAAGGGGGAGGCAAAAGAACACCGAAAAAACCTTGTAAAGTTTTTGCAATAAATTGTTTATTCACTTGCTAAATAATTCAAACGTTATTTGCTCAATGTATTCGCACAGAAATTGTTTATAGAAAACTTCCAAGAATAGCAGCGGCTTTGCTGTTGCTGCTAAAATTACATTAGCAGAGCAGCTGGCGTTGCAAGCGATCAACGTTGAGCTCGCTAGCAAAACAAAAAAAAAAAAGATTTAAAAGAAGAAGCTGCCACAGAAACGACTGTTTATCTATCCGTTGGAATTTTTGTCCATCTTTGTGCTGTGTCTTCTGTCCAGCTGTCTGTCTGTCCAGCAATCTGTCTGTCTATCTGTTTTGCAGTCTATTTGGCTGTCTCACTGACTGCCTTTGATTTGCTGTGCATCTCTTAATTTTTTAATGTTTTTCTTTTCTCCTTTTTTCAAGAGATGCCACAATTTTATTTTGCAAAGCAAAAAATAAAATATTCTTGCACTTATTATTAGAAAAAAACTGACTTGAAAAGTTTACAATTCTTGTGAAATTTCGTAGTTTGAAATTTATTGATAACGAAATCTTTTTTAATTCTTTGTTATTGTTATCGATAAAAGTGTTATAAAAAAAAAATTCAAGCTTAAAAGCAGTGCCATTTGTTCGAGGTTTTTATACACAAATTATGCTGAAATGTTTTAAGGTGAGTTTTTTGTATGAATTAAAATTTATTCTTTACATCTCCCAGTGAACAAAAATTAACGTGTAGAGAATTTTGCTATATATCGATATCGATAAAAATATGCGGACTAACCTTTATATAAAAGGATTTAAAAAGCTTTGTGTGCATTTTATCTTTGGAAACGCATTATAACAAATGCTACTGTTGATAATTAACCATTCGACTACAGAGAAGATGGTCCGCAAGCAAAGAATTTATTTATAAAGATACTCTATTTGTCTGTGAGTCTAAAAAACCCCTTATAATAGTATGGCGTTTTCTTTTCTCGCCAAAAAATTCTGCCCCCTCTGAGAGTGCAGAATTTTTTAAATTTTGACCTGAACTCAAAAAATATTGACCGGTTCTTAGTCGAGAAAATAACATAAAAATGATAAAATTTTTTTTTAATGTTGTGTTTTCTGCCCTGTTATATCGAGAAACGCCAAATAAATTGCAAAAGTCTTTCGTGAAATAGCAAAACACAAAATTTAATTCAAAATGTCTGGCGACGAAAGTTTTGTTGAAGGTAAATGAACTTATTTGTAATATTTTCGTTAATATCGTTAAACCACTGATGTGGCTATTTCGTTAATATTAGCCATTTTATGTTTAATTATAATAAATAATTGTAATTTGTAAAGAATAAGCTCACTCTTCAATAAAATGTCAATACAATGTTCATTATTTTCTTAACATGTCACTTTTTTTTCTTCAGTTGGTAGCATTTGTGGGCAGAATTCTGAAATCGTCGATCTTGAGACTGCAAAAATTCTGCATTTTTTATACTTTTCAGGTCTAAATTTTCGAGAAAAGAACACGATTTCATTTTAGAGGTGAAAATTTGCTTATGAAAAGAATTCAAAAAGTGCAGAATTCTCAAAGAGGGCAGAAAAAAATGCAGAATTTTTTCATGAAAAGAAAACGCCATTAGTGTCTTATGTATTATAAATAACCATCCCATATATCCTCCTTTTGGTAGGATCATCCTCCTTTTTAAGCCAAAAAATTTGAAAACCACCGAACCTCCTTTTTCACCTTGAATCATCAATTTTATCATTCTCCTATCATATAAAAAAAGAAAACCTCCATTATGCCAAAATTTGGAAGGAAATTTCTCCATTTTGATAAAATTGAAATGGGATGATTAATTATAACCCTGCAAACATTTTCTATCTCCTCAAAATCGCCAGATAATCACTTGGAAGATGAGAAAATGACATAAGTTCATACATAAAAGCCTGAAGGTTTCGTAAGCGATTTGCTGGGAAGGTTCGAGAACGAATCGCTCAGGGCAGTTTTAAGCGATTCGCTGGGAAGGCTCGCAAACCAATTTGCCGAGGGGGCCTTAAGCGATTCACTGGGAAGATTCGCGAACGAATCGCTGAGGTGGGCCTTAAGTGATACGCTGGGAAGACTCGCAAACAAATCACCGAGGGGGGCTTTAAGCAATTCGCTGGGAAGATTCGAGAACGAATCGCTTAGGGGAACCTTAAGCGATTCACTGGGAAGATTCACGAACAAATCCCCGATGGGGCCTTAAGCGATTCGCGATCGCCAAAAAGGGTTATTAGCGATTCGCAAATATAAGAGTCGCCGAAAGAGATCCTAAGCAATTCGCTGGGAAGAGCCGCAGACGAATCACCAATATAAGTCCTAAAAGGGGTCAAACGATTCGGCAATACGGGTCCTCAACGAAATGTTGCGAAACATCGCTGTTGAACGTAAAAAATTGTTTTATTTTCAAAAATTAAAAATATAAAAATGAAGACGCGTCGTCGTTGCTTCTGAACGATAAGAAAATATTTGACATTTTGTTCACAAGTTGTAAAAACGATCCATCTTCCAACGATCGTCGAAATGAGCAAAGGAAGATTTTGAAAATTTTTCTTGAATCCCGTTTAATCCCTTGAGCGATCGAAAAGCGATTCATCTTCCAACGATTGCCGGAGTAAGCGAAGGAAAATTTTGAAAATTTTTCTTGATTCACGCATTAATCCCTTGGGCGAAAAGCGATCTATCTTCCATTTATCACTGGAATGAGCGAAGGAAGATTTTGAAAATTTTTTTCTTGAATTGTGCTTGAGCGCATTAACCCTTGGGCGATCGAAAAGCGATAAATCTTTCAATGATCGTCGAAATGAGCGAAGGAAGATTTTGAAAATGTTTCTTGAATCGCGCATGAATTAATTCCTTGGGCGATCCATTTTCCAACGATCGCTGGAATGTGCAATGAAAGATTTTGAAAATTTTTCTTGAATCACGCATTAATCGCTTGGGCGATCGAAAAGCGATCAATCTTCCAACGATCGCTGGAATGTGCGATGGAAGATTTTGAACATTTTTCTTGAATCGCGCCTTAATCACTTAGGCGATCGAAAAGCTATCAATCTTCTAAATAACCCTTGGGCGAATCGCAAATGCATCGCAAAACCAGTTTCTCTTCCAATCGTCTTCCAAATGTTTGCAGGGTAGAAGATATTTTTTTTGCCGGTACGAACAAAATTTTAAACAAATCACACGAAATTTCATAAAATAGCTATTGACTCGTGTTCAATCGAGAGTATGTACTCAGCATTTAACTTTTAAATAAAATTTCGGACACATGTCCATGGCGGCTGGATCTGATGAGGGTCATCCGAAGGGCAAAGTTTGCGATCACTTTTTCAAGCTATATTTTAAAGTGATTCAAAAAAGTCGACTATTTTTTTTTCAAATACCCTGTGAAATAGATTCAGATAAGTGAGAAGAAATGCCTGTAGAAGAAAATTACATGGGTAAAATTATTTTTCAACTTTTTATTCTTATATCTTAAAAACCACTTGACGAATGTAAATGATTCGTAATCAAAAATGTCTGTAATCATTTCTTTGATAAATCTACTCGGTCAAAAATTATTCAAATTAACTATTAAATTATTAATAAAGGGTGTTTTTTAGAGGTATATACAACTTTGAAATGGAATAAAACAAGGATGAATTTTGAAAATGGACATGAAATTGACTTTATTCAAAGATAATCTTTTTGTATTATAATTTGAATATGATTTCTGGCATATGACAACCACGGCTGGCTCGGACGTAATCTAATCTGGAGGTTCAATTGTCAATTACTTTTTCCAATATTTGTGGCCATATATCTGCAATTACGCGGCAAATGTTGTCCTCCAAGTAGTCGATCGTTTCGAACTTTTCGGCGTAGACTAGCGACTTCTCATATCCCCACAGAAAATAGTCTAGCGGCGTTAATTCGCACGATCTTGGAGGCCAATTCACGGGTCCGGAACGTGAAATTATGCAGTTACTAAACGGTTACCTTCATTAAATCAATTGTGGCACGAGCTGTGTGGTGCGTCGTCTTGTTCAAACCACAGCTCCTACACATAATGGTTGTTCAAGTGAGGAACGAAGAAGTCAGTAATCATGGCTCTATAGCGGTCAGCATTGACTGTAAAGTTCTGGCCCGCATCGTTTTTAAAGAAGTACGGACCACTGATTCCACCAGCCCATAAAGTACACCCAACAGTCAGTTTTTTCTGAATGTAATGGTGCCTCAACATACACTCGAGGATTATCTTCACTCCAAATACGGCAGTTTTGTTTATTGACGTAGCCAGCCATTCAACCAAAAGTGAGCTTTATCGCTAAACAAAATTCTCTTATGAAAATCGGAATCAACGGCAATTTTGTTTTGTGCTCATTCACTGAATCTACGCCTTGCTAGGTGATCGTGTGGCTTCAATTCTTGCACGAGTTTGATTTTGTAAGCACGCAAACCAAGATCTGTACGCAAAATCTTCCATAAAGTGGATGCACACAAATCCAATTCCTGTGCACGATGGCGGATAACATAGACTGATTCGGGTCTTCCTCTACGTTATGCTCTACAGCAGCAATGGCTTCTGTACGCACTGTACTACGTCTCTGTGGATGCGTATTATCATTTAGAGTATGCGTGGTGTGAAAACGGTTCATAGTTAGTCGAATTCATTGCTCTGATGGACGATTATGTTGACCGTAAAATGGACGTAGTGTGCGATACGTATTTCGAACAGAACCATTATTTAAAAAAAAAATTTGCACAATTTGGAAGCGTTGTTTAGGCGTTCATGTTGAAATGCCAAAACCATGGTATAATGATTTACAAGGTAGGAGTGACAGTTCGGTTGGCGATTTGGAGTTGTCAAAAACACATTGAAAAAGAGAAAACGAAGAAGCAGCAAAACAGATGACAAGTTAAACTTTGTATTGATTTCACAACTCCCGATCGCCGCTCGTGAGAAAAAAGGTAGTGTGAGAACAACACAAATCACTTGACATCTTACAAAATGGCTGCCAGTTAAAACAGTATTGCCAACTTAAAGATCTATACCTATAAAAAAACACCCTTTACAACCACTTTCATTATATTACAGTAGATTGCGCAAACATTATATTTTTCTGGGGTTAACTGTGCTTCGAATATTAAAATTGATTTGAAAAACATTCTTTGTGGTGACTTTCCTGTTTTATGTAATTTATTTTATTTTTCATTAAGACATGGATGAATGAAGGTGATATGTTGCAATTATCTAGTTTCGAGGAAATCGAGTTCAAAGTTTCACATTTGTTCTGAAATCTATATTATGTTAAATCAAACTTAAGTATTTCAGATGTCCTGCGAATGCGAAAACAGAATTAGGCTCAATAAGTTATCCGTTTTTTGTCATTTTTTACTCAGATTTTCGTCACAATTCATTTAGAATATAAAAAAATTTGGTTTGGTTAGTAATATATCCGATTTTAGTCATCAGTATATCATAAATTTGTATATTTAAGCTGTACAACAGCAACGAGAAAACGTATTAAAATCGGCATTAAGAATTATAATGATAAGATTTTTATAAGTATAAGCACTAAAGTATAAAGAGATTTTTTAAACTGTGCAAAGAATCCGAGACTGCATAAATTGTCATTAACAGAATAAGATTTAGAAATAAATCCATTTTAAGCTGGCATTCTATCAGATTTACGTCAGATTCACATTAAAATAATCAGCTATTCTACGAATACAAGAATTTGCTTAGGAATAATTCGAAATATTTAGTAATAGATTTTAAGTCTAATAAAATACTGATGAATTGCATAAAAAAGCACTTCGAAAAAGAATTTTATTAGGTAAATAATCCATTTAAAGTCAGTATTTGTTCAGTTTTTTTCTCAGAATATCATAAAATTGAAAGAAAATCCTCTACGTTGTTCTCTCAGAAAACAAAGACTTGATGCAAACAATTTCTAGGCAGATTTTTCTCAAATAATTTGTGCATATTTAGCCAATATATTTTGCTAGCATCGTCTAATAAAAAGGGTACGTAAAACGGCCGACGACTGAAGCTGAAACCTACTAATTTAAGAAGAGTTAATAATTAATCCGAAATGAATTATATATATAAAGCTAAATCAAATGTAGCCAACTGTTTCAAGTCTTAAATAAAACCAAAATGTATTTAATTAATATTCAATTGCTTGGAGAGAATTAATTTTCACAGCTTTAAATTCCAAAAGCCGCAAGCAAGCCAACAAACAAGTTTCTTGAATTTGTAACCAGTCGCTTCTTCTTATTTCTCAATTATTTTTTTTTATTTTACTTTTCTTTTTTTAATGTTTCTTGGATTTTATTTATATCTTAGAACTCGGTTGCTATTTTTTGTTTTTATTTTTATTGCTACTCATTTTTTATTATATTTTCTTGATTCTCAGTTGATGGTTCTTCCTTCTGCGATTCTTCTCTTATATTTAGCTTATTTTTCTGCAACTTACTTTATGCCATTCATGAGCCATGAAGTTTCTTAATTCAAGTCGTCCTCTTCTTAATGGTTTTTTTTTTTGCTTTTTTTCTTTATTGTTGCTGTCGCTTAGTTTTATTGCCTTTTTCAACTTTTGTAGCTGAACTTGAATCGTTGCAAAAATGTTGAAAAACTAGTTTTTTTAATACGAAATACTAACGTCGCACCAAGAACTATACCTATATTATAACAGCTTCACTTCACAAGCGTAAAGTTGTGTCCAGGGAGAGTCGCCATAGTTTGGGTTAAGAAGTAATAGATACCAGTTTTGTCGTAGACACGGATGTTCTTTTTTATTTGTTTTTGTTTTTTAGCCTGTCTTAAGAAGAAACTGTTGTATATTTTCATTTAATGGTAATGGACGAAACGAGGAAAATTTGGGTCTTTAGGAACTTTATTAGTAAAAAAAAATTGTTATTTAGTGAACTCGAAGTTTATTTTTTGTTTTCATTTATAAAACGTTTCGTTTTCGACACTTACCACTTTTAAATTATTCTTCGGACTGAAATGTCGCTATTTCATAGAAACTATCATCGATGAAATAAGATTTTGATCGTAAACGTGTTCGCAAACATATCAAAAATGATGCCATTTTTGTATTGCAAAATACTTTCAATAACTTCAGTACACTTTAAGACTATCGCCAAAATTTCATCGGAATTTGTTAAAAGAGAGTATGTGAACTGTACAAAGAAGAAGAGCATGGGCTTAAAACTGGTTTGAAAAAATTCGGAATAATTCGAATAATCCGTTTTAAGTCAGTATTAATTCAGATTTTCGTCAAAATTTCAACAGATATCAAAATAAAAGTATCCCAACCTTTCCCTTATTTTTATTCCAGTGTAAAATTGTTATTGTTATATTCGTTATTCGTAGTCCGATGTAAGACACCAATTTCTACAAAATATTCTTTAGAATCGAAAAAAAAATTAAATCTCAATTGTTCTAAATGATGTATATGAATTGCAAATTGTATAAAAAGAAACGGTATAGCGTATATACAGTAAAGAAGTGAAACTTCTTCTCCCCGAAAATCATAGGGATTTTATCTTCACTTCTACCAAGAGCATCAACACCTGTTTGACTGTAAAGCAGTAGGGAACGATGTATTAAATAAAGAAATGAAAGATGGCGTATAGGATTGCCACCTGAATTTTTTGTATTTTTACGAATTCAGTGCTGAGGCGAACGCTAGATAAAAATGGGTTGCTGAATCCGAATCCGTTGTCAGAATTTCAAAATTACAAGAATTCGTAAGAATACAAAAAATGTAGGTGGCAACCCTATCCGCCATATAGAATTCTAAAAATGTGATATTAGATTCGAAATCAAATTCGTTGTCAAAATTACAAGAATTCGCAAAAAAACAAAAAATCTTCTTGGCAACCCTATCCGCCATCTTGAATTTTAAAATGCTGACATCAGATTTGAAATAAGCGACCCCCCTAAAACTGCTAGATGATGTTTAAAACTCTTAAAAATATATATTATAAGGTGGCAATCGTATTATAAAAAAATTACATAATTTTGAAATACTGAAAACGTATCCGGCGACATATTTTTACCTAGTGTTCACACCAGCACCGAATTCGTAAAAAAAAAAATTTAGGTGGCAAGCCTATACGCCATTTTGAATTTTAAAACTGTGCTATCAGATTCGATATCAAATCCGTTGTCAGAATTTTCTAAAATTACAAGGACTCTCAAAAATACAAAAAAGTTAGGTGGCAATCCTGTCCGCCATTTTGAATTTTAAAATTCTGACATCAGTTTTGAAACCAGCAAATCCCTAAAACTGCCAAAAATGGTGTCTCTTTTAGGCAGCGCTTGTATAGATACATTGTACGTGTTTATATACAATGTTTAAAAAAAGTTCCAACTGTTTTATCTGTTTGTAAACAAAAACGTTTCACTTTTTTGTTACATATTTATAAATAGTATATGTGTTTTTTTTTTTAATTTTCCCCTCAGCATTAGGCTTCACTTCGCCGCCTAATAAGTTTCTCTTCAAAAAAAGTTAATTTCGTAAAAGAGTCCTTAAAAGCAATAACCCTTTTTTTGTCTCCTTTCGTAAGTACAAAAATAAAAACAAACTTAAAAACGAACTATTTTGTTTGTAAACATTAAACAACGCTTTTATAAATATACTAGCAAGCCAAAGTGGTCCGCGGCTTCGCCACGGACGTTTTCTTTTTATCAATAAAGAGTTGTGTTAAAGAGTAAAGTTTTTGATACTCTTTGAATAAGTGTAGAGAGAGATAGAGCGCAATAACTTCATATAGAAAAATTCTAAACACGCTAAAGGTGGTCAGTCAGTCGCCTTGCGTTTAAAAATTAATAAATTAGAGCAATACAATATATTTATCCGCTCTCACTATCGCTGCTTTTTGACAGTTTCCAATTTTGTAAAGTGTAAACACACAATTACCGGTCCATTAATATGCAATAATAAAAAATCATACATTTAGATATTACGATTTTTAATTCAAAATTGGTACCATGAACATATAATTCACTACCTTTTCAAAAATTTCTGATTACCTAAATCCGAAGTATGCACGATGGGTTCAATTTTGTATTTTCCCCACTTTTTTTATAAATGTATTTTTTATATGTATTTTATGATATAAATTTTAATTTTCCAAGTCGATATCAAAGAGATTTGAAAGAGAAATGAAGCTTAGTTCATAGTTTTGTTTTTTAAATTCGTACCCAAAGTTAAATTCGTACTTTGCAATAGTACGAATTATGGGTTTGTGTCTTTGCTAAGTCAGCGTCGCATTTAAGAATTTGTCCTCACGCAGTTCGAAAAATTTACAACAAACTTATGCTAACATATCCACAGACTTCGATCTAGTTTTTGGTCTAGGCAACAAAGTTTAATTAGTTAATAGATCGCATTTTATGTAAATGATGAGTTAGTGATATATTAACAGATTCATACAAGTACTTGTATAACATTTTCGCATTAAAACTAAAAGAAACTTTCATTTGTATTTTCCATATTATGCATTGGCAGTAGTTTATTACTACAATGTTGAATTATTTAAAAATAGTCACTTACAGATCTATTCTGCGCGTTACCGGTAATAGTAATCTTGTTACCGAAATTTGTTACCGGTCTTAGTATTCGGTATTCTGTACACTCGGTAACGCTTTCAAAAGCCGTAAGCTCGTTTAAGAGTTGTTACCACCTAAGGAGATGGTAACAATATTCACTGGTAATGCTTGCTTGTAGAATACCAAAAGGATGTAAATGTTACCAAAAGGCGAGTTTCTTCGGTAATAAGATTAACGTTACCGCGACAGAATCGATCTGTTAGTAGAAATTTGTCAATTCCGTACTCGAACTCAAGTCCTCACGATTTTAAGGAGAGCGTGCTATCCATTGCACCACAGCAGCTGTTTCAATTACTTAGCTTTGTTTGCTTATAAAAAATAAAAAAGTCTACATTTTTGTTACATAAACTTTTGTATGCTTTATACAATAATTTGGTAAATGTTGACATTTTTGTTTATTGTAATTGTTATAATTATAAAGAAATTAAACATGTTTTTTTTCCTTGTATAAAGAATCGAAGGTTTCTTTTTAAAACACTGTTTAGCTGACACAAAAATTTTTATGATTACACATAAGTTCTTCAACTCAGTATATTGAAGTTAAAACTTCTTTAGGCGCGTTGAGTACTTTTTGGTACAGAGCAAAACTAAAGATTCGCGATATCATCACTCTGTTAGCGATATCATCACGCTGTTAGCGTATAAGAAATTATTAAAGTACAGCATTCGTTTTTAGGGATTATCTAGCATCGACCATGCCGAAAACCGAAGTGATTAGCAACCAATTGCCGATTACCGAACCAATTACCGATTACCGAAACGATTACCAACCGATTACCGAAGCTATTACCAACCCATTATCGACTACCGAAGCGATTGCCAACCGATTGTTAATTACCGAACCGAATACCAATTACCGTAACAATTACCAACCGATTGCCGAAGTAATTACTGAACCAATTATAGAAGCGATTACCAACCGATTAACGAACCAATTACCGGTTACCGAAGCGATTACCGAAACAATTACCTATTACCGTAGCGATTACCAACCAATTACTGAAGCGATTACCAACCGATTATCGAACCAATAACCGATTATCAAAGCGGTTACCCATCGATTAACGAGCCAAATTCCGAAGCGATTTCAAACCGGTTACCAAAGCGATTACCAACCGATTATCGAAGCGATTACCAAAGCGATTATCAACCGATTACCGAAGCGATTACCAAACAATTCCCAAATACCGAAGCGATTACCAACCGATTGCCAAGCCAATTACCGATTACTTAACCAAAGTAATTGTGGAAAGTTAACATTAAAAAATAGCTGTATATACATTCAACAACGCATATATTAATATAAAAAGTTAAAAACGTAGAACACTACTTCTTCTACGTAGAACGTACAGCTACTTCGGGAATTCATAACAGCTATGTTGTTTCATAGCTTTAAGTTTTCAATTCGCACGGCATTCCCCCCACTGCCTACTTTTTTTTCTTCACAAAAGTCAACTTGTAGATCGCACTGCGGTTTTTTTTCTCTCTGTATGCATTTTCTTTCTGATATAAAGGTGAAAACGTTATAAACGCCATAAAGACTTGCTCTACACTTTTATACAATTGAAATCAGAGTACATATTTTATAAATATTTAATCGTTTAAAATAATATAAAAGATAATGACAAAGTATCGAAATCAAAGCATTTTTTAAATGATTAAAATTTACACAAAAACTAAAAAAAAATAATTTTTCTTAAACATTTTTAATTGCTTTTTTAATTAATTTTTTTTTTTTAAGATAATAATAAAGATTTATTTTTGTCTTTAAAATGGTCATCAAATGCGTTTTATGAATCTATGCACCCAATTTGCTCAAAATAAAACAACGCATTTAAAAACAAACTAGAACGTAATAAGAACTTGTTGTGTTTTTATTAAGGTATGTTAATATAATTTAGTTTTTTTTTTTATTATAAAAATGGATGTTATAAGTTTAACAAGTTTATAAATTTTATTGCAAATTCATTCTACTACTTCAAATATTTTCCGCTCCGTCTCTGTTGTGAATATATATGCCCAAATACAAAAACGACGAGCAGGTTGTTCACCTTTTAAACTCAAGCTATTTAAGTGTTAAAAATAAGCATTTAGAGGGTGGCTTTTAAGTGCAATCACCTGATATTTAAGTGCGTAAGTATTAAAAGGAAAAAAAAAATATTAAAAGGTAAATAAAGGTAAAATTAAAGAAACTAAGGACAACCATGACTATAAGTATATGAGTCGTGTCTGCGTGTGGCAATATAGATACGCATTAAAAGTGGAAAAACCAGATTTCTCGTAAGTTTATAAGAACATGTTTTATATAAGAAGATGTTATAGTTAGTACTTGTAAAGTTCTACTGTGTTCATTATTAGTGTGAATCTGTTATTTAAAAGTAATTTTTTGCTTGATATAATTGAACAAGTTTATTTACGGCTAAAACTACTTTAACGAGTTTGCCACTGCTTTTCGACTGCTTTCGAAGTGACTTTGTATCTAAGTTACATTATGCTCCTAGCAACATCAATAATTCCAAAATAGAAATTGAATGGTTTTGTGCACCACATAATTCTCATAATAACAGTATAATTGAATACATCCTCATTAGTGCGGCGCCCTTTGGTCTTCTTTTTCTTCATCATATCAAATCACTTCATTCAATGAAATGATTTTATTTCATCTCATGCTTTGCTCACTCGTTCTTCTTTATATGCTTTAACCTGTTCACTACTACTCTAGTATTTTGTTATTAATAGCATTTTCCCTATTATTATTTTTTTGTTATTATTTTATTTATTATTATTTTATTTATTCCGTTTTTCTTGTCCTATGCTTTTTGTGTATTGTGTGTGCCTTCCCCGAAAAGTTTCTAAATTGAAATTAAATGATTTCTCATTTAATTTAAATCTCTGCAGCTTATATAGATGAGGGTGATTTTTGGAATTTTATTGCATGGGTATGTATGAGCAGGGCGGCAGAATAGAAGCAAATCGTATCGAATCGAACTTTTAGTCCATAAGCCATGGAGTTCAATTGATGATTCCATTGGGGGCGACGACATCATTTTTGAATATGAAGAGGCGGTATATTATTAGTTGGTATGAGCCGAATATCCGATATTCTATGAAATGCCTTTCAAATAAAATTGAAAATAATAGTTCGAATAAATGGAAATGTTGGCCTTTTATTATTTGTTGGCTTTGCTATTAATAACTTTTAATTGGGTTGAAATTGATGGGTACAATAGTGAAGATGATAAAATAAATAATGCCTCAATAAATGAAAATTTCTGGCTGAATTTATGTGTGGAGAATAATGCAATATAAAAGTGACACCCAAGACGAAAGAAATCGATAATTCTTGAGCGAACTTGGACTGTATAAATGGGATTATAAAAAAAGTTCTGGAAAAAAAGAGCTTCACACACATATGTTAAGATTATAATGATTCTACAGATTTTTTATTTTTAAATCAAAAATATTTGCACGGAATCACTAGATAAGTTTTGGCGAAAAGTGTGTGTTTTTTAGTACATGTTATTAATATTTTTTTTCAACTTGGAGCATCATTGCGTTGTTTCAGATGATAAGATACCAAAAAATAAAAAATTACATTTTAAGATTTTAAAAAAAATTAGCAGCTGGTAGTGCGTTAGTGCGCGCTTACTGCCGCCGACTTGTTGCAACTGGTTTTTGACTATTTTGGTTTTGTTTGTATATATAACGCTTTTATTTCGTTGTTTCTTTTTGCAATATAAGCTTAAAAAAAGTAGCGTGATTTCGCGTATACTTTTGGCTTTCCTCAAGCCAGCAGACAACAAGTGAAGACACAAAAATGCGAGAAAAACGATGCTGAAACGCACTTTCAGCGACTGCAAGGCGCTTCAAGTAACTTGCCTTTCCAGCTTGTTTCGATTTTTTTCTGCTATTTTTTGTTGCCTTGTTGCTACGTTTTTATTTCGAATTTTGTTTAGACAAAAAAGAAGTGCGTAGAAAGAACGTACATTAAAAACGCACATCAGCTGCTGCACCAAGATTTTTCGATTCTATGCTACAGCTGCAACGCACTTTTAAATTCTTTTAACTGTTTTTTTTTACGTTTTGTTGTATTGTTGTTGATTTTGCAACAAAGCAAAACAAAACTAAACTAAAAAAATATTGTGCTTTAGTTGCCCTGTTGCTGCTCTTTTTGTTTGTTTATTTTTGTGTACAAAATCAAATGGATAGGAAGAACGCACGATCAAAAAAATCAAAAAACAATGTGTAAAAGGCATCAAAAAATCGCAAGAAAACATAAATAAAATAACTATATTAAAAAATAAACAGCAACATGTCTTAAAATCGGTTTTTTTGTTGCATGCAGTACAGGAAAAAATAGGACATAAAATACAGTGGGAAAAAAGTCAACCGGCTGGTAAATCGATTCACCAAAAGGCTTCCTAAACATTGGCACTATTGCGAAACTTACACGGTCAATAATTTGAAATCATTGATTTATATGTGTTAGTAAAGATTTGTTTATAAGGCAAAACAACAAAAAAAAAAACATATATCTATGTATATAATTAGAGACTTCCTTATTGCTTTTTCTTTATTTAATGAAAATATTAAGTAAGCAGCGTGTAAAATTAAACAAAACACATGCAAATCGTGCAAGCGAGCGAGAAAGCAATAATCGACACGCTGAATGCCAGCGCACAAGTCGCTTTAAGCTGCTTGCTTGGCTGGCACTATACACACTTTGAGCTTTTTCATATGATTGTATGTGCAGCGTTTTTCAGCTTTTCTTCTCGGTTCGGCACGGACGGGCACAGCAACCAGCTGGCACTATAAACGCGCCCTAAGGTCTAAATGGTATCAGCAGGACAGTGCAAAAAGCCATACAGCGAGTGAAACAATCACTTTATTGGGCCGAACTTTTGATGACGGAATCATACAAGAAATGGGCCTGTTAATTAGCCACCTGGGTCATGGGATTTGACTCCGTTAGACTACTTTCTGTGTGGGTACGTCAAGACACTGGTCTGTGCTTATAAACCAGCTGCGACTTTAAACCAACATTCGAAGCGTTATTGGCGAGATAAAACCAGCTATTCTAAAGAAAGTAGTGTAAAGTTAGACCACAGGATGGTCTCCATAAGACGCAATCGCGGTGGCGGTATGCCCGGAATTGAGTTCAAACACTTAATATCATAAATACAGTCAAAATATTGGGCATTCCATGAATTTTTCAGTGTTTTATTTGAAAAATAATTTCTATACCTCTAAAAAAGAAAACCTTTATGTGCATCAGTACTCGTAGTTTAATCATAAACAGCTGAATATATTTTCACTCTAAAAGATGAATTTTCACGTGCGGATTTTAAAGATATGGCAGAATTATATGTTCACAACATATGCCTACTAATTTTTGCTTTCATTGTAATAAGTCTACCTGGTTTCTTATACCATGACTCCCCATTTCAATTTATTGTACACGCGCCTAAATTTGCTGTATATGCGATTTCGATAAAAAAAAATTTGTGGAAGTACAAAATATTCAGTTTTAAAATTTAATATAAACTGTGATGAAATATTAAAATTTAGCAATAAGAGCAAAACCAAGTACTAGAACAATATCGAACGAACAGTTGTGTAAACACAAAAAAAAAAAAAAATTCTGTACTTAAACTTGGAATAAATATTTAAAAATATTTTCAAATATAAACTGTTTCGAGGAAGTAGTTCCTCAATTGTTTCACACGCAGCAGAACATGTATACTGCAGACCAGTAGCGTAGATTTGGGGGAATCCGCGGGTTCGGAATCTCTCAGAGCCATGAAAAATAACCAAATATCTCAAATTATTGTCAACTGTTTCTATGAAGTTACACACAATCCAAATGCCGTTCTCTTTTCTCAAAAAAGTTCCCAAAATTTTATTTAGTTTAGTGTCTCATATGTCTAAATTGGTCGACAATAACTACAGATATAGTAACATGTAAAGTAAGGAGCCTCACGAAACAAAGTTGTTCAGGTCGGTTCCTAAAATAATGCTTTGTTTGTGTTATGATGATTCCCCAAATACATCGACTCCAGCGTTAGCCATCCGTGAGCTGGAATGGTTTTTAACAACCTCTAAAAATCGATTTTTTTATAAATATATTGGCTGGTGTGGTAGTTAAAAAAACAACCAAAAGGTCAGAAATAATAGAAATGTAAAACTTCTTCTTATTTGCATTAAATTTAAATTTTAAATTTATGCAGTTGAACCAGTTGGACTCTAAAAAAATTCCAACAAAATAACGGTTTTTGCTTCGAACTGTCTCCGTTTTTGAGATATAAAACTGAAATTTCGTGAGTCTTCATGATTTTACCACCACCTTTCAGAATTTCTACCGCGTGCATAGATCAGAAACCCTTTTGGAATATAATCTAATACAAGTATAGCTCCATGTCAAAAAAAAGTTGAACTCAATTTTTAAAAACCAATGCATAATCAACTTTTTATTGCGATTAACGGCAGAATGCTATGAGCAGAAAACATTGGCGAAATAATAACGAAAGCCCTTTACCGACACTACTCCATCTTTGCACCCCCCAATTAACTGTCACCCGTCCTCTGAAACAATCACCCTTATTACGGTTGGCGTCGTAAACACGAATAATATTGAATGCGCCCAATTGGCATCGCCGTTGTCAATATCGATAACAATTGACAACTATTGACATATGTTTGGTATCCGGCTAAATAATATTGATGTTGAGTAGAAACGACGAGATTTCAGTCGACATAGTTTTAGGCGACGACTAGTGCAATATTTTGTAAATAAACTTTGATTTATTTGTTATTTTGAACTTAATTAACATTAAAAAAATTCAGGAAGAAATTAAAAAAAACCAATCCAAAGCAGTTTGCAACACAAGTTTCAGAACTGGTAAAAAAACCCGGGCCTCGCAATAGGTTTCCACATAGCAAATACAGTGAAAGCTCCCATAAGCGGACACCGATGGTAACCTACTTTCTGTCCGCATATGAGAGATGTCCGCTTGTGGGAATGTCGTGGCCACAACCAAAAATTGTTCGTTCCCAAGAATGTGTCCGCTTATAGGAAATGTCCGCTTATTAGAGCGTCCGTTTATTGGAGCTTTCACTGTTTTCCAATCAATTTTAAAGATGATTGGAATAACATTTCAAAAAAATTTAATGCTTCAGGTCCACCAATGAGGGATGGTGGTGGTTGGCAAAAGCTGAAGTGCAAGACAAAAAAAAGTTACCCACAACTAGGCTGAGTGTTGTGGAACAGGAGGTGGAGCATTTAAACAATTCTATTTTAACAATATATTAATTTAATTTGAAACCGAGATTTTGTTTGCATTCTTCATCACTTGAACTTTCACTGGTATCGGAAACAAAAACATTTTTCGGCATTAATTCAAAATAAAATAATTCATAAATAATTCAGATATGACATTTACTTATTTTAAATTATCGATAACTTGTCTTCGTCGACACGTTAGTAAATACCGTTTTAGCATTGACGTGATGTTTGACAACGACGTCGACGACGCCAACCCTAATAAGGCTGAATGAAATTCTTTGGTATTTATAGGAGGCATCCCCTGAATGTTTGTTAAGTCTAAAAAAAAAAAAATGGTGCACAGTCACATTTTTTTTAAATTTCGACGCTCATTATATGCAGTCCTAACAAAATATTTGATTAAAAAAAAAGGTATGTGTGTGTGTGCGGTCGTGGCGCAGTGGGTAGAGTGTGTGGCCCATGCGCCAGAGAACCCTGGTTCAAATCCCACCTGACGCAGAAAGTTTTTTTCAATTGATTTAATTTTTCTGTTCGGCCGTCACCGGAGAATAAAAACTGCCATGAAAAGCTTCTGGAGAACATAAGCCATTCGGAGTCGGCATAAAACTTGTAGGCCCAGTTCTCGTTAATTTGTGTTCAAACATTTTGCAACACACACAACACAATTGATCATTAGGAGCTCGGTCAAAGTCCTTTCAAGGGCTGAAATGGCCATTTCGTGTTTTTTATGTGAGTGACCGCCACTCACGGTAGAAGTGAAACTTTTACCCAAAAATGGTAAATTTGTGGAAGATCGCTAATTTATTTTATTAACATTCCCTCCTGTAGTGCAACAAAATAATTTAAAAGCAGTCTGGGTTTTAAAGTTCAAGATCTATCTTCTTTTCATATATCCAACTGGTATTTTCAAGAACATGGCGAATTAACAAATGTCAAAAAAATCTGTCAGAAATTGTCCTTTCCCGCTCCGTGCTCGCATTGAACCGCACACCATACGGCTACAAGTTCAACATGCTACCATCGCACCATTGCCTCTCTTGTTTTTAAGCGAACAAAATATGAACAAAGCCGAAAGCAGGCGTTGTATACATACTTAAGTTAACATATCTAACTTAGCATATGACAGAACTACTAAAGAAAATTGTCGCTTTTTCAACTGCATCCGAAATAAATATAACTATACTTACTACTATATAAAATTGAAGTGCAAATTTTTGCTTCCGGGTAAACTCCAAAAGTACTGGGTTGATTTTTATGAAATAAGTTTTAAAATGTCATATTTGTGCTACAGCACAGCATAGGGGTATTTTTATTTCGAAATTTAATAATAAATATGTTTATTTAAAGTGTTAAGTTTTTTAAGAAATCATCCTCCATGTGTTGCGAGAGTTTCAATAAACTAAATATTCTCTTCTCTTCTCTTCTCTTTTTCTCCTTAGCTAGCACAGCACAACATAAAAAAGAAATGAGCCTCGCGCAAGTCGAAAAGAGATACATAGAAATGCAGTGCAGAGCTGCAAAACAAAACAAAAAATTTTCTTTATTTCGTTTGGGATTCATTATCTTAAAGGCTAATGCCACACGATGATCGTTTGAACGGTGTTCAAAAGTTTTTGTTGTAGCTTTCAATAGAAACTGCCAAAAAAACAATGAGAGTGAGAACGAACAAAAATATTGTAGAACGATCAAAATTTGTTCATTTTTGAACGCAAGGCGATTGACTGAACACTAGACCGTATCGCAAAAAAAAAGTTCGCCGTACACCTTCTATTCTGAAGCATTTATGCAAGTTAATTTCGAAAATTTTTTTTTTTTTTTTTTTTGACCGAACGTAGGGGTCGCGCATTTACATTTTTGTTTATAACTTCGTCATTTAAAGTCAGATTTTAAAGTATGTTCTATCAAAGTTTTTTTCTCAAGGAGACCAATATTATTGTTTCAAAGGTCATTGACCTCAGACCCCCCGTTCTAGTACTTACTCACCAGATCTCAGTTCCTACCATGCTAATATGCCACCCTGATTTCAGAAAAAAAATGCTCGCAAAAAATGTGTAAACTTTTGTGAAGGAAGTATATCGATTGTTTCAGTGCAAATATTTTTAAAAATTTTTTAAAAATTAGGGGGTCTGAGGTCAATGACCTTTGGAACAATAATATTAGTCTCCTCGAGACAAAAACTTTGATATAACATACTTTAAAATCCGACGTCAAATGACGAAGTTATAAACAAAAATGTAAATGCGCGACCCCTACGTTCGGTCAAAAAAAAAAAACATTTTTTTTTCGAAAACAACAGACAAAAATGCTTCAGATTCGAAGGTTTACGGCGAACTTTCTTTTCCCCTCTATAACGTGATACAGAGCGTACTGAACTGAACACGTTTAGCATGTTCAGGATTTTTTTTATATGAAGTTTTAGCGCTCTATCTCTCTACACACTTATTCAGAGAATGAGAAAAACGTGTTATTTATGGATAAAAAAAAAGTCCGTGAGGAAACCGCGGACCACTGTGGCCTGCTAGTATATGTTTATATGAATACACAATGTACCTGCCATGTCGTCTTCCTTCAAAGTTTTTCGACGTTTAAAGAAAGTTAGGCTGTGAAAAATTACATTCGGCGTCACAAAACACTGAGGTAATCAGGTATTCAAAAGAACATTTGTTTATTATTTTTTATGAACCCCCGCAGAACCAAAAGCTATCTACGCCACTGCTGCAGACAAATAAAAAAACAACAATTACAGTGTAGCAATAGCAACAACTTCATTTTTAAAATACAAATAAAAACAATAACATACTACAAACTCTACCCAAGCCCAGCGCTGAGCGCGTTCATTAACGCCACTTCACGACGGTGTGAATCTCCATGACCTCCACATGCGGACCAGTTTATTTGCTGTTTCTCGCCACAAGGTGTTGTTTGCTGCTTGCTTAAGATCCAGTTTTGTTTTTCTTATGTACCGATTACTTCGACTACCTTATGGTTTATTTTTCTCATTTTAGTTTTTCTCCAGTGTTGTTGCTTACAACAAAACTTAAGCGATTATTAGCTGTTGTTTTACTTGCTTAGTTGTTGTTGTTTGTGTTTTTGGCTTATATGCTGTAAAAATATTTATTCAAAATTTTCAATTTGAAATACCGAAAGAGTAACTTTTTTTTTTTGTTTACGTCTTTGCCTTTTAATTTTCGTTATTTTTGTTAAGTTTTTTTTTCAAACCCGGCGTTTTGCACTGTTTTTTGTTTATTTTTATTTTAATTGTAATGTAAAGAAGTTTGAACAACATGTTTTGAGGTTGTTGTTTTTTTGGTTTGCTTTTAATTTATGGACATTTCCTTTTGTTAATCTTGTGCGTTGTTTTGAGAAATTTCGTTATTTGTTGTTATCTCAAAAGCTTAAACATTCACCAGATTGTTTTCTGTGTGTTGCTCTATATCTTTGGTATTTGCTTATTTGTAGTTTTTTTTTTCTATACAAAGCCTTAAATTAATCGTTACGCTGTGTGCAGTTTTTTCGTAATAATAACGTCTTAGTAACAAATCAATCTTTCATTTAAATTTTTTCTGAATTTTTAATTGACTCAACCAACCTACATTTCACGCCTTTTACTTATTTTGTTTTGTTGCAATTTTGCATTTTCGTTTTTATAGCCTGTCTAAATGTTTTATTTATCAAATAAATTTTCTCAATAGTTGTTTACAACATCTCAATTCGCCAACACAATATCAAGGTCGTTCAGTGGTTTTTTGTCTTAAGTTACTTTGGCTTTGATTGAATTTTTATCAATTTTAGTTTATTATGGATCATAAACTGGTTTTCACAAAACTCTATTCATTCCTTATCTTATCGTTTAGCCTTTTGTTTTTTTATTGGGCACCAAAACTCAGCTGATGATAATTTTGGTCACACGTTTCGATAACTTAAGAAATAGTGCTAGAAAAGAAAGTTTGTAATCTGTTAACATAGCTTAGATCTGCTAGATTACAGAGCAATGTAAATGTGACCTAGTTACTGAAACCTGTTCAGAGTTTTTTTTTTTTATGTAATAGCATTAAAACAGGTCTGCTCTTTACTTTTTCTGTTTTGTTTTAAGTTTTGATTATAAGGTTGACCCAAATGTGTATGGCACCCTATTGACCTAAATTCTTGATAAATAAATAAATGCAGCTTTTGTCTTCAGAACTAAGCAATATCTATGTATCAAGCCTAAGAAAATAGTATTTAGATAGTTTTCGTTGAGTCTTTATAACTTTATTTTTGATTTGTCGTGATCGTATTATAAACATACTGAAATTTTTTTATTATTATTATTATCATAAAAACAATTACTACTGTTATAAAAACTTGCATGTTTATTTCCTCTTGCCAGTTATCCATAAAGGAAAATTATCATATTTATCTAGTCGAACGTCAACCACTGCATATTTGGTTTTGTTGCCAACAACAGAGTTTATAGGTTTAAATGGTCTTCTAACTGACCGTTTTTATTTGATGGTGCAAAGAGAAGCTGCTATTTCTTCATGAAATTCATGCAGTTTTTTGTTAGATAGCTCACTGCCTTCTTGTTGCTGTTCGAAATTGAGATAACCACATCAATAAAATAAACGAGTCATTACATTACTTGTACTCCATCTAATATGATAGCGACCCATGTACGTATTCTGTTCACGAATTATGTGTGGGTAATCCACTTCGAAAAAAATTATAGTTTTTCTATCATACTGTTATTGGAAATAGTTTCACGCCATCGTAAGTGGAAGTTAGAAAAAATCGTGTAATATCCTGTAAAACTCCTGCTTTTTTGCCAAGCGGTTGTTTTCGAAGACACACGCTTGACCGTCTAAACATCCATTAATCGATAACAAAACAAAAAAAAAAATGCTCACTCCGGCGAGTATGTTCCAATAGTTTTACTAAATCGTTTGGTATGATGGGTTGTGTCTGATTTGTGCTTTTATTTGTTGTGCTTGGGTTTGGTCGCGAAATACAAACGAAAATGTCGAAAATAATGAAAGGAAAATGTTTTTTCAATACAAAATTTAAATCTTCATATCTACTTCTTGAAGTCTAGAAAAACGAAAGTGTTGTTTTCTGCAAAATTTGCAAGTCGAAATTTAAGATAGCATCAGCTGGTTAAATCAGGCATTATACGGAACCTAAACACAAGAAAACATCTCTTGGCTTTGAATGCAGGTTGATATATTTTTTTAGTTCTTTCTTCACATATTTTTAAATTAAAGAATATACAAAATATTTCACAAAATTGAAACAAAAACTCAATACAATTATTCAAAGTAATTAAAGATCAATAAAGTAGTTTTACACAAAGTGTTCCTTCACTAATTCATTCTTTTTTCGTGTATTTTCAAATATTTTACACTTTTTTCCTTATGAAAATATATCCTGCTTTTATCCTGTTTTTCGTAAAAAAAATCCTGTAAAAGACTAAATTTTCGCAAAATTATCCTGTTTTTCAGCGAAAATGAGGCACGGTCGTTAAGTATACTCCATCATAGTTCCCCTTTCTTTATTTTTTTCGTACGGCGTTTCGCACGATCTCCTCCATGATGATGTTGAAGACATATCAAGGTAGTGGATCGCCTTGTCTGAAACCCCTTTCAGTATTGAAGGTTTTGGAGAGGCCATTTCCTACCTTGACGGAGCTGCATGTGTTGCTCCACGTCATCCTGCAAAGTCTTACCAACTTTGCAGGTATACCGAACTCAGACATTGTTGCGTATAGGCAATTCCTTCTTGGGCTATCGAACGCAGCTTTAAAATCGACAAAGAGATGGTGTGTGTCAATTTGATTTTCGTGGGTTTTCTCCAGGATTTGTCGTAGCGTGAACATCTGGTCTATGGTGGACTTACCAATTCGAAGCCACACTGATAAGGTTCAATCAGTGTTTTTGTAATCGGCTTTAATCTTTCACACAGGAAATAAGACTGATACCTCTATAACTGGCGCAGATTGTTGAGTCTCCTTTATTAAGTATAGGGCACAGTACGCTGAGGTTCCAATCATCGGGCATGCTTTCTGCTAGCCATATTTTGCTGATGAGCTGATGCATACGCCTTATCAATTTATCGCTGCCGGCTTAAAACAATCCAGCTGACAGACCGTCAGCACCCGCTGCTTTATTGTTTTTGAGTCGTTGGATAGCAACTCGAACCTCTTCATGGCTAGGTGGTGGTACTTCCACTCCGTCATCGTTGATTGGTGGCACTTAACTGTGCTCTCCATGGGCGGCATTGGTGGAATCGTCGGTCAATTTACATTGGTCGCCAGTAAGTAAATTGGAGAAGTGCTGTCTCCATAATCACAGCGCACACTGCGTATCTGTAACCAGATCTCCATTTTCATCTCTACAAGTGGATGCTCCGGGCTTGAAACCTTGGGTTAGACGCTTTACCTGTTGATAGAACTTTCGTGCATCCTTCTTGCCCTGGTACACCTTGAGTTCCTCACGCTCACGATTTTTCTGCTCTCTTTTTTGGTGTCTGAAGAAGACGCACCTCTTCCTTCCTTTTTTCGCTATAGTTTTCTCGCACGGCTCGCGTTGCAGTGTTTAAATCTGATGCTACTAACTACCATGTTTCGAGCCGCGGTGAAGTCGATCAGTCTTAGACCGTTGTTCGTGGAGGTCTCATGAAGAACCGACAGTGGGGTCAAAGATGCCTTCCCTTCCGAAATTCGCATTAAAAACGCCGAGGACTATTTTTACGTCATGGACCGGAAAGTGGTTTGGTCCTTTTCCTCCGTCGGACGAGCGCGCAAATAAGCCTGATGAAGAAAAATTTTGTCTTGATGTGGATCGTGGAGGTGAAATATCTTAGCTATGCAAAATGAAAGAACAAAACAAAATTTGATGCAGGAATTTCGAGCTTTTAAGTAATGTTTTCTTTCGAGCTCTTTCAGAAATTTTCCATTTTCCGGAAAATTCGAAAAAAAATTTGCATAGCTTAGATAAACTACCTAAGCTTGAAGCACTGGAAAATAAAAGCATAAGAAATAATAAATCATACAGGAATTTCGAGCTCTTCAATAATATTTTCGATCTCGCGAAAAACCATCTATTTTCCGAAAAAACAAAAAAAAAAAACACTTTTTAACATAGGGTAATATGGGACGTTTCTTTAATCTTTATTATATAAAAAAAAAACACTATAATTTCGAGCTTTTTCGAGCTTGTCCAAAATAACAACGATCTCCCTAGATCAGTTTTCCCGGAAAATCAAGAAAATGTTTTTTCATATTAAGGTTAAATATCAAGAACTTCAAATCTTTCTCGTATTAAAAAAAAACAACGCTATAATTTCGAGCTATTTTTGAGCTCCTCAAAAGTAATTACGAGCTCCCTAGAAACACCGGAGTTTTCCCGGAAAATCGATAAAAATTATCTTAAATAAATGAGTGGGATATCTAATAGTGATTATCAAAATTTATTTTATTTATTTACAACGTTAACTACGTCCAATGGATCCATCTTGTCCACTACCACTGACATTGCAAACCAGTTTGCTACACATTTTTCAAATATTTCATCAGACAATAATTTTTCAACAGAATTTCTGGCCAACAAATCACTGCTTTTGAATTCCAATAATTATTCCCCCCCAAACCTTTCAACATCTGCCAAACAAATTGAAACTACCATACTTCCTTCGGAACTTGAACATGTCCTCTGCTCTGTTCAAGGGAAAACTCCCGGTGCGGATAGAATTTCGTATCCAATCATAAAAAATCTCCCACCTTTTCTTAAAGAAAGAACAATAAAGTTATACAACTCTATCTTTGATAAGGGTACATATCCCCAATTTTGGAAAACATCCACAATAATTCCTATCCAGAAGCCTAATAAAGCCCCGGGTGAAGTTGACAGCTATCGACCAATATCCCTTCTTCCATGCATGGGTAAGATTCTTGAGAAGATAGTTGCCAGCAGACTAATGTGGTTTACAAGGAAAAATAAACTTATCAGCCATAATCAGGTTGGCTTCAAAAAAGGGCATGGTACTACTGACGCCTTGCTACATCTTGATTATTTTATTACAAATGCTCTGTCTAGCAAAAACCACATTTCTCTGATGGCAATTGATTTTCAGAAAGCTTTTGATCGCATTGGCGTTCATATAGTTTTAGGACAACTCATTAAATGGAAGGTTGGGTCAAAGATTTTTAATTTCATTAAAAGTTTTTTATCCAACAGAAAATGCAGGGTGATGGCTAACGGTCATTTATCCACAGTGACATCACTTGACAATGGCACTCCTCAGGGCTCACCGCTGTCAGTGATACTATTCATAATAGCATTTGATGAAATAAGTCATATCATATTTCAGTACTCTTGTGTTGACCATGTTTTATATGCCGATGATGTCGTAGTTTTTCTAAAAATTCTAACACAAATGCTGTTGTGGGTGTATTCACTGACATCCTCACTGATATAAGTGACTGGTCATTGACATCTGGAGCAACAGTGTCAATTAGTAAAACTAACACTCTTCATATATGTCGAAAATTAAATTGCAATAACTTAAATTTAACATTTAACAATGTAACTATAAAATCTGTAGATAACCTAAAAATTTTAGGACTTATATTTGATAACAAGTATACCTTTAAAAATCATTGTAAATATGTTCGGGATAGCTTATTTCTTAGGTTAAATATAATTAAGTATCTTTCGTCTAAACACTGCCTTGTGCATCCAACAACACTCATCAACGTCACCAGAGCACTTGTGCTATCAAAAATTGTATATGGTCTTCCTATTTACGGTCATTGCACAAAAAGCAATATTGGGCTTTTGTTTGCTCCTTACCACAAATCAGTTCGTAGATGCCTCAGGGCATTTCCAACTACACCAACGATAAATATTCTGACTGAAGCTGGATTACCCTCAATACCGGATATAACCAAGGACGTCACTTACCGTCTTCTTCATAAAAGAGGATGTTAAAAAAGCATT
The DNA here is from genome assembly GCA_914767935.1 of Coremacera marginata. Taxonomy (NCBI): domain Eukaryota; kingdom Metazoa; phylum Arthropoda; class Insecta; order Diptera; family Sciomyzidae; genus Coremacera; species Coremacera marginata. The sequence goes on from OU612045.1 coordinate 151,192,995, forward strand.
GAGTCGTAAACGGACTCCAAAAAAATGCTCGACGATAACAAGATGCTTAGAGTTTGGTATGGAACATTCCCTTCCGCTAAAGCTAAAACGCAATCATCATCAATGTCACCCACCTTGGCTACTAAAACTCTCCTCTTTGGAAACCAGACTGATGGATTATCCGAAAGACAGCACATCCAACTCAGTATATCAAACACTGTTTCTCAATGAAGCCGCTCAATATAAGTCCTCAGGATGGAAGTTTATTTTCACTGATGGCTCAAAAACTAACAACAATACGTCTTATGCTGTTGTTCATGAGAATGGTGCACCTATCAGCTACGGCTTATTGCACAGTTTTTTATCAAAATTTATGTAGGAAATCAATTCAAAAAAATACCAAGGTGGAATGAACACTTATTAAATAAAAAAAAAATATTGAATAAATTTAAAATAAAAGATATTAAACATATATGAAACAAAAGAATTAAAAAAAAAAAACAAAAGATATCAAAAAAAAAAAATATAAAATTTTTTAAATTAAAAATATAAATGTATTTTGAGAAAATAAAGATTAAAATAAAAACAAAAATTATAAAAAATAATAATATTTATAATTAAATACAAAGAATTATAAAATAAAGAACTAAATAAAACAAAATTATAAATAAAATATTTATGAAAAAAATAATATAAATGGAAAAAAATAAAATACAATAAAGTAATATGAAGATAGATCTTAAATAAAAAATATTTTTCAAACAAATCATAATTAAGAATTAAAAATATTAAATTTATTTATTAATAAATATACAATAAAAAAATAATAATAAAAATAAAAAAAAAAAATTCGCAAAATCTAAAAATTATATCTATACAATTTTTGATGAAATGCATTTGAGAGTTTTATTTATTGTCTATCATAAAAAAATTACCAATAGATGTCGCTGGTAGACTGTGCAAATACTGTCCTATAAAACGAATTCATGTGTTACTTGAAAAAATTTCAAAATTTTTTTGAATTTATATGAAATTTAAAATATTCCTGAAATTTTATAGAAACCGGAATTTTGAAACGGAAAACATTTTTTGATATCTTTTTCTATATATATCTTAAAAATCTTTTTTCTTTAAAAATTCAGCAAAACTCTAACTCTAACTTAAAGAAAAATTTTTTTTTTAAAATAATTAATGCTCATTAACGAGTTCTTAGCCAACATTACCCTGCGACATGTTAAATTTATTTTTATAACGCCTAAGTGCATGCTACGTTTGTTAAAACCTACGCTTAAAAGCGTGCTTAATGCTCAAGTTATTGCTTATTGCTTAATAACCCGCTCAAGTTATTGCTTTTTTGACATAAAATTGATGCTTTTAACAAAACAACATTCAGTGAAAACCAAAAAAATGTATGCATACACTTAATGCCACGTTTTAAACCACTTTATTCCACCCAACATCCGGCTTATTTCTTTATAAGTTCCAATGAAACTTCCGATCCGTTGGCAACGCATAGACGTCAAAAACACGCGCTTAACTCTCTTTTGCTTGTATGTATTGATTTTTCCAATATAGCATAACCAACACGCCCCGCTAGTTGGCTGGCTGGCACTGTTTTATGAATGAATGCGTGGAAGTGGAACGCATGTCACAACAACAAAAAGAGACAGCTCAAAAGAAGAAAACAATATTTTTTTTTCATAAAGCCAAAAAAATAGAAGTGTGTATTTTGCATACTTGGGAGGTAGCACAAGAAAAACACATGTTTTTGTCAGTCAGTTTATGACTGAGTTAATTTTTTTGTTTATTTTAAAAACAACTGCAGAGATAACAAAAAAAAAAAAATATAAAAAAACAACACCGAAATTATTCCAGCAGAGCTAAATAAATTCTCAGAATTTTTTAGAAATTTTCTTTAAGGCTGAATGCTTCATGTGGCTAGCTCAAAGCGCTCTGTTCCAGCTCTTTAGAAAATTATGCAATCTTATGGCGCCCAAACTAATTTGTTTTTATATAATTTTCTGCGTATTCGGTCCGGTCACCGCAAAATAGCCGATTTTATTTTGATATAAATTTTTATTAATATGTTTATTTCTCTTTCTGCTTGGTTAGATGCTGATAAACTAAGACACGTGCGCAATGCTCGCTGAAGTTGCCATCGATTGGATTGTAAATCAACCCACCATGACGACGGAAAGCCTAGCAAAAGTTTTGTTTTTATATTGCGGATATATTTCTTAAATGATAATATTATCATAACGAAATGTGAATATTTATTTTTTGATATTCTTGGTAAAGTCAAACAATGGAAGTATAAAACTCAATAAGACAACTTTCAAGGCATTCCAGTCAATGTTTCCTTAATTCTTAATTCCGGTAATCAAAAATAAAACAAAAGTATGAAACTTAAAGCACAAAACCCATAAAGTCATAATTCAGAATTCATAAAAAAATAAGAATTGAAATGAATCTGTAAAATTTTATTTTAATATGGCATATTTTATGCGTAAAATGTTTTCTTAACAAAGAATTTCTTTGAAATAATGCAAATTCTAAAATCAAAATAAAAAATAAACCAATCATCAATTCAGAATTGAACTATTCTAAAATCCATGCATCAGAATGTGTCATTTAAGAATATAGCAAATCTTTAATTAATGAGTTCAGAACCGAATAACTATAATAATAATGAATATAGAGGAAAGGCTTGCAGATTGCCACCACTTAGGATTTTTATTCATATCTCGTTGCATAGATTGGTAAGAGGAAGTAAAAAGCCACAATCCTAAGCTTACAATTCATTTGAATTATCAAAAAGTTTCTAAAACCGATGCTTTGAAATTTTAGCTTGTGGGTTGCCACCCCTTGAAAAATTTATGAAAATATAGAACACCAAACTATCATAAAAACATCTGATTTAGAAAATTTGTTGATTTTAACATGAATTTTGTAGTGCGCTTTCGAATGAAGATTAATTCATGAATATGAATATGAATATGAATATGAATATGAATATGAATATGAATATGAATATGAATATGAATATGAATATGAATATGAATATGAATATGAATATGAATATGAATATGAATATGAATATGAATATGAATATGAATATGAATATGAATATGAATATGAATATGAATATGAATATGAATATGAATATGAATATGAATATGAATATGAATATGAATATGAATATGAATATGAATATGAATATGAATATGAATATGAACATGAACATGAACATGAATATGAACATAAATATAAATATAAATATGAATTTGAATTTGAATTTGAATATGAATATGAATATGAATATGAATATGAATATAAATATTAATATGAATATAAATATGAATTTGAAAATGAATATGAATATAAGTATCAATATGAATATGAATGAGAATATGAATATTATGGTAATTAATATGGTAAATGCCATTAGATATTAGACCTATATTTATCCGCTTCGGTCTTTATACTAGGTAAAAATTGTTCGCTAGAATCGGTCTAAAATATACATTGGCTTGTTTCAGTACCTTCCTAGAAGCAATTTCACAATGTGTCAAACCTTAGGCTCCACAAATTTAAAAATAAACGCTTTTTTGGGTAAAACTAATTTTTATATTGAAAAGTTTTTATCTCAGAATCGTAGAGGGACATATCTGGGTCGTTTACGTTTCTGAACAAAGTCAACTCGTTGAGGACGGACATAAGTATCCTCGCCTTAAAAAAAATGAGATTTATTTTTTTAAAATACATGGATCCTAAGGCTTGACACTAAAATGAAGGGTGTTAAAAGGCCAAAAAAAATGTTTAGCCCGTTTATAAATTCTTTTCGACAAATTTTTGCGTACCCTGATATGTATTCGAATTACTAGTACATGGCAAGGTCGAAAATAACATGGTAGCCATTCCCAGTAGAAATACCCGGAAATTTTGCTTGGGTGTGTCCCAGAGCTAGTAATACCCGTATATACTCGAAAATACCCGGGCAACCAATTATTTTCCGGTATTTCGAGCTACCCGGGTGTTTTCGAGTGTTTCGGGTAGCTCGATACTACTCGCGCATTGACTACAAAATAACTCTTTAGTGACTTTGAACTCCGCGGGCTTTATTTTGGGTTTCGAATTCGGGCAAGTGCCCTGGTACTCGAACAATGTGTTCAACTATCGAAACATTTTTAAATTTAGAAAAATAATGTCTGAATTATAAATAAAAGGTATAAATATAGAAAAAAAAATCTACCTATCTATCTATTTCTTCACAACGACATCGTTATCGACAAATTAACCAATAGATAAGTTACTTTACGATCATTGCTTATAATGACTCACATTTTATTATCTAGTTATTACATAACCACAACTACTGAATACTGGTACATAAAAATTTCGTCCACATCATGCACATGTCCAATTCATGATGTTTTTTTTTTACTTTTCTAAATGTCAAATATTTTAATGTGCCAAGCAACATAATCATCCTAAACTTATAATGAAACAAGCATCGACAACTCCACGTTCTCCTTCCTCCCTTTCTCAACTCTTCACAAAATAAGAGGACTCAAATTTAATTTTTAAACCTGTCGACTCATCTCTAAACGTAATTTAACTTATACACGTTACCAACAAACCAAAGCCAGACACCAAAAATTACTCCACCTGTCTTAGTTCAGACCATCTGTGCATACGGCAAAAGCGTGAAACAGGTTGACATACCGCCGGCCAGCTAATTCTATAGCGTTGCATTCATTGCATTCGAGACTGCTTAATGCGAACTTTATAAAATTTTAAAGCGTGAAGACAACAAGTATTGCTTGCAAGCCAAGCCAAGCAGCTAAGCAATCCAAAGGCAGACTAGCCAGTCGGTCGACTCAACCTGGTCTGTGCTTGTAGCCACCAAATTAGCTAAAAATTTTATAAAAACTAGCAACGTCCTTGAGCATGTATAAAACATGTTGCAATTTTAGTAATTTTTAGTGTATTTTTTGCTACTAACTACAATACTACATCATGTATTAAATATCAGCTTAGAGCTTTACATGCCTTGTATGTATGTATGTATGTCCTTTTCCGCTGCCTCTCTCTCTATACATATTTGCGGTTTATGAGCTCATTTAATCTTCTTTATATTCGCATATTTTGTTGTATTTTACAACAGGTTGTTGTTGTTATTGCCACCGTTGACGCTTGGGTTGACGGACTGCTTTATTTGCTGCTTCTGCCTTTTTTTTTTAACTGGTTCAGTGAGTTGCTGCTTCTTCTGTCCGATCATTGTTGCTTGAACAAATTCTGTCATATCTTGTCTGTGTATGTGTGTTTGTCCTGCTTATATGTTGCAACATGGTCAAACTTGGTTATTGTTGGCAATCAGTTTCAGTCCAGTGCGGATAACAAGACTTTCATAATTTATATGGATTTGCTATATGATCTCTTGACTTATATTAAATTACTTACCTTCCTCTCTGACGGGGAATGGCGACCGTTTGTTGGGTGGCTATGGTGACAAGTTTTTTAAATTAACTCTGTAAGATTGTGCAATGCGTATGAAATACTTTGGCCTTAACTTAATTTATGGTGTTTGCTTGAGTTATTAAGGCACTTTCTCACTTTATAGTCCAAAAGATATGCTTCAACGCCTGTTTTCAAAAATTGCTAAGATTTTCTTAAAAAACCATTAATAGACTCTCTCGGTTTTAGGGAAAGCTTTCTGAATTTTTATCGGTTCTTAAACTTAAGTTCATACAGTTTTTTTTTTTTTGCTATTTTTTGTACTTTTCTGAACTTGACTTGCCTCTGATTGTGTCACTTTCTTTAAACCTGAATCTGACTATGGCTGCAAATTTAAGTCTGAATCCTACTTTGAATCTGGCTCTAACTTAAACTGACTACATCTGACATTGACTTCTGCTGATTTTTTATTCTGCTATAAAATTCTGGATTTGGCTTTAACTTGACTCTGACTTGATTCGCAATTTGAATTTAACTCAGACTATCTACATCTGACTAACTCTCATATAAAACGCTAAATTTAATTCTAACTTGATTCTGACCTTAGTCTTATTTTGAGCTAAATCTAAATGTATCTTTGACTCGCGCTTTGAATTTGCCTCTGATTCTCTAACTTGACTTGACTAACTGACTTGATTCGCACTTTAAATCTGACTTTAACTTAGACCGACTATTTAACTTAGACCGAATTTGATTCTGATTCTGAGTCGGACTTGACTCTGATATAAAACTCTAAATTTGATTTTTAATTGACTCTGACTTGACTGAGTACAGCTGACGCTGAATTTGAATTTGACTTTGATTCTGTGTCGAACTTGACTCCGGTATAAAACTCTGAATTTGACTCTAACTTGACTCTGACTTTGACATAAATCTAAATGTGGCTCTTACTTCTAGTTTGAATCTGAACCTGAAAGTGGCACTGAAATTTGACTTTAACTCTAAAATTGACTCCGATTCAGACTCTGAATTTGCCTCTTATCTGACTTTACTCTGAATTTGTATGGGACTCTGGCTCTGAATCTGACTTTGTCTTGAGTCTAAATCTGACTTAACTCTTAATTTGACTCAGAAACTCAGAAACTAAATATCGAGTTGATTTTTGCTTGGTCTGTTTTTAATTGCCACTAACCTGAGGCCACTATTATGAATTACAACTCAACTTAGTTGACTAGATTCAACTCAATTTTTTTCGTATAACGTATTAAAACCATTTCAGTTCAACCGTTGAATTTGTCTTAATATTTAAAGAATTTTTTAACTATATGGTTCAACTGAAATGTTTGTAATACGTTATACGAAAAAATTTAGTTGAATCTAGTCAACTTAGTAGAGTTGTAAGTCATAAAATGGGCCGGAATCTAAATCTAACTGTGACTTGGAATGTAAATACGTATATAAGTGTAAACCTTAATTCGACTTGATTCATACACGTAGTCTAATTTTGTCCCTGACAGTATTGGACTCTGATTTCAGCTCCAACTCTAATTCAGACTTCTGAAGTTTGAATTTGACTCTAATTCAGAGTGCTTTGAATCTGACGCTGGTTCTTTAATTTTGACTTATGACTCTGACGCTTAATATGAATCTTTAAAGTCCGAATTAGACTCTTCATCTGACTTTGTCAATGACTTGTCTTTGAATATGAATTTGAATAAAAATTTGACTCGGGGACTGAATCTGATTGCAAAATTATTTCTATTTAATTTAAGCTTAAATTTGCTCGAATTGAATCGGATTGCATTTTTTCTATTTGTACTGAATTTGATTGCAAAATGATTTCTATTTAATTTTCGCTTAAATTTGCTTGAATTGAATCGGACCTGACTCTGATATGACTCTGAATTTACTCCTATTAGACTCTGAATTGATTTTGACTTGACTCTAATTTGAATCTTAATACAACTTTGACTCCGAATCTGAATTTGAACACAAATATAAGTCTGATTTGACCCTTAGTCAAAATTTGACTCTAATTTCGATTTTAATTTTGATTCCGAATTGAAGCCGATTTGATTTTTTCTTAATTTGTCTTGGCTCTGCCTCAACTCTGACTTGACTAGATATGATTCTGATTGACTCTGACATGACTGCGAATATTTTATAACTGGATTTATTTTGAATTCTACTTGAAATCAACATTATTTCACCATGAATTCATCTTGAGGTCGACTTGAATTCGAATTGAATTAATTTAACTTGAATTGAAACTTGAAGTCATCCTGAATTTTACTTAAATTCATCTTGTAATCGCAAAAAACTCGGTCAAAGCTTTTTATGGACAGAACTGTTCAAATCGTATATTTTTTTTCTGGAATTCTGGATTTTTTTCGACTTAAATTCGACTCGCAATCGGAGTTTGGATTTGAGTAGTTGTAATTGAATTCAACATTAATTCATATTACTACGATTGGAATTTGTTAAATTGCATTCGACTTGAATTCATCGGAATTGAACTTGATGTCTATTAGAACTTGTCGAGAAGTATTTGACTGTATTCGGTTTGAATTAGACTTAGAATCATTTCTGACTGATATTCAACTTATTATGAATTTAGAGAAAAGACAACTTGATTCAACGTAACTTAAGATATATATGTTGACTTGATTTGGACGTAATTTCCACTTTAATCCTATTTGAGTTTCTCTTAAATTCAACTTGAAGCTGACTAAAAGCCGGATTTGAACTCGACTTCAATTCTACTTGAATTCGAATTGGAATCGTCAAAAATTCGACTTGACTTTATCTTTAATTCTACATTAATTTTATTTGAATTCATCTTGAATTTTCTTTGGCCTTAATTAATTTTGATTAAACTTGTTTTCATATTGTGCTGGACTTCAATTTGACTGGATTTCAATTTGAATTTGACATTATTTCGATTTTCATTTGACTAAAATTTGACTTGAATTCGACTTGAATAATTTCGAAGTAATTTGAATTCCACATGTTTTCGACTTTAATTCAACTAAAATTTGGCTTAAACCCAACTTGAGCGGAACTTAAATTCAACGAATTCAAGTCGATTGAATGCGACAGGAATTTGACTTCAATTTGAATTGTATTCGACTGTTTCATCTAACTTTGATTTTAACCATAAGTTAAATCCTCCCTTTCACTCTAACTAAATAGAACCCCTATAATTTTTGTTGTATTCAACATGAACTCATCTGAAATTGATTTGAATTTCTTGAATTGCATTCGTCTTGAATTTAACTTGAATTCATCTGAATTGAAATGCATTTTTATTGAAACTTCACTTCGACTGTATTCACTTTAAATTCCGCTTTAATTCGAATTCGACATGAATTCATCTTGATTTCGACTTGATTTCAAACATTTTAATTCGACTTAAATTCTACTTGGTCGTGGCGCAGTGGATAGAGTGTGTGGCCCATACGCCAGAGAACTCTGGTTCGAATCCCACCTGACACAGAAAATTTTTTCAATTGAATTAATTTTTCTGTTCCGCCGTCACCTCTCTGCAGACAATGGCAAACCTCAGAGAGTAAAAACTGACATGAAAATCTTATTGAGAACATAAGCCGTTCAGAGTCGGCATATAACGTGTAGGTCCAGTTCTCGATCATTTGTATTCAAATATTTCACAACATACACAACACAATTGATCTTAAAAAACTCGGTCAAAATCCTGTCAAGGGCTAAAATGGCCATTTCGTTTTTTTTTTTTTTAAATTCTACTTAAGTTAAACTTGAATTCTATCTAAGTTCGGCACAAATTCATTTTGATTTAACTTGTTTATATGTTGTGCTGGCCTTAAATTAGATTTGGTTTTAATTTGAATCGATATGACTTTAATTCAACTAAAATCAACGTAGTTTCTAAATTTGATTTAATAAGACTTGAATTCGATTGAATCCCACATGTTTTCGACTTTAATTCTACTGATTTTACTTTTGAGTTCATATTGTGTTTAATTTAAAAACTTAATTTTGATTTTAATTTGAATAGACATTACTTTAATTCAACTAAAATTTGGATGGATGGAATTTGACGTAGTTTCGTCGTGATTTCAACATGAAATTGATTTAATAAGACTTGAATCCGATTGAATTTCACATGTTTTTAATTTCAATTCGACTGAAACTAGATTTAAATTCAACTTGGATTCCACTTCAATTCGACTGAAATTTGGATTAAATTCAACTTGAATTTCACTTAAATTCAGGGAATTCAAGTCGATTGAATTCGATTGAAATTCGACTTCATTTTCAATGCAACTGAAGTTTGATTTCGATTTCAATTGCATTCGACTATTTCACCTGAATTTGACTTGAAATCGACTTTATTTTAATTTGAATTTCACGAATTGCAGTCGGTTTGAATTCCTCTTGAATTCGACATGATTCGACTTGAATACGATTCGATGAATTCGACTTTATTTTGAATTGTTTAATATAACTCTGACAATATTTCTACTTTAATTCGTTTAATTTAATATGACTAACTCTATTTAGTATCGATATGACTTTAAATCTAAATTTAACTTTGATATGAACTCTAAGTTAAACTTTTTCTGATACTCTAATTTAAGACCTGTTCTTAATTATTCCTCTGTTCTTAATTCTAGTGTATTCTGAGTTTATCTGCCCTTAACTCTGGCTTTACTCTTTTACTCTACTCTGACTTTAATTCTGGTGTCATATCTGTTTTCAATTTTAACATTGACTAAACTCTGATTTGCTTCGACCTTAACTCTGATCTTAACACTGTCCTTAACCCTGGCCCTAATACCGATCTTAACAGTTACCTAAACTCTTATTTAATTTTAACTGACCCGTTAATCCTATTAAACTTTATGCCTGACTCTTTCTGTGCCTTTCGATCTGATTACAACTCTTGCCATAGCTCTTATTTAACTCTGACCTTAGCTCTACCTAACTTTGGCTGAAAATCTTGTCTAAGTTCTGACTTTGTTTCAGGTCAACTCTGGTATTAACTCTGGCATATATTAATCGATTTAGCTTATTTTTTTCATAGAAAAAAGAACTGTTCCATTTGATAGAAAGTTATTAGTTAACCGACTTAATTTTTTTATGAAGTTACATTTAAAGATATATTTTTTCATAATTCATCTTAAGCTTGAAGCTGTACACTCAGATAAAATCTTTCCTCCAATCTTATAAGATCTGATTGCATTTGTAATTGAAATAAGGTATATTTCAATATCAGATTGAGAGCTATAATAATAATGTGGGTAATGTCACTTGATAGTGCATTTTTTTTTAATGGTATTATATGATTTGAACAGACTGTGTCCTGATTATATATATAATTAAGTTTTCTCCTTATGTCTCTCATTGAAGCAAATGCTCAAAAAAGAATTGCAAATTATTTAAAAATAGTTGAAAAAGTTTTAAAACATATCAAACAATATAAACAATATTTAACAATTTACAACAATAATAACAATTTTAAACAATATTCGCTAAAGTTTATGTGTTGTGCGACAAAGTGTACAGAATGTTGTTTTTTTAAGTTTTGTGTTTTATTATATTAAAATTATAAAAGAAAAAATATCATTTGTATTTTTATTTTTAAAATTTCTGAGTACATTTTCTTTTGGTCCAAACACACTCTCATTTCTCTGACACTTTTGCTTTCTTTTCGTATTACATATATAATTGAAAACTTTATAAAAAATTTCATATGCAAAATGTATGCCTAATGTTATTGAAAGTATGCATTTGTTTTCAACGTGTACAATCAAAATAAAGCCCATAAATATATTCACCTTGCTATAATTACAAGGACTACTTTCAGCAAGCTCATGTTTTGCATAATAAAATTGACTTACCCCCAAAGGACATTTTTCCAAGTAGTAAAAAAAAAAACAAGTAATGGCTTCGTCAATTCTTGCAAAATGCGTTCTTGTTGAGGTTAACTTGTTGCTAAAAAACTAGTTCCTAGTAAAAATTATAAAATAACACCACCTTGAGACAGAGTCGTGCCAATGTCGCTGTATATATATTCTATTCTATATACACACGTCAATGCCACCAACCTGTCGTGCGCTGTGCTGCGACGCTGCGCCCAACCCAGCACGCAAATTTGGGTTAAACTAACATTTCAAAAAATTCTTCTTACGAATCAAATCAACTTTGTATGCATGTCGCATTTACCAAAAACTAAACCAAAAAACATTGCGTGTGCTCCAAATACAAGTCACCAAGCAAGGTTACATCATATCTATCTTTCTGTGCCCCCACCCAGAAGCTACCAACGTAAATTTTGCATATTTAAAAATGCACAACTCGCACTCTATACATGTAGGGATATTTTGGATTTTTTCCAAATTATTTTGACACTCTATTTCTTATGTTTATTTTATTGATTAAATTTTTGTACATTTACTTTTTACTGTCAACATTTTTCATTGTGTGTGCTCAGTAGTCAGACAGACGTCTTCTATCCATTTGTTGTCGCCTGTCAACTTCATGAACATCATCAGCATCAATAATAGAAATTGCAACAGCTTCAAAAAAAGAAAAAAAAACCTATCAAAAAATTTTATAACAATGTCAAAAACACTCGTTTTATGTGCGTCGATTGTGTATGACGTGTGTGCTATGCTTGTCTACCTGATTCACAATCACGATTTTTTAAGGCGTGTATTTTTTTGTCTTGTCTTTTTTATAGAAAAAAAATAAAACTGCCTTTTTTTATAAAAAAAAAAAATTATATATATTACTCTGTTATTTCGCTGATAATCTGCATTTTGCACGTTTTGTCTTCTTTTGTAAAGTTTTTGGTGTTATTTTTTTTTGCAATTTTATGGATGTACATTTTTTACGTGTTTTTTAGATGACACGTTTTATACGGAAATAATCAAAGAAGCTGTCTATACAACGAGTTATTCTATTAAATACTATTTCCTACTGTTACTGTCTTGAACTCAATCTATTAAAATGAGTTGCTCAGTCACCAAATCCGCTCGAAAAACTTTGGCATTGCTTTTAATTGAAAATGGCAAACGAAATTCATCAAACATGATGAATTTGTGGACTATCGCATAAAGTCAAAGTTTTCCATTAAGATTGATACAATTTCAAATGGTAATATTGGCAACACTGCATATCAATTTTAAATATTTTGTCAGTTATATTCAGTAGATGTTAACATTTAATCATGGATTAAACAACGTTGCAATATTATTAAATTGTTTTATCAAAATCAGTGCCGCTTGCCATATAGCCACCATAACAATTGATTTCTTGAAAGCACAATAAGATGATAACATTATATCCAGAAATGACCTAGTCAATTATCCACCTAGATCTTGTCTAAAAAAAATACAAGTCTATGCTAATAATTTAACCACAATTGAGAAATTGAAAGACAACATTCAACGTATTATTGCTGAGCCATGCGCAGTCTCTGCCTATGCAAACCTGGGTAGCTGTAATACAACTTTTTGTATTATTTATTATATTAATCTTGCTGAAGATTAAAAAACAATAACAAACGTACACGAAAACAAAAAGCATACAAAAAAGAAAAATATGAGTAAAACGATTCGTTTCAACAAACGACACGATGTTGAGTGCGTGATTTTGGCACGAACCATATCAACAACAACAACATAAGCAGCTACTGAATCATTTTGTAATTTGTAATTTTGTAATTTTATTAAAGAAGTGACAAAATTTATAATTAGATATTCGTTTCATCCGCCATGTAACTGATATTTTGGCATATATTTCATTTTTATACGAGGAATATTCAAGGCTGTAGGTATACCTCAAAAAGTGACCAGAACGTTGCATGTGCTTTCAAAAATTTAAAGAGTAATTCTACTTCGCTGTAAGACGTAATTCTACGTCAATAATAGTTTACCCACTTTGTAGTAAACAGAGCTGTAAAAGAATGCAATCATTTGTGATTTAAAATCATTCAAATCCCATTGCAATCATTCAAATGATTGCATTCAGTTTTTCAAATCATTTATTGGGATTTGAAATTCTTTTGCAGCTCTGGTAATAAATTCTATCCTACAATACATAAAAAAAATCCCAAAAATACTAAAAAATTCTAAAAACTTCACAACTTTAAATGTTTTTGTAAGTATCTCGGGAAACTATGTTTAATGTTATTTTGAATTAATCCGCACTTTTTTTCTATGCATCTACAGTATTATTTTTTTATTTTTATTTGGATCTCTTTTATGAACGTTATTTTTTAATTATTTTGTGAAATATTAGAACATAATGATTTCTACAAAGCATCTCATTTAAAAAAAAATTCCTTTACAACTTTCTTTCAAACTTTTTTATTTTAATATCAATCATTTTTTCTGACTCAAATGAAAATATTTAGATATTACCTTTGTTAATACCTTGTTACCTTGATTAAAAAAAGCGTTTAAGTAATTAAGTTGAAGATGGCGGCTATATATTGGGAGGCTCGAACGTTTCCGGCACCTCATCATTTTTTGCGGTATTTAATCACTTAGGACATAGCCTAAATAGCCCTAAATAGTTTTAAAAATCGATAACTAAGACCCTTCGATAACTAATCGATAACTAAGAAACTTGGAATTGTGAAGAGAATATCTCTTAGAACTGACTTGAAACATTTTGTTTATTGAATAATTTAAATGATTTATTTTGGAATAATTTGAGTGTTTGGTTGTCAGGTGTTACACATATTGGTATACCAGGATAGTTTTTTATGCGCGATATTGTTATCATGTATCAACATAGACCTTGAGCTCGAAAATACAACTCTTAATTAATAATTGAAAAATTAGTCTGTACAACAATTTTCAAAAAAAAAAAAAAACCCCGTGGGGTTTCATGACTTTTTTTTATGTTTTCGAGGTCGAAACCGAAACCGAATTGAAACCGAATATGAATTCCGTTTTTTCGTGTCACGTAAGGTTCTCTCTGGAGGCGGGTCCAGGGTTAACCCTACATTCCTGCAAATAATTAAATCAACATTTCCCCTTCTGGGGAGGGCAAGAGAGGGTTAAAATGTATGACCGACCTCCCTTAATTTTTTCAAGGGGAACATTTTTTCCTAGGACCTATCCTTTTTGACCACTCCTAAGGAGGGCTCTCATACAATGCACCCTAACCCTCTACAGTTAATGAAATCGATATTTACCTCTTTGGGGATGGCAAGAGAGGGTGAATATGCACGACTGAAATCCATTATTTTCAAAAGACTAGTCTTTTGGGATCGATATTTACTTTTTTCGGAAGGAGCGGAGAGGGTTAATATGTAGCACCGACCCCAATTACTTTTTAAAGAGGAACATTTTTCTCCTTGTAGCTTATACCCTCCGACCCCTTCTTAGGGGGCTCTCGTACAATGCACTCTACTGTTAATGAAATCAATATTTTCCCTGTTGATATGGGTAGGAGTGGGTTAATATGATCGACCGACCACTAGTACTTTTTCAAGTGTAACATTTTTTCCTTTGGGACCTATCCTCTCCGATCTCTCCTTAGGGAAGCTCCCATACAATGCACCTTACTGTTAATGAAATCAATATTTCCCCTCTTGGGATGGGTAGGAGTGGGTTAATATGTACGACCGACCACCAGTACATTTTCAAGTATAACATTTTTCCGCTTGGGACCTATCCCCTCCGATTCCTCTTTAGGGAGGCTCCCATACAATGCACCCTACTGTTAATAAAATCAATATTTCCCCTCTTGGGAAGGGTAGGAGGGGATTAATATGTACGACCGACCTCCATTACTTTATCAAGTATAACATTTTTTCCCTCCGGACCTATCCCCACCGACCCCTCCTTAGGGGTCAAATTTAATGGAGGTCCGCTTTTTTCGTACATCATTTTACGCTGGTAAAAAATAATAATTTTATGGCTTGGGCCACTTGGTCGTTTCAGCGACCTCGAAAACATAAAAAAAGTCATGAAACCCCACGGGCTTTTTCGTGTTGTACAGTGTTATTAGAGCTATAAAACCACATAACATAAAACTTTTGTATAATAATTTATAATTAAAATCGGTCCAATATTCTTCAAAGAAAAAACAAATAAAATTGAAATAGAAACCAAAGAAACAAAACAAAAAGTTCAAAATTTAAAGGAAAAATATAAACAAAAAATTTAATTCTTAAAATAAATATCTTTCTAAAAAGAAAAAAAAAATTGTGTAAGAATATAAATCAATTCAATCAATCAATCAGATTTTCGAACAAAATTATTACACTTGGTTCGAAAAAACTCATCAGCATCTTGTGAATTTGTAAAGACTATTTTTTTTTTTTAAATAAACTATTAAAATGTTTGTGCTCATATAAAATATCGTTCTCAGAGAAAAAAAAATATCTAAACTTAGATTTTTTGTTCAAAATTAGAACAAAATTATTTTTAAAACATTTTTTTATTTATTCAGGAACATAAAATTGTTAAAAAAAATATGTTTTTTGCGTTTTTTTATTTTTATATTATTTTTTATTTTTTCAAACCTTGGCTAAAAATACCACTTTTCTAAATTATTATATTATCCAAAAATGCTATTGTATCAATTACCATGATGAATTAATTTTAACATGCATTTTGATCGCCTTTAGTATACGGTTGTGCCGTTGAGTTATTGTATACATTTGTGAATTTCTCTACACATATATTTCTCTATTGGCATTAGCTGTACTTGTCTGTTTAGCCTGCAACACCTACATTTTCCTGTTTGACTTTGCATGTGATAACTTTCTGATGATAACTGCTGTTGAAAAACTTGCTATTTGTCCGTACATTGCAATTTATTGTAGTTTCAAGCAGAAAATTAAATGTATGATGCACCACACCTAATGGCTAATGGTAAAAGTTTTCCTCCTATTTCGCAAACTTTTTGTTCATAGTTAAATAGAAATAATATCGTTATAATGTTTATTACAAAGAACGCCCCTTCGGCTCGACTTGGTCGTAGCACTTTAAATGATAATAAATTCATAATCAAGCGCGGCTAACTTCAACTTTGTGACGCTTTCTAATTGTGTAAAAAAGCACAAAAAAAAATATAAAAAAAAAAATAAAAAATAATTGACAACTTTATATAAAAAAAAAATATCGCTGAAAAATTGCCTTCACCTGCATGCAGCTGTTTAGTGTTGCTTGCGCATTCAGTTTCATTTTATTATTATCATCATCAATATTAACAGCGCAAAGTTGCCGCAGGACTCGGTGTCAGCAGTTGTGAAATTATTGCTAGTTAGTCGTGTGGATTTGCTTTTGCGTTTTATGGCCTAATCAAAGTTCACAGAGAGCGAGCGCACTTCACACACTTTGATGTTTAATGAAATTTTGATGTTTATGTCATACGCACGAATTCGCATTGAGTAAAGTTAAGTGTTCATTTTCCTGACGTTTATGAACTTGACAAATTTTATTGACTTTTTCGCGTCGTCGCAGACACAGACTGTTTGTTGAGCTTGTGATTTATTGCAATGAATTTTGATAATTAATTAATAACAACTCAAAAGTAGATTAATTGAAAAAACTTCAAGAAATTTTGCATCGAAGTTTTCTTAAGAGAAGGAAAGAGGAAAGTGGTCTTAAAGTGCTCGGAAGTCTTCAGAAAAAGTTGAAGTAAGTAAACGTGTTGTTAATTTTGAATTTTCTAATGTATTCTCTGAAAGCTCTTGAAATTTATGAGAAGCTTATCAGACAGTGTGAAGAGTCCGTATAAAGTTGTAATGAAGCTAAAAAGTCATTACATTTTTTTATAATTTATTTTATTTGTAAACTTCCTCTAATTTTTGTCTGGCTTTAGTTGCTTTTCTTTTTTGAAGTAAAAGAGCAAAATATGGCATAAAGCTGTAACGTGGCGTTACAATATTTGCGTTATAATATTTATAATATTTCCTCGTTATAATATTTGCTTGAGTGAAATATCAAAATCGACACTTTTTACAAAACCGTTTTCTTAGAATTGATGTTTCTTTTTTGCTTGCGTTCACTACAACAAGAAAATGTTATATTGATATTGAAAATATTTTTTGACCCGCCGCACAGAGGATTGAAATCGCTAAAAATGGAGATTAATTCACCTAGAAGACGGAGGGAACTTTAGACTATCTTGTTAGTTAGAACTGGTAAAAATAAGAAAAAACTTCTGTCCATCTGTCTGTCTGTCCGTCTGTCGACATGATTACAGTTTTGAATCTATTGTCATGAAATTCGATATTTAAGCATTAGAGTGGACCTTGTTATTCGACAAAACATCAAAAAAGTTAACAAATTGGTTATAAACGATCGCGAATTGAAGGTGCACGAGCTAGCTGACATTGTAAAGATATCAGATGATAGTGTTTTTACCATTTTACACGAACATTTGGTTATGCAAAAGCTGTGTGCAAAGTGGGTGCCGCGTGAGCTCACAGTCGACCAAAAACAACAGCGAATTGATGCTTCAGAGGAGTGTTTGGTGCTGTTAAACCGCAATAAAATCGAATTCAATCGTCGATATGTGACAATGGATGAAACATGGCTTCACTCTTACACACCAGAATCCAAAAGACAGTCAGCTGAGTGGACAGCAGTCGACGAACCGTATCCAAAGGGTGCAAAGACACAACAGTCGGCTTGTTAGGTTATGGCGTATGTATTTTGGGATGTGAAAGGAATAATATTCATCGACTATTTCCAAAAAGGAACCACCATCAACAGCGACTATAACTGTGCACTTTTGGACCGATTGAAGGTTGAAATCGCCAAGAAACGGCCACATTTGCAAACGAAAAAAGTGTTGTACCAATACAATGCACCGTGTCACAAATCGATGCAAACGATGGCAAGTTGGATGAATTGGGCTTCGAATTGCTTACCCACCCACGGTATTCTCCAGATTTAGCCCCCAGCGACTTTTTCCTGTTTTCAGATCTCAAGGGATTGCTTGCTGGAAAGAATTTCAAGTCCAATGATGAAGTAATCGCTGAAACTGAGCCTATTTTGACGAGAAAGAGAAATCGTACTATAAAAGTGGTATCGAAAAGTCGGAAAATTGCTATACTCGTTGTATCGCTCTCGTAGGCAACAAAGTTGAATAATATAATCGAGTTTTATCAAAATTTAGTTTTTTTTCTTACTTATCCTACGGACTTATTGAATGACCTGTGAATTATTTTGTCCCCCTGAGTTATTCAAGTCATTTGAGGTGGATACCCTTATTTAACAGAAAAATATTTGGGAAAAAAACAAAAAAAATCTTACGTAGGGTGCCTTTTATATTTCGGGATTTGGCAACTCTGGTGTTGCAATCAGTCAACTGAAAGCTCTATCGCAAAGTTTGACATTTGTTGGCTTATACGTACTCAGAACGTTTTGACATACGAGCGCTATTTGTGTTGTTTATAGTAACTTAAAAGATTCATTCGGTCTAAAAATGGAATTAAATCGTGAACATTTTCGTGCAATTATTTTTTACAACTTTCGACGTGAATTAACACAGCAACAGTGCATGGATGAACTTAATTCAATTTTTGGCGATGAAGCTCCATCAAGGACCAGTGTTTATCGATGGTATGGTGAATTCAATCGTGGTCGTAGTTCACTCCAAAACGAATTTCGTGAAGGTCGTCCGAAATCAGCTGTTGTTCCGAAAACCATTGATGCTGTGCGCGAACTGATATTGCAAGATCGTCATGTTACCTATCGTGAGATTGAGGCAACCTTAGGCATAAGTGGGACCAGCATACATTCAATATTGCATAAACATTTGACTGTCAAAAAAATTTGTTCGCGTTGGATCCCACACAATTTGTCAATCGCTCAAAAAAAGGTCGATTGGTCGAAGGAAATGCTCAAAAAATACGATCGCGGTGCTTCGAAACACGTCTATGACATCGTGACAGGTGGTGAATCGTGGATTTACGCGTATGAGCCCGAAAGTAAACAGCAGTCGACTGTATGGGTGTTTCAAGATGAGCCAAATCCAACAAAAGTTGTTCGCGCACGAAGCACTTCCAAGCAAATGGTCGCCTGTTTTTTCGGAAAATATGGACATGTCGCAACCGTACCACTAGAACAACTCAGAACAGTCAACTCTGAGTGGAACACAACCATTTGTTTGCCAGCTGTCTTCCAAGAAATCAGGAAAACCAACCGCCGAAGACGGATCACTCTTCACCACGACAATGCGAGCTCTCACACATCGGCTCAAACAACTGCATTTTTGAGCACCCAAAACATCGATTTGATGGGTCATCCGCCGTATAGTCCTGACTTGGCACCGAATGACTTCTTTTTATTCCCAACCGTGAAGAATAAACTGCGTGGACAACGATTTTCGACGCCCGAAGAAGCGGTTGCGGCATTCAGAATGCATGTATTGGAGATACCTCAATCAGAGTGGCAAAAGTGCTTCGACAATTGGTTCAAACGCATGCAAAAGTGTATAGATCTTAATGGAGAATATTTTGAAAAACAATAAAGTGATTTTCGATGATTAATATTTGTTTTTGTTCTCTAATCCCGAAATATAAAAGGCACCCCTCGTACATGTTTTCTTATTCCAAATGGAATTGCAAATGAAAATATTAAAAAAAATTTCTTTTCCTTTATGCACTTAGGGTGCTCCATGAAGTGCTTAGAAATTTTCCCCATACATATAAGGTACACTATTCTATTAATCGTGTATCTAAAAACTTAAAATCAGGTTCAAAAATTAACCAAAATCGGATTAAACCACGCCAACCTCCCATACAAGGTGGCTTTATTAAAACTGTAAAATCTCCATAAACACCACAAAGCCTTATATGTGGAGCTGAAATTTTATATAAGAGCTTTAATATTTATTAGTCACTCTGAGTATAAAGTTCAATCAAATCGGATGAAATCCACGCCCACCTCCCATACAAAGTTACTTTATCAAGACGGTAAAATCTCTTCAAATTCAACAAAACTTAATATATGGGCTCCAAATTTTAGAAATGAGCTTTGATATTTGCAATTCTGAGTTTGAGAAAACCACGCCTACCATTCATAAAGAGTGATTTTATGAAAACTGTAAAATCTCCTTAAAATTTTTCAAAAATTAATAAAAGATACTTAAATATTTCACTATTATGAAAATTCTGCAAAATATTCTTTTTTTAAACAAGACATTTAAAAAAAAATTAGAGTTTTTTCGAGTTTTGGGGACTTTTTCATTAAAATACCTAAATCAAACCTAATAAAAGACGGAATGAAAAAAACGGAATGTTGGCAGCCCTGAAATTCAAAAATTTTCCGAATGAAAATCAGAAATATTTTTCTATAATTATTGAAAGTGTTCCAAGTGAGAAGTATATGCTCTTCGATTTTTTATGATTTTTTTGTGATCGAAATGCTAGAAAAGGGCACTTTAAGTATTTTTTAAAAAATTTTTCGTTTTTTTTTAATTTTTTGCAGAATTTCCTTAAACATTGGACGGACTATGCTTAAATCATCCGTCCTGTTTTTTCCGAAATTTGCATTTTTGGATTTAAGGGAATTTTTTTTTTGTTAAAATACTCCAAACTCGAAATTTTCAAAAAGGTACACTTCTAGCAAAAAAATTCATACCCAACAGGTTATTAAACATAATTTTTGCATATCCATTTGGTATAGTTTAAGAAAATATTTCCACAAGATTTCATTGAAATTTTTTCAAATTTGAATTTTATAGTTTTTTTTTAGTACAACAAAAAAAAGGAGTTTTTTCGAAAATTAAAAAATCACAACTCTGGAGGTTTTCGTCCAATTTTCATGTTTGATAGCTTATTTTAAACAAAATTTAATTGGAAAACGAACTGCGAACTAGCTTTTTCAAAATTTACAATAATTCAAAAGGTATTAGGGCTTTTTTTAAAAATAAGCACTTTTTCCCATATAACCAAGTACTGACATGTACCGATGTAAGTTGGCACGGGTTCCCGTGATCCTAGGTACACCAAATTTTTTTACATTTATTTCAACATCAAACGAAAGAATTGAAGTGGTACCACAAAAAAAACAACCTGTTTTTTCGGACACGCTACCGTACATATATTTAAAAAAAAAAATTTTTTTTAACAATTTTAAAAAATTTACTAAAAATATTTTTACAACATTTATCTAAACAAAAATTAATTAAGAATATAGTGTAATACCTGAACTTCATGGGTCTATTTAAAAAAATTTTAGTTTATGAAAACTTGGGGATAAAGGACACACTCAATTTGACAGATAGCGATGAAGAATTTTATTATTTGTTTCCCGGTATAAACATTTATTTCAATTTACCATTGCGCGCCGTGGGAATCGAACTCATACCCTATTGATTGTAATAATATAAATAAAATAATAACCAAGTGTCAGACAAGTTAATGGTGTGAATATTAACGTGTTTTTTTTAGTTTACTTTATTTTATTTAAAATGTTTAAATTTCAAAGTTATTTTATTAAAAAAAAAGAAACCTTTAAATTATCAAAGAATTTTTTATATAGTTTTGCTTTCACTTGTTGCTGTGAATTATCATGAATTGTTTTTGCTTGAAGCCATTGATGTATGTATTTGTATAAAGTTAATCGAATATTTTCAAAATATCAAATCCCTTATTTTTGGTAACATGAATTATATGTTGACTATTGTGAATATTTTCAAAATTCTTTCCTTTTTTCTGCTATATAAAATCGTAAAATAAATACTGTTTGTGTTATAAGTTATACGTAGTGTGAAACTACGTCATATTTTGTAAATTTTTAAGATTGTCTATTGTGAACAGAAAATTGATTTTTGCTTGTGTACTATCACTATAACGTACTGAATTTTGTGAATATTTAAAAGTTGGATTTCAATTCACATAAAATTTCGTTTCTACTTCTTATATTAAATATATTAAGTCTCCTCTTTGTTAATCAGTCTTCCAACTTTATTGTGAATATTATGAATCTTTATGCTTTGTAATCTGTCCTTGCAGCTATAAATAGCTTATTTTAATTTATGAATATGAGTTTATTGCTAAACATGTAGAAATTGTTAGAGAAATCAAACTATTGTGAATGCATTCAATGTTTAGTAAACTTTTTCCTCCCTTCTACACATTTTTGACTCATAAATTAATTCAAACGTTAGTTTAGTTATAAATAAAAAGAAAATTATAACATATTATTAACTATGATACAACTCCATTCAGGCATTCCATTGTGAATATTTAGATAAAGGCGGATCCAATATGTTATCCTTCTGGCTCAGTAAAAATCGTTAAGTTTGAAGAACTTTATTATTTATTTATGGCAATTTAGCACTCTGAAAATTCTAAAGTCCCCTTTTTTCTATGTTTGCTTGTTTTGTGTTTAAAAACTTTAAATCAAATCGCTATAAAATCTAAAAAACTTCTAGTATAATACTAGTTTTTGGCTTATTAAAAAAATTTTTCTATCAGTTTTTAGGAGGAGTATTTATATCTAAAATTTATGTGTATTTTAGTGAGTGTTTGTAATACCAAAGCTGAAAAAATAGTCTAAAATATTGATAGCTAGTCAGGCCCGTAGCCAGGATTTACCTTAGGAGGGGGGAGGTGGTTTTGATAAAGAAAATATATAAGTAGATACCAGCAAAAAACTAATTGCAAGGATATGGAAATATTTCTTAACAAATCCGTTTTCTCTTGAGACTAATCGTGAATATGCCCGTTTAAAAATGACCATTAGAGAGATGACAAGAGTTTATTGAATTTTTTTTATCAAATTAGTTTTGAGTACTAAGTTTTTGATTTTTGCCTATGATTTTTTTAAAAATAGTCCAAATTGAGAATATGTTATTGTCTTTTAAAAAGACAAAAAATTTACTAATACAAAATTTTACTAATAGAACAATATTTGTTTGAAAGATAAAAATAGGTAGGATTTCTTGCAGTTTATTAAAATCAAAATTAAAACTAGCTATGAAAAATCAAGACTTTTTTTTTTAAAAAAGTCCATCTGTTGAAGATTGATTCGCAAATTTTATTCTTTAGATTTGGTTTCTTTTTGTCTATCTTACGCTTTTATTGATCCCCAGCTTGTGTACAAGTATTTGGACCTGTGTGAACCCTAGTTCGAGTTATCATTAAAGGCCAAAATATGACTGCTCTCGAAGACGATTTCTACAATTCAAATTATATTCAAATTAAAATATTTTAAAATCTTTAGAAATTGAACTGTTCCATTTCCTCGTAAAGAATTGATATCATGACTGACAAAATCATTCAATTCCAACAACAATTACTATATATTTTTTTTTATTAAAATTTTTTGAGCAGAGGAATCGACTTCGATAAAAGTCATGTTGAAATCTCAGATTATTTTTCAAAAGCCGTAATTCGAAATACAGGTTCTTGCATGGCACCAATATCTTATACTCAAAATATTACATATTTAAGTTATCGCATCAAAATAAGTATTTCTTTGAAAACCATACTCCTCAGCTGGATACTTTTTCTTGGATATTTAAGAGTTTAATCAGTCATGGATTTAAATTTAAACTATTTGCAAATTAAAAAATTAAAAATAAATTTGAACTTGTAATTTGTTTTTTAATATTTTAACATAATAGAAAATAATTTTAAAAATGACGAAGTTTCAAAAACTGTAATTGTTAATTTTTCTTATGAGAATTTGGTAACATGATTAAAAAATCATCAAATCCCCATAGAATTGGAAGGTAAAAAATTGTTTAATCCTCCTTTTTCGATAAAGAAGGATATTTCGATTTTAGGTGATTTTTCGAAACCTGTAATTTGGAAAAGAATTTTTGTGCCAAGTTTGAGATTTTACATGTCTTATATACCAAGAAAACAACAAAATAGAATATGCAAACTTTTTAATCATCCGCTTTACGTGGAATACCCCATAATGTGTTAAATTTCGTGGTTAATATTTTTTGCCTTATAGAGCTTTTAAAAATGAAAAAAAAAAAACTATTCAAACAAATGCTTTCTCAAAGGTTTTTGGTCCAATAAGCTTATATTCGTTCTAAGTATAATTCCAAGTATAAATTTTTCGAATATCAGGGTCTTTTTGAGCATCAAAACCCACGATTAGAAACGGTTCTTTAGTATACAAACTCCTTGCAGCTAAATTCCAATATAATGATTATGACTTGTATAAGCAAAGTTAATCTTTCACTTGGCCACACACATTTTTTATTAATTAGGCGAAGTTTTTTAAATTGGCTTTGAAAATGTTTAAACTTTTGCATCTTCAAGTAAATTAACATAATTATCTCAGTTTATCTTAAAAAAAATGACATTTTGTATTTAATAGTCTCATTTGTGTTATTTTTTCATACTTTCCGGGCCCTAAGGGGGGTGGGGGGTTTGAACACCTAAAATTCCCCCTTGGCTACGGGCCTGTAGCTAGTTACGTAGGGTGCCTTTTATATTTCGGGATTTGGCAACCCTGGTGTTGCAATCTGTCAACTGAAAGCTCTATCGCAAAGTTTGACATTTGTTGGCTTATACGTACTCAGAACGTTTTGACATACGAGCGCTATTTGTGTTGTTTATAGTAACTTAAAAGATTCATCTCGGTCTAAAAATGGAATTAAATCGTGAACATTTTCGTGCGATTATTTTTTACAACTTTCGACGTGAATTAACACAGCAACAGTGCATGGATGAACTTAATTCAATTTTTGGCGATGAAGCTCCATCAAGGACCAGTGTTTATCGATGGTATGGTGAATTCAATCGTGGTCGTAGTTCACTCCAAGACGAATTTCGTGAAGGTCGTCCGAAATCAGCTGTTGTTCCGAAAACCATTGATGCTGTGCGCGAACTGATATTGCAAGATCGTCATGTTACC
Organism: Coremacera marginata; assembly: GCA_914767935.1. Taxonomy (NCBI): domain Eukaryota; kingdom Metazoa; phylum Arthropoda; class Insecta; order Diptera; family Sciomyzidae; genus Coremacera; species Coremacera marginata. Next base: position 151,218,269 of record OU612045.1, read on the forward strand.
TATCGTGAGATTGAGGCAACCTTAGGCATAAGTGGGACCAGCATACATTCAATATTGCATAAACATTTGACTGTCAAAAAAATTTGTTCGCGTTGGATCCCACACAATTTGTCAATCGCTCAAAAAAAGGCTCGTGTCAATTGGTCGAAGGAAATGCTCAAAAAATACGATCGCGGTGCTTCGAAACACGTCTATGACATCGTGACAGGTGATGAATCGTGGATTTACGCGTATGAGCCCGAAAGTAAACAGCAGTCGACGGTATGGGTGTTTCAAGATGAGCCAAATCCAACAAAAGTTGTTCGCGCACGAAGCACTTCCAAGCAAATGGTCGCCTGTTTTTTCGGAAAATATGGACATGTCGCAACCGTACCACTAGAACAACGCAGAACAGTCAACTCTGAGTGGTACACAACCATTTGTTTGTCAGTTTTCTTCCAAGAAATCAGGAAAACCAACCGCCGAAGACGGATCACTCTTCACCACGACAATGCGAGCTCTCACACATCGGCTCAAACAACTGCATTTTTGAGCACCCAAAACATCGATTTGATGGGTCATCCGCCGTATAGTCCTGACTTGGCACCAAATGACTTCTTTTTATTCCCAACCGTGAAGAATAAACTGCGTGGACAACGATTTTCGACGCCCGAAGAAGCGGTTGCGGCATTCAGAATGCATGTTTTGGAGATACCTCAATCAGAGTGGCAAAAGTGCTTCGACAATTGGTTCAAACGCATGCAAAAGTGTATAGATCTTAATGGAGAATATTTTGAAAAACAATAAAGTGATTTTCGATGATTAATATTTGTTTTTGTTCTCTAATCCCGAAATATAAAAGGCACCCCTCGTATCTATAGAAAACATTATATTTTTTAATTTTCGGAGGGTTAAAAATATATGCTTTCTTCGACAAAGTTTCTTAAAATCATCCAAATTTTACGATTTTCACGAATTTTATCAAAATTCAATATTGTAAGTCAATTCAGTTTTAAAGAATTATCTCATGAAAATCAGCAAAACACATTCCACATTATCTTAACTAAACGCATTCATATAAAAAAGACAATTCTTGCAAAACACTCAACTTATTTATAGCAGCTGACTTCACGAGTTTTAATAATTTTAATATACATTAATTCACTTTATTTCGCTGTTAATCTTATCAATTAAACCTGCTGGTGTTTTTTTTTTATCTTTACTTTGTTCTCTAAAGGTAATTTTTGCATTTTTCTTGACGTAATTTTTTAATTTGCACGTAATTGTGTTTGTTCAACTGCAGAAACGTGGCCAAGCATGCAAGTTAACCACACCGTTAATTCACTTTGCCTACAGTCGTCCCCACACCCCACCTATCTTTTAATATCGTCGCCTCTGCTGTTTGCTATCGTAACGTTCTTGCCTAATTTTTGTGCATTTTTGTTTACACTTGACTTCCACAAAAAAAAAAAAAAAAATAAAAAAAATAAAATCCAAACAGAGCTTTGTTTTACGTGTGCAATTTTCAGAATTTTTCACTGTTGCTCTACACTTCCGTAATGTTGTTTTTTTATTTCTTTACTACTATTTCATTTTCATTTTTAGTTTTTAAATAATTGCAAAAACATGTTGAAAATTTCGTGTTTGTTTTTGTATATTATTTTTTTTTATTTTGCTTATTTACAATTTTCTATGAATATTTAACATTCTCGTCGCGTGACAGGTGCCATGTATTTAAGATGATATCTTTGTTTACTAATCTGCAACTATTTTCAGTATTTGCTTCTATGTTTTTCCAATGAACTTGTTTTTATTTAATTCACAAGCTATGTTATTGTAAATATTTCATTCTTTTAATCACCAACAATACTATTGGAAGAAACATTTTTGTTCTTATTTTGATATTTTTGCCTAATGTTAATTTATGCAAATTCCATTCAAAGCTGCAGGTTTTATTTTACATTTGATTATTTTGACTTACATTTGTAAAGTCTTGATGTCCAATAAACTTAATTATAAACCAATAAAATAAATTATATTACTTTTCTGAAATTATTTACTCGAAATCCCAAATAACAGTAAATTTTCGGGAATTTTATGTTTTAAAACTTAATATACTAGGGTTAAATACAATCCAGTGACATCATATAAGGGAGAAAAGAGAAACTGACATTCAAAAGTCAATCACCTTCGAGTTATTTCAGTTGTTATATTTCGAGTTAATTCAGTTTTAAATAATTGCCTGATTTTCTTGAATTTTGAAATAAAAAACTTTTATAGTCTTTGTACCACCCAAATGTATTGTGCTGTCTTTGATTCTCTTATACTATTGTGAATTTCTTACTTACACTCAAAATATATTGTGAATTGCTTTGAATTTTTAATAAACTGTCGGCTTTTTCTTAACCATTAATACTTGGCCACTTATTTAAAAATCGCTTCAATCCAACCTCAAGTTGTGCGAGTTAAACTCAAAATGATCATAACGTCTTATTTCTGCCTTCTGACTGACCGGACCGTTCTCGATGATTCATTTCATCTGCGATTGATATAGATATGCCTAAATATACTAATTTATTCCGTTTGCTTGTAAGTAGCCACAATTTTCATACTGTTGGTGGTTGCTTCTGATTAAACAATACTATAAATAAGTGCCAACAAAAACAACAGCATTAAGTCAAGTTTTGTTTCCAGACAACAGCCCAGCCCGTCTTACTTAAGTCTGAGATGTTTGTTTACATTTATTTAATGTATTTTTTTTTTTTCATTCCCTTCTTGTTTATATTTATTCATTCAGTTGAATTCCATAAAGTTTGCGAATTCATTTAAGGTGTGTGATTTTATTAATAGATATTTAAGGGCAGAATGAAGAAAATCTTTAAACAAAAATAAGATCAAAATACTTAAATCACAAAAGTTGTATTGATATTTACTTTTATATTAATAATTAAACTATATTAACATTCCTCCTCTCATATAATAAATAAGAAACTCATTCTACAAAATATATAAAATCTTGGAAGCAATTTTTATGAAATCGAATTTTCAACTCCAATTTCAACCAATAGCAGTTATACTCGTATCCTTCAAGGCCAGTAGTTAATAAAAAATACATTTGAATTATTTAATTTAGTGCTAAAATGCACATTAAAAATCCACAACTTTTAAAAGAAAAAACTCCTGATTGGATTTTGGATGATTAAAAAGTCATGATTTCTTGCTAATGCTTAAACTAAGATTACAGATTGATGTCCACTTTTTTTTTGGAACAACACGGTTGGAAATCTGAATTTGAAGCACTCTGATAGGAAAGTTTGGAGACTCATATTCAAGCTAAGACCACCTTCAAAAGAACTTTAAAAATTAACCTACACCGAGAAAAAAAAACAATAGGTAAATCACCTAAGCCGGCTTGGGTAAAGAGAATTGAGGGGAATTATAAACTTCTGATTATTCACAATTTATTGTTTAATACAATGCACATACTTCGATACCTTGCCAAAAAAAAAGATATTTGATTCACCTAAGCCCAAAATCCAAAAATATAAAATTAAAAAACAACTAGCATGGCTAGTTTGCGCAAAGTTTCGAGCTATTTTATGCGAAAAAAAACACAGCTGCGTCATTAGACACACGAGAGAAGGATAAATTTGATAATTGAATTGTTTTTTTTTGTAATAAAACCACCTTTAAATTCAAAAATAACATAAAGTAATATAAAAAATATACGTTAATATTCACACCAGTAAATTTTATTACATATCATCAACAAAAAGAAAAGAAAAAAAATTTCTTTGCCCGCCGTGCGGAATCGAACCCTGTAGCTTTTGGTGCCAGTCCACGGCTCTACCAACTGATCCAACCAGCCTTGCTGCTATTTGCTGACATAACTGCAGCTACGTTGATTCACCTAAGCAATTTATTGTTTAATACATTGCTTTGAAAGCACATACTTCGATGCCCTGCCAAAAAAATATTTGATTCACAGATGTTAACAGATGCTGTATTAACAGATGCAGTATGTCGCAGTATTCTGTTGATAGCTACAGCATAGCTTCAGTTTTAATTAATGTTGAATAATTCACTCCGCGTAACGAAGGAGTTTGGCTCAATTCGTAGCGTAGTGTCTTCGTACACAGTGGTATCGGTTGGTGTGGGTTCGAATCTCAGCGGCATGCGAAGGTAAAATTTTTGTATTTGATATTTAATTTAATGTTCTTGTTATAATAGACGTCAATCAGCAAGAAAAATCGAGAAGTCATTAATTTCTAAGAAAAAAACGGTGTTCATAAAAGAAAAATTTGTGTTGTTGCCGATTTCAGTCAAGCAAATCCAAGAACGAAAGGCGGCAGCTTCAAAAAAAAGGAAAATAAAAAAGCCAAAACCCGACGAAAAATTATATTTTTGAAATCCCATTTTTTTAGTAGTTACATAGTAACATTGTTACGCTATGTAACTATGTATGTAACAATTATCAAATCTATCCTTTTCTCGTGTGTCTAATGACGCAGCTGTTTTTTTTTTGTGCAGAAAATAGCTCAAAACTATGCTTAAGCCATCCATGCTTGTTGTTTCTTAATTTTGTATTTTTGGATTTTGGGCTTAGGTGAATCAAATATTTTTTTTTTTTTTGCAAGGTATCGAAGTATGTGCTTTCAAAGCAACGTATTAAACAATAAATTGCTTAGATGAATAAGCATAAGTTTATAATTCCCATACCCAAGCTGACTTAGGTGATTTACCTATTGCTTTTTTCTCGGTGTATCACCTTATCAACCTATCTCAGCAGGATATCGAAGACATCTTCCAGACAAGTCAGTTTTTTGCAAGACCGATCGATCCAATTCCATAGCGGTCTTCTAAGACCGAATTTAATTCAACAAAATTCCATTTCATCTTTCGTTTTCTTCATGATATAATAATGTGATATAATGTGTAACAAGGTAAGAGTGACAGTTCTGCAGGCGATCAGGGGTTGTCAAAAACGCATCGAAAAAAAAGAAAACGAATAAGCAGCAAAACAGATGGTAACTTAAACTTTGTATAGATTTTGACAGTTGGTGGTCGGCGCTCTGAGAAAAGAGCCAGTTTTCAAGGCTACCTGGTATCATTTATGGCTCTCTTCATGCTTTTATTTTTTTATTAGCGAAATGTTCGTTCCAATTGTAAGAAAGCTCGCTCTTCACATTTTTACACTAAGAAAAGTTGCACTTCGCATAAATAATAGCATTCTATAAGAAGCATAAAATATCATTCTATGAAGCTTTTGGTTGCAAAACGCTTCGGTCAAAATTATTGTTTTCTACACATTCATCTTCATCACCACATGATTCTACTACATTTCTTTGAAATGTTCTTTCAATTCGATTGTAGACATATGATGAAATTATGCATACGAGTCTTGCAGAGCGTTCGCAATGCCATCTTAGGTGCATTTTGTCACTTACAGACAAAATTTGTTGTTTTCGGGGGTAAAAAATAAATTGGAATTTGAGAAAGCTTCTCTTTCATCCTAAAATTCCAAGCAACCGACGAATTACGTTCACGGTCCGAAGCTGAAAACAATTTGAACAACTGGCAAATAACAGGGTTTGAACAGAAAACAGAAGAAATGCTGTTGCCTTTAGCCTTGCCAAGAGAAAACTATGTGTAGCATACCGTGGACAAAGCAATGAGCGAAAGAAAAAAAAGATGGCGAAATTGTCTTGCAGCGCGTCCGCATTGGCCTCTTAGGATTAAAAAACAAATTTTTTATGAGAGAATATCCTAGGTTCTTTGCTGACAGTATAATGACTTGTCTTGCAGAGCGTCAGCATTCATTATGAATATGCTTACTTGGTCTTCGAAACGGCGAAGATTCGATGATTCATATTTCAATTGAGATGTATACAAATTTCACGACTGAAGCAAACATACCCAGCGGGAAAAAGAGCGATTCAGAAAACATCCTGCAGCGCTGCTCTGGTAGCATGCATTATCAGTCAATAGTTCCGTGGTTCGACGCCGTACACAGACAAAGCTTTTTTATTTTTCCTTTTTATTTCTATTATTGAAATAAAAAACGTGATGACAAGTTTCTTTTATTAAAGAGATTTACTGGAGTAAAAATCTTCTTGAATACTTCCTAAATATGTATCCTTAAATAAAGCTTTATATAAGGAACTTAACTAAAAATCTGCTTGAATACTTCCTAAAAATATATCCTTCAATAAAGCTTTAATAAAGCATTTGAGTAAAAATCTTTTTGAATTCTCCCTTAAATGTCATTGAATAAATCTTCATTAAAAAAATTATACAAGAAAATGGAATTTTATGGCTTTTAGAAGGCTCTTTCAAACAAAGCTTTTTTAGCTCTTTTTTACAAAGTCCTTTCAAGTTGTGTTGGAATAACTTGTAGCATTAAAGTCAAGATTGTTATCTGGTAGTATAATGTTTTGGTATGGTGCTTTAAAATATGATTATATGGTATGGTATAACGGACATGACAAAATAGTATGGTATGATGGGTATGTAATGATGAGTTTTGTATGGTGGGTATTTTATGGGTATCGTGATGAACGGTATGATGACAGGGTATAAGGAGTATAATATGATGGTATAATAACAGGGGTATTATAAGATGGGTACAGTCTGATAGGCGCAGTTTGTTGGTATAATAATGTATGATGGTATGGTATGACGGATATGTTATGATGATATGATGTGATCGCCAAATTTTTTGGGTAACAATTTCTTATCTACCGCGCGTGGCAGTCACACACTTTCTTTTTTTTTTTTAATAGAAACGCAAGGTTAATTTCACTTTCCTGTAATCTTTTTGCTTATTTTGTTAAACTAACCATCAAATTCTTTTAAGAATAATGTCTTTATGTCACGTTAAGGCTTAAAAATGCCAACAACATGGAATAAATAACTCAACAGCGTAATAAATTGTACTCAATGTATCTTTTATCTTGTAGAATATAAACAAATTAGCCCAGATAACAATAAGAAGATAATTTAAACAACAGGTTATATATGAATTAATGGCAAAAATAGAAAGTTAGACATAATATAAATTTAATTAAAAACTTCTTCCAACGCATGAAGTGAAATTCTATAAACAAGTAACATAACATTTTTGATAGATACTAAAATGTTGTACGCGTGTACTTTACGAAAGTGAAATTTTGCATATGAATAAACAAATTCAAAAATTGTTGACATCTGATAGGCTTTATTTCGAAATGATGCTTGTTATATCTCTTGGGAAGCAGCTGCATAAATGAGTTATTATCTAAAATTATCAGTAAAACATGTCCTATATCATTGATTGACATCAATGGGATTCATTAAATTTTATTGTAGTTGTTGTAGTTGTTGCTTTAATAAACCTGTCACACTTGAACTCTCCATTAATATGGCCTAAAAATGTTTTGTTAAACATTTTACAAAAAAAGCTTTCATCGGCTTAAATTTATTGTTGTCTAAATAGAGCACACTTTGTATGGTCTTTATTGTGAGTTCACAATAGTGTCTGTTTACATTTTTCACTAAATACGCATACAAGCTACATATGCATTTATTTCTTCTCTCCTCCACTCTGTTTTTTATCGTGCTGTTTATTAAGTTATTTTTTATCTAGCGTTGTCCTTCCTCTTTTCTAACCTCACAGCCTGACTTCACTGACACAATTAGTCTATAAATAAGCTGCGTAAAAAAAAATTTTATATTTTTAATGTCATTTTGTTATAATATTTTGCCACATTTCTGCTTTAATTTTATCAACAAAAGCACTTTGTCGTCTATAGTCTCCATTGTTGCCAAGTCAGAGTATTTATTTTTATTGTTATTTTATTGAATTGATAAATTTTTGTGTGTCATTACTTTATGTTACTTAACTAACTATATGTTTGTGTTGTAAATATTTTGCAATAATGATTTTTATGAGCTTTTTTTTTTGGTCTTTTGAAATTGGATAAAGTTTTTGATAGCTGATGATTGTTTTGTAAACACATCCCACACATGTGCGCTGCTTTACGTTAAACTTTTATTTTATCTCTTCTTTTGATTATTGTTGAACTTTATCTTAATAACTAATAGACATTTCTTTTCTGTTTGGACAAAAAAAACCTAACCCTTACCTTACTTTGTAACTCGATACAAATCCTTAATTTATTATGAAAAAAGTAGTCGCTTATGTGATCTGTTTCTATTTAGTTGCTAAATTCTTTTCAATTTCTTAGCCCCGAGCTACAAACATTTACTTTTTAATGTTAAACTATTCGTAGTGATTACATCAAAAAAAAAAAAAATCATTTTGTCTCTTTGTTTTGTGTGGAGTCCTTTGAAAAACACATGGTTTTTTGGTTCTGAAATTTTTAAAGTGTTGAGTTGTGCCTCTTTTGTAGATAGAGTGCGATATGCTTGCTAAAGTTTTTTTTTTTTTTGAAACAATTAAGTGTTGATACAAATGATTTGATTTTTATTTTTCAGCTTTTAAATCTTTAATCCTGCAACAAATAGTAAAAATATCACATATCTAAGAGAAAAGCTTTTATAAACCAAAATTTTTGTTTACTTATGAAATCAGTTTCTATGCGATTACTTTCTCATTTCAATGAATCGGAATAAACTTGTTTGGGTGTTTAAAAAAATAAAACATTCGTTGCCAAAATAAATTTCGATACAACACTACACAGCACCTGCAACTAAATTGAATAAAACTTTGTTCGAATACCTTAATTTAACAGCCTCCATAAAAAGTTTATTGAACTGTTATTAACGAATGAGTTTGTGCGAAAATGAAAATCTGCAGTATTGCGTGTTGAGTTGCCAAGATAATTTAGTATAAAAAAAAAGATACAAAGCAAAACAGAAAAAGTTAAAAAAAAAATAATCAAAAAGCATCAACACAAATAATAACAACGCCTGAATTGAGCTTAAGCAAACTGTAACGTATAAATAGTAAATAATGGATACTGTCAGAAAAATACGCTGTTTAACATAAAACAGCAAAAGGCATCGAAAACAAAAAAACAAAAGAAAATCCAGCTAAAACAAAAAATACAAACACCATTTTCTGTGAAGACATGTATGAGCAACATTTAATTGATTGATGAATTGATGTGTTCAACGTGACGTTCATCCATCCAGCCGTCCACCCACCAATTCATGCTGCCAACATGCGTGTTGAATCATATGTGGACAGCTTTAGATGAAACCGTTAACAGCTGTAAACATGTTTGACATATAAAAGAGAGCCCCATAAAAACAGAAACAATTTCCGACAACTGAAATCTGGAGTATCAGAAATTGGACGAAAAGTATTGAAAGAAATTGGTGATTTTTTATAGTGTCACAAAAATAAATTAAAAAATTTCCAATGGACTTAACTAGAAAAAAAAATATATTTAAAAAATACTTCTTATAATATTGGGTCGAGGTGTTTCTTCGACAAAAAATATTTTTCACAGACCTGTATTAAAGTCAAGGGTGAAATCGGCTAAGGTGATAATTGATAGTCGCTGTTTTCATTGTCTTTTTTGAAAACGACATCTAAATTGCTGTCACATGATCTCAATTTGATAATCACCTCACATAGAGCAAAAGCTATGATTTTGATTATCAGTTATCACTCCCAGTTTTATACTATAAAAAGAGTTTGCAAAAATTTGTGGTGCCTCAGGTTTATTGTTACGATGAGATGACGTCACAAGCAACAAAAATGACACCTTCAAAAAAATAGCTTAAAATCAGAGTGCGTAGAGCAATCTAAATTTGCTCTTTCGAGTTATCATTTATAAAAACAAAAGCAATGAATCATATTTTCAGAGCAATTCATTGAGCGCTACGCTCTCGCATAAACTCCTCAAACACTTGTATTGGTTATTCGTCCGTGTACAAAGAGCGCTCATCGTTGTGAGAACATCGTCACTATTTTCATCCCTCGAGTTCTGCAAATGATGTGCTCTTTATATGAGCTGAAAATCATTTGAATTTATCAATGATAAGCATTTTGATACTTATCATTTTGATATTTGCTTATTAAGAAGGAATACTCGTATAGGTAAAAATGAACCATTTTTGAGGAATTCTAAGGGGGCAGACATTTTTGAGACACACCAATATAGGAGTCTATTACTCCCTCCCTTTTCCACATTCTTAAGGGGACGTCGAAACACGTGCTTAACTGTCCACTGTAAGTCAAATACATGTTGTGGTCTCCCCTTAAAAATATTGGTAATGGAGGCAGATATGTCCCCCTATTTCTGTGTCTCAAAAATGCTTCATCCTAAAGTAACCCCAAAAAAATGGTTAGATTTTACAAATTTTGCTTCCCCTTCGAGATATGAAACAACATAAAATCGAAAGTCCTCGAAAAAGCTTCGGTAAAATGGAAAAAGTGCCATATCTCGAAGGGGAAGCAAAATTAGTAAAAATTAACCATTTTTTGGGCGTTTTAAAGGGTGAAGCATTTCTGAGACGCACAAATAGAGGGGTCTATCAGCCCCCCCATTTTGCACATTTTTAGGGGGGAACATCGAATTACGTGTTTAACTGTAAGTCAAATTGTAAGTCAAACGCATGTTTGGCCCCTCCTTAAAAATATTGCAAATGGGGGCAGATAGACCCCTCTATTTGTGTTCTGACTGAGCGACCCATTTTTACCTATTGTTGGCCCCTGCACCGATTTCGTAAAAAAAAAAAAAAAACGAAATGGCCATTTCAGCCCTTGAAAGGACTTTGACCGAGCTTCTTATGATCAATTGTGTTGTGTGTGATGTGAAATGTTTGCACACAAATGATCGATAACTGGACCTACATGTTTTACGCCGACTCCGAACGGCTTATGTTCTGAAGAAGCTTTTCATGGCAGTTTTTACTCTCTGAGGTTTGCCATTGTCTGCAGAGAGGTGACGGCCGAACAGAAAAATGAATTCAATTGAAAAAACTTTCTGTGTCGGATGGAGGATTCGAACCTGGGTTCTCTGGCGTAAGAGTCACACACTCTACCCACTACGCCACGGCCGCCACCGATTTCGTAAAAAAACAGAAAGCAAACAAACTCCAATAGAAACGAATGATAAAAAAATTATGACATCAAAATCAAACTCACTCAGTTCTCACTGTATATAACTATTATTGAAAAGAGTGCATCATTTTCAAATAATCTGAGTGAGAAGAGTGTGGACAGCAACGAAAGAGAAATGTTCATTCGGAGATTAACGAATGATTGCTCGTTTGTTTTTCATTTCCAATGAAAGAAACAAAACGAAATGCACTGAGTTGAGTTGTAAAGAGGTGAGTGAGGGATATTTTACTACTCAATGATAAGTATTTACGAACTCTGCTTAAAATTCGTATAAGTTGAATAAAAAATAAGATATAGTTTTGAAAATTACACATATATTTTGAGGCCGCAATGATTTTTTGATGTTTTTTCAAAAAAATTCCAGTAGCCATTTATGTGATTAAAAAATCCAGAAAAAAATTTTTTGTGTAGTTTTTTGCCTGAAAATATGTGTGTAACTTTTCAAAAGGATTTCTTATTTTTTATTGAACTTATACGCATTTTCAAACGTTAAAAAAGTGTTTTGACGATTTCATGTCTCCTTAAAGATCTTTTTATTTAAAAAAAAATTTTATTGGAACACATCACACTGTGATTATACACCTATTCCCCAATCTACATGGACAATAGAATTTTCGTAATCTATCGATTTCTTGGTAAAAAACCAGATCACATGCCAAGTCTCATATTTTGTATTAATTACGACAAAAACTTATTAAAAATGTTTTACTTATATTAATTTTATATTAAATTATTTTTTTCTTATACATGTGTATGAAATTTCATGTAATCGGATTACTTTTAAGAAAAAAATATTTTTTATTATTTTAATTAAAAATAATTTTAATTTTCATATGCTTAGTTTCGGTTTCCATCGAATATTACAAAAAGTGCCGAATTCCAAAATTTCAGTTACGGTTGAACCTAATCCTGAATATACTGAAAAAACACGATATAAATACTTTTTAATATATGTTATTTTATTTAAGTGCGTGAAGATAAATTCGTAAATCCGACGCTAACTTAGCAAAGACACAAACCCATATTTCCAAAAAGTACGAATTTTAAATTCGTACTATTAAAAAGTACGAATTTAACTTTAAGTACGAATTTAACTTTAAGTACGAATTTAACTTTAAGTACGAATTTAACTTTAAGTACGAATTTAACTTTAAGTACGAATTTATATAAAAAACTACGAATTTAACTTAAAATTCAACTTAAAATTTAAAACCTTCATAAAATATAATAAAACTAAAGGAAAAATACAAAATTACTTCAGAACTGAAAATTCGATGCAGAATTGATTAAACTTCCGATTCAGGTCATAAGATATTTTTTAAAAAGTCACGAATCATAGTTTATGATACTAAATTTTAAATAAAGGATCGTAATATCTACATTTACGATTTTTATTTTTTATATACCAATGGACAGGTAATTAAAGCACCTTTAAAGGATATCAAAGGGTATATGACTAATTATGCGATCGATTCATAGTACTCACTTTGAATTAAAAAATCTCAATAACTACTTGTACGATTTTAATATTTTGTATTTTAATAGAGAGGTAATTAAATCACCTTTCTAAGGATATATTACTCATTGTGGCCCGCTAAGGATATTGGCCATAGGAAATTTTTGAAAATTAGTGAAAAGTACTGCATAGTTCGATTCATAGTACTCACTTTGAATTAAAAAATCTCAATAACTACTTGTACGATTTTAATATTTTGTATTTTAATAGAGAGGTAATTAAATCACCTTTCTAAGGATATATTACTCATTGTGGCCCGCTAAGGATATTGGCCATAGGAAATTTTTGAAAATTAGTGAAAAGTACTGCATAGTTCGATTCATAGTACTCACTTTGAATTAAAAAATCTCAATAACTACTTGTACGATTTTAATATTTTGTATTTTAATAGAGAGGTAATTAAATCACCTTTCTAAGGATATATTACTCATTGTGGCCCGCTAAGGATATTGGCCATAGGAAATTTTTGAAAATTAGTGAAAAGTACTGCATAGTTCGATTCATAGTACTCACTTTGAATTAAAAAATCTCAATAACTACTTGTACGATTTTAATATTTTGTATTTTAATAGAGAGGTAATTAAATCACCTTTCTAAGGATATATTACTCATTGTGGCCCGCTAAGGATATTGGCCATAGGAAATTTTTGAAAATTAGTGAAAAGTACTGCATAGTTCGATTCATAGTACTCACTTTGAATTAAAAAATCTCAATAACTACTTGTACGATTTTAATATTTTGTATTTTAATAGAGAGGTAATTAAAGCACCTTTCTAAGGATATATTACTCATTGTGGCCCGCTAAGGATATTGGCCATAGGAAATTTTTGAAAATTAGTGAAAAGTACTGCATAGTTCGATTCATAGTACTCACTTTGAATTAAAAAATCTCAATAACTACTTGTACGATTTTAATATTTTGTATTTTAATAGAGAGGTAATTAAATCACCTTTCTAAGGATATATTACTCATTGTGGCCCGCTAAGGATATTGGCCATAGGAAATTTTTGAAAATTAGTGAAAAGTACTGCATAGTTCGATTCATAGTACTCACTTTGAATTAAAAAATCTCAATAACTACTTGTACGATTTTAATATTTTGTATTTTAATAGAGAGGTAATTAAAGCACCTTTCTAAGGATATATTACTCATTGTGGCCCGCTAAGGATATTGGCCATAGGAAATTTTTGAAAATTAGTGAAAAGTACTGCATAGTTCGATTCATAGTACTCACTTTGAATTAAAAAATCTCAATAACTACTTGTACGATTTTAATATTTTGTATTTTAATATAGAGGTAATTAAAGCACCTTTCTAAGGATATATTACTCATTGTGGCCCGCTAAGGATATTGGCCATAGGAAATTTTTGAAAATTAGTGAAAAGTACTGCATAGTTCGATTCATAGTACTCACTTTGAATTAAAAAATCTCAATAACTACTTGTACGATTTTAATATTTTGTACTTTAGTAGAGAGGTAATTAAAGCACCTTTCTAAGGATATATTACTCATTGTGGCCCGCTAAGGATATTGGCCATAGGAAATTTTTGAAAATTAGTGAAAAGTACTGCATAGTTCGATTCATAGTACTCACTTTGAATTAAAAAATCTCAATAACTACTTGTACGATTTTAATATTTTGTACTTTAGTAGAGAGGTAATTAAAGCACCTTTCTAAGGATATATTACTCATTGTGGCCCGCTAAGGATATTGGCCATAGGAAATTTTTGAAAATTAGTGAAAAGTACTGCATAGTTCGATTCATAGTACTCACTTTGAATTAAAAAATCTCAATAACTACTTGTACGATTTTAATATTTTGTACTTTAGTAGAGAGGTAATTAAAGCACCTTTCTAAGGATATATTACTCATTGTGGCCCGCTAAGGATATTGGCCAAAGGAAATTTTCAAAAAGTAGGGAAAAGTACTGCAAAGTTCGATTCATAGTACTCACTTTGAATTAAAAAATCTCAATAACTACTTGTACGATTTTAATATTTTGTATTTTAATAGAGAGGTAATTAAAGCACCTTTCTAAGGATATATTACTCATTGTGGCCCGCTAAGGATATTGGCCATAGGAAATTTTTGAAAATTAGTGAAAAGTACTGCATAGTTCGATTCATAGTACTCACTTTGAATTAAAAACTCTCAATAACTACTTGTACGATTTTAATATTTTGTATTTTAATATAGAGGTAATTAAAGCACCTTTCTAAGGATATATTACTCATTGTGGCCCGCTAAGGATATTGGCCAAAGGAAATTTTCAAAAAGTAGGGAAAAGTACTGCAAAGTTCGATTCATAGTACTCACTTTGAATTAAAAAATCTCAATAACTACTTGTACGATTTTAATATTTTGTATTTTAATAGAGAGGTAATTAAAGCACCTTTCTAAGGATATATTACTCATTGTGGCCCGCTAAGGATATTGGCCATAGGAAATTTTTGAAAATTAGTGAAAAGTACTGCATAGTTCGATTCATAGTACTCACTTTGAATTAAAAACTCTCAATAACTACTTGTACGATTTTAATATTTTGTATTTTAATATAGAGGTAATTAAAGCACCTTTCTAAGGATATATTACTCATTGTGGCCCGCTAAGGATATTGGCCAAAGGAAATTTTCAAAAAGTAGGGAAAAGTACTGCAAAGTTCGATTCATAGTACTCACTTTGAATTAAAAAATCTCAATAACTACTTGTACGATTTTAATATTTTGTATTTTAATAGAGAGGTAATTAAAGCACCTTTCTAAGGATATATTACTCATTGTGGCCCGCTAAGGATATTGGCCATAGGAAATTTTTGAAAATTAGTGAAAAGTACTGCATAGTTCGATTCATAGTACTCACTTTGAATTAAAAAATCTCAATAACTACTTGTACGATTTTAATATTTTGTACTTTAGTAGAGAGGTAATTAAAGCACCTTTCTAAGGATATATTACTCATTGTGGCCCGCTAAGGATATTGGCCATAGGAAATTTTTGAAAATTAGTGAAAAGTACTGCATAGTTCGATTCATAGTACTCACTTTGAATTAAAAAATCTCAATAACTACTTGTACGATTTTAATATTTTGTACTTTAGTAGAGAGGTAATTAAAGCACCTTTCTAAGGATATATTACTCATTGTGGCCCGCTAAGGATATTGGCCA
Organism: Coremacera marginata; assembly: GCA_914767935.1. Classification (NCBI taxonomy): domain Eukaryota; kingdom Metazoa; phylum Arthropoda; class Insecta; order Diptera; family Sciomyzidae; genus Coremacera; species Coremacera marginata. The sequence goes on from OU612045.1 coordinate 151,234,009, forward strand.
TAGGAAATTTTTGAAAATTAGTGAAAAGTACTGCATAGTTCGATTCATAGTACTCACTTTGAATTAAAAAATCTCAATAACTACTTGTACGATTTTAATATTTTGTACTTTAGTAGAGAGGTAATTAAAGCACCTTTCTAAGGATATATTACTCATTGTGGCCCGCTAAGGATATTGGCCAAAGGAAATTTTCAAAAAGTAGGGAAAAGTACTGCAAAGTTCGATTCATAGTACTCACTTTGAATTAAAAAATCTCAATAACTACTTGTACGATTTTAATATTTTGTATTTTAATAGAGAGGTAATTAAAGCACCTTTCTAAGGATATATTACTCATTGTGGCCCGCTAAGGATATTGGCCATAGGAAATTTTTGAAAATTAGTGAAAAGTACTGCATAGTTCGATTCATAGTACTCACTTTGAATTAAAAAATCTTAATAACTACTTGTACGATTTTAATATTTTGTACTTTAGTAGAGAGGTAATTAAAGCACCTTTCTAAGGATATATTACTCATTGTGGCCCGCTAAGGATATTGGCCATAGGAAATTTTTGAAAATTAGTGAAAAGTACTGCATAGTTCGATTCATAGTACTCACTTTGAATTAAAAAATCTCAATAACTACTTGTACGATTTTAATATTTTGTATTTTAATATAGAGGTAATTAAAGCACCTTTCTAAGGATATATTACTCATTGTGGCCCGCTAAGGATATTGGCCAAAGGAAATTTTCAAAAAGTAGGGAAAAGTACTGCAAAGTTCGATTCATAGTACTCACTTTGAATTAAAAAATCTCAATAACTACTTGTACGATTTTAATATTTTGTATTTTAATAGAGAGGTAATTAAAGCACCTTTCTAAGGATATATTACTCATTGTGGCCCGCTAAGGATATTGGCCATAGGAAATTTTTGAAAATTAGTGAAAAGTACTGCATAGTTCGATTCATAGTACTCACTTTGAATTAAAAAATCTCAATAACTACTTGTACGATTTTAATATTTTGTACTTTAGTAGAGAGGTAATTAAAGCACCTTTCTAAGGATATATTACTCATTGTGGCCCGCTAAGGATATTGGCCATAGGAAATTTTTGAAAATTAGTGAAAAGTACTGCATAGTTCGATTCATAGTACTCACTTTGAATTAAAAAATCTCAATAACTACTTGTACGATTTTAATATTTTGTACTTTAGTAGAGAGGTAATTAAAGCACCTTTCTAAGGATATATTACTCATTGTGGCCCGCTAAGGATATTGGCCATAGGAAATTTTTGAAAATTAGTGAAAAGTACTGCATAGTTCGATTCATAGTACTCACTTTGAATTAAAAAATCTCAATAACTACTTGTACGATTTTAATATTTTGTACTTTAGTAGAGAGGTAATTAAAGCACCTTTCTAAGGATATATTACTCATTGTGGCCCGCTAAGGATATTGGCCAAAGGAAATTTTCAAAAAGTAGGGAAAAGTACTGCAAAGTTCGATTCATAGTACTCACTTTGAATTAAAAAATCTCAATAACTACTTGTACGATTTTAATATTTTGTATTTTAATAGAGAGGTAATTAAAGCACCTTTCTAAGGATATATTACTCATTGTGGCCCGCTATGGATATTGGCCATAGGAAATTTTTGAAAATTAGTGAAAAGTACTGCATAGTTCGATTCATAGTACTCACTTTGAATTAAAAAATCTTAATAACTACTTGTACGATTTTAATATTTTGTACTTTAGTAGAGAGGTAATTAAAGCACCTTTCTAAGGATATATTACTCATTGTGGCCCGCTAAGGATATTGGCCATAGGAAATTTTTGAAAATTAGTGAAAAGTACTGCATAGTTCGATTCATAGTACTCACTTTGAATTAAAAAATCTCAATAACTACTTGTACGATTTTAATATTTTGTACTTTAGTAGAGAGGTAATTAAAGCACCTTTCTAAGGATATATTACTCATTGTGGCCCGCTAAGGATATTGGCCAAAGGAAATTTTCAAAAAGTAGGGAAAAGTACTGCAAAGTTCGATTCATAGTACTCACTTTGAATTAAAAAATCTCAATAACTACTTGTACGATTTTAATATTTTGTATTTTAATAGAGAGGTAATTAAAGCACCTTTCTAAGGATATATTACTCATTGTGGCCCGCTAAGGATATTGGCCATAGGAAATTTTTGAAAATTAGTGAAAAGTACTGCATAGTTCGATTCATAGTACTCACTTTGAATTAAAAAATCTTAATAACTACTTGTACGATTTTAATATTTTGTACTTTAGTAGAGAGGTAATTAAAGCACCTTTCTAAGGATATATTACTCATTGTGGCCCGCTAAGGATATTGGCCATAGGAAATTTTTGAAAATTAGTGAAAAGTACTGCATAGTTCGATTCATAGTACTCACTTTGAATTAAAAAATCTCAATAACTACTTGTACGATTTTAATATTTTGTATTTTAATATAGAGGTAATTAAAGCACCTTTCTAAGGATATATTACTCATTGTGGCCCGCTAAGGATATTGGCCATAGGAAATTTTCAAAAAGTAGTGAAAAGTACTGCAAAGTTCGATTCATAGTACTCACTTTGAATTAAAAAATCTCAATAACTACTTGTACGATTTTAATATTTTGTATTTTAATAGAGAGGTAATTAAAGCATTTTTCTAAGGATATATTACTCATTGTGGCCCGCTAAGGATATTGGCCATAGGAAATTTTTGAAAATTAGTGAAAAGTTCTGCATAGTTCGATTCATAGTACTCACTTTGAATTAAAAAATCTCAATAACTACTTGTACGATTTTAATATTTTGTACTTAAGTAGAGAGGTAATTAAAGCACCTATCTAAGGATATATTACTTATTGTGGCCCGCTAAGGATATTGGCCAAAGGAAATTTTCAAAAAGTAGGGAAAAGTACTGCAAAGTTCGATTCGTAGTACTCACTTTGAATTAAAAAATCTCAATAACTACTTGTACGATTTTAATATTTTGTATTTTAATAGAGAGGTAATTAAAGCACCTTTCTAAGGATATATTACTCATTGTGGCCCGCTAAGGATATTGGCCAAAGGAAATTTTTGAAAAAGTAGTGAATCTTTAGTTCATTACAATTTAAATTTAAACATATCTGTAATGCAAACTTGGTAGCCTATTTCTTACCAAGTCTATCTTGGCTCACGACTAAAAAGATTTTCTTTCGGGAAATATAAATTACATGTTTTAAATTACGGACTTGTTATTTTATATTTAACGAGTAACATAAATATTTTTGTGTTTTTTGTGCCCCTATTGAACATGTTTCTACATCTCTGTGCATTATCCTAGCCGTAAAAATGATCTAAATAACATTTTTTTTTTTGTAATTATTAAATGTTCCTGTCTGTTAACATAAAAAATGGTAAAATAAATAATAGTAAAATAAAAACATTTTTGAACCAAAAAATTTCGTTTTCTTTAATCGCAAAATAATGGCAATTTTCAATTTGTTTTCAACATTGAGGTTCTCAGATAGGAATATATTGTTAGCTTTAAATTAAGATATCTATCCAGACAATCGTTTTATTAGTTTACTCTCAATATTGTGCACAAATATGATATATGTGATTTTTGGAAAAACGCGCCTTAATTCTCATCAACAGCATTTCAACTTTCTTCTGCCCCTTACAAAAGTAGTTATTACTCTGGAAATAGTTTGAATGTTAAAATGCCCTTTGGCGACAATATTTTTTAAACTATGTATGTAATTTTGTTTTTATGAAAAAATAATCAGTTTTTTTTTTGGGTGATTTACAGTTAATTTTCGTCTTAAGGCTGCATTATGAACGCCGCTTTAACTTTAAACTTATAACGGTGTATTTTATTGCGTTTTTTACAATCAGGACGAGAGAACATGTTCTGCCTTAACCAATATAAAGAAACTGTGAGTGCTGAGATAACAGAAAATTCTCAAAGCATTTGCTCTGCTTTATACAATGAAATATCGAAACTGATTCCAAAAACTGTTAACTGAACAAAGAACACGTGCGCTCCTTGTACAATCGCACATAAAAAATGCCAAGGAAAATGGACTACAAAGTCCGACACTGCTTTAAACCAACGTTGCTGCTCATTTGTTTTGTAAATTCTCTTGATGCTCATTTGTTTTCGTAAAAACTCTAAGGCATAGGCTGAGAATTCTAATACACACACACATCACTCAGCACTAAACCAAGGTTGATTTATAAGGTTGTCGCAGGGCTGATCGAACTCTCTTCTCAGTACCCATAATTGTCAAAACCAGCCAATTTTGCGAATGACTACGAAAGAAAAATGGATGATAAAAGAGAGCACTTGCAGATTTTCTATGAGCTGTCAACTTCGATTTGACAATTATGGGTACTCGCTCTCTCCCTTGCGACAACCTTATAAATCAACCTTGCACTAAGCAATACAAAACAGACAAACAATTTTGTGTCTTCGTTTCTCATTTTTTTTTTTGCCTATATTGAAGTGCAAAGCAACAACACTTTCGTATGTTTTGTTGGTACACATTAATGACTGATCTTGAACGTAGATTTTGTTGTTCTCTCGCGTATGATTTCGTTTACAAAAAGTTGCAGCTATGGAGTCAAAAGCACTTGGAAAAATCGGTTGTTTATTTCCATTTCATTCTAGTTTTGCAAAATGAAAAACATGTCGTCAAGAACGGAAGTGGGAAAATTGGTTTTTTCACAAATAATTTTAAGGCTGAAGCGTAATATGCTAAATATAATATGCATAGACATATATTATATATATGCATATAATAATTTTAAGACAGTCCATGTAGAATACAGACATTTCTGAGTAACTGCTGTTCTTGTTAATATTGTTGTGTTTGTTGCCAATATGTATGTAAAAGTTGCATATATACATAACCATTTATTTATGTTATTTGTTAAAAATAACATTGAATTATATTTAATTTTAACCATAAAAATTAAATGTAATAACATGTAAAATAAAATTGAACACCAAAAACAACTTAAACAAAAGAATGAACTGAAATCATCTCTCTTCTGTATAAAAACAAATTCTACTTCAACTATCTATTTTTTCATTACAGATAGCTGCAGTAAATGTAATTCGGTTTTTTTCCAGTGTACATGTTGAATTAAATTTTTTTTTTCTCCTTTTTAATAATAAACTTTACATGTATTGGTCTATACTCTTCCATAAGCATTTGGGCAACCCTGCTTTAACGAATAACAGTATATCTACCAGTAATGATATTTGGAGCTTTTAGGGCTTTTTTGAGCTCTTTTTAATTTCATAAGCCCCGCGCACTTTCGATTTATTTTAGGCCCTTTTGTAAAATTCTACTGAGAAAACGATTTTAAATCGATCTCAGTAAAATAAGTTGCGTTGAATTTTTTGAAATTATAGCTTTAGAAAAACAAAAATAAAAACAATTCTACTTAATTTTGTTTTTTATGCTATATTTAAGCTATATAAACCTACGCAGGTACGTTTCGGTTTGACTCCAGAAATAGTACACTTGTAAAAATCTATTAAAACTAAGGAACATTTTTAACAAACTGACGTGCTTTAATTACCTCTCTATTAAAATACAAAATATTAAAATCGTACAAGTAGTTATTGAGATTTTTTAATTCAAAGTGAGTACTATGAATCGAACTTTGCAGTACTTTTCACTACTTTTTAGAAAAGTTCCTTTGGCCAATATCCTTAGCGGGCCACAATGAGTAATATATCCTTAGAAAGGTGCTTTAATTACCTCTCTATTAAAATACAAAATATTAAAATCGTACAAGTAGTTATTGAGATTTTTTAACCGTTGTGTCAACAGCTGTTGGGTTTTATCCACATCGACAGTAGATGTACCCGGGTACTTCATACGTTTTGTATGGCAGATAGTTGCTTTTGATATACAAATATTAACTACTACCTGGATTCTTGTAATTTTCTGGTTTTTTTTTTTTATTTATTGGAAATATTGTCTAGTTAACAAAACTTTTATCATAATTTGGGAAAAAAAAAATTTGGTACCTAAATAATCCATTTTTACCAAAAATGGGAATTGCCAAAATCCATAAAAATTTAACAATTTCCAAATTCTTTTTTAATCCTTGTAATTTGATCCCTTTTTACCAAGAAAAATAATTAACATTGAATTTTCATTCGCAAAATTCCGTTATGCGCAGAATAATTATAACTCATAAAATATTTGTTCAATGTAAACATTTTTTTTTTGGAATGTGTAGGAAAACACGTCTACTAACAGGAACAAAAGGGTATTTGGGAATATCTTGCCTACCTACCCTTGCACAACCAGTTTTGCAGGCAGAAACATGATTTTTTGCGCAGGTTTCGTTTTGAGTAGTTTTGTATGCATAAGTCAGTTTATGTGCGATTTTTGAAGTGTAAAGACCTAAAAATTTATTTTGTGCGGCAAATATATAAAAAGTGAAAATAAAATGGATGGTGCAATTTGTAATAAGCCTGTGTGCGCAGAGCACTCGAAGGATCATCCACAATGCCTCAGATGCTGCTAAAATTCATAAAATATATTTTTTACTTTCATTATAATGATTTTCTATAAATAAATAAACAAATTTCCATAAAATAAACTAAATATTTCCATTTATTTCTATATATTTGTATGAATTTTCATAGAACATCAGCTGTTGACGCTAGGTCATTTTCTAGTAACTGGGTTATATTTTCCAAACGGTTGGTCCAATTGACCTGAAATTTCACACCAATATCAATTACATATTTCCAAGCTATGATACGAAGTTTCATCAAGATTGGACCAGCCGCTTGGAAGATATAGCAATATAAAGTGAACTTTGCCATTTATTTCTATATATTTGTATGAATTTTCATACAAGTACCCGGGTACATCAGCAGTCGACGCCATTCCACTAACTTGAATTTGGGCTGTATCGACTGAATTGCTGCTCCAATCTTGATGAAACTTTTCCACATGATGCAAAAGTGTATGGTTGAGGATATCATGAAATTTCAGGTCAATCGGACTAACCGTTTGGAAGATACAGGAAAATTAAAGTTGCAAATGTACCCGTGGGCTCTACGATCGACACAACGGTTAATTCAAAGTGAGTACTATGAATCGAACTTTGCAGTACTTTTCACTAATTTTCAAAAATTTCCTATGGCCAATATCCTTAGCGGGCCACAATGAGTAATATATCCTTAGAAAGGTGCTTTAATTACCTCTCTATTAAAATACAAAATATTAAAATCGTACAAGTAGTTATTGAGATTTTTTAATTCAAAGTGAGTACTATGAATCGAACTTTGCAGTACTTTTCACTAATTTTCAAAAATTTCCTATGGCCAATATCCTTAGCGGGCCACAATGAGTAATATATCCTTAGAAAGGTGCTTTAATTACCTCTCTATTAAAATACAAAATATTAAAATCGTACAAGTAGTTATTGAGATTTTTTAATTCAAAGTGAGTACTACGAATCGAACTTTGCAGTACTTTTCCCTACTTTTTGAAAATTTCCTTTGGTCAATATCCTTAGCGGACCACAATGAGTAATATATCCTTAGAAAGGTGCTTTAATTACCTCTCTACTAAAGTACAAAATATTAAAATCGTACAAGTAGTTATTGAGATTTTTTAATTCAAAGTGAGTACTATGAATCGAACTATGCAGTACTTTTCACTAATTTTCAAAAATTTCCTATGGCCAATATCCTTAGCGGGCCACAATGAGTAATATATCCTTAGAAAGGTGATTTAATTACCTCTCTATTAAAATACAAAATATTAAAATCGTACAAGTAGTTATTGAGATTTTTTAATTCAAAGTGAGTACTATGAATCGAACTATGCAGTACTTTTCACTAATTTTCAAAAATTTCCTATGGCCAATATCCTTAGCGGGCCACAATGAGTAATATATCCTTAGAAAGGTGATTTAATTACCTCTCTATTAAAATACAAAATATTAAAATCGTACAAGTAGTTATTGAGATTTTTTAATTCAAAGTGAGTACTATGAATCGAACTATGCAGTACTTTTCACTAATTTTCAAAAATTTCCTATGGCCAATATCCTTAGCGGGCCACAATGAGTAATATATCCTTAGAAAGGTGATTTAATTACCTCTCTATTAAAATACAAAATATTAAAATCGTACAAGTAGTTATTGAGATTTTTTAATTCAAAGTGAGTACTATGAATCGAACTATGCAGTACTTTTCACTAATTTTCAAAAATTTCCTATGGCCAATATCCTTAGCGGGCCACAATGAGTAATATATCCTTAGAAAGGTGATTTAATTACCTCTCTATTAAAATACAAAATATTAAAATCGTACAAGTAGTTATTGAGATTTTTTAATTCAAAGTGAGTACTATGAATCGAACTATGCAGTACTTTTCACTAATTTTCAAAAATTTCCTATGGCCAATATCCTTAGCGGGCCACAATGAGTAATATATCCTTAGAAAGGTGATTTAATTACCTCTCTATTAAAATACAAAATATTAAAATCGTACAAGTAGTTATTGAGATTTTTTAATTCAAAGTGAGTACTATGAATCGATCGCATAATTAGTCATATACCCTTTGATATCCTTTAAAGGTGCTTTAATTACCTGTCCATTGGTATATAAAAAATAAAAATCGTAAATGTAGATATTACGATCCTTTATTTAAAATTTAGTATCATAAACTATGATTCGTGACTTTTTAAAAAATATCTTATGACCTGAATCGGAAGTTTAATCAATTCTGCATCGAATTTTCAGTTCTGAAGTAATTTTGTATTTTTCCTTTAGTTTTATTATATTTTATGAAGGTTTTGAATTTTAAGTTGAATTTTAAGTTAAATTCGTAGTTTTTTATATAAATTCGTACTTAAAGTTAAATTCGTACTTAAAGTTAAATTCGTACTTAAAGTTAAATTCGTACTTAAAGTTAAATTCGTACTTAAAGTTAAATTCGTACTTTTTAATAGTACGAATTTAAAATTCGTACTTTTTGGAAATATGGGTTTGTGTCTTTGCTAAGTTAGCGTCGGATTTACGAATTTATCTTCACGCACTTATTTTATTTAGTCATACTTCGTAAATCGAATCTTTTATGGCTTTTTTTGTATGAACACTAAATATTTTTAATAAAAACCATGTTGTAGTTTTCCTGACACCTTTAGAAAACCTTAAGGTTTTTTTTTAAATCTTCCACTCAAAAATTGTTAAAAATACTATTTTTTTAATTACATTGTTCAATAAAATTTATCCTTACTGTGTTGTAAAAATTTTGTAGGATTAACCATTATCTTAAAATTCTCTGCCGAAGCTCTCTTCCCATAGAATCCCAATCCAGACTCCAGGTTATATGTTGATAAGGCAATTTTGCTTTGGGAAACATGTAGATTACGAAATTTAGCACAAATCTCAGTATTTGTATTGAAAAAAAAAATAATATACTGGAATCTTCTAAAAATTTTTAACCACATATTCACCGAGAAAAAAAGCAATAGATAAATCAACTAAGTCGGCTTGGATGAAGAGAATTGTATGCGAATTATAAACTTATGCTTATCCACCTAAGCAATTTATTGTTTAATACATTGCTTTGAAAGCCCATACTTCCATACCTTGCCAAAAAAAAATATTTGATTCACCTAAGCCCAAAATCCAGAAATACAAAATTAAAAAACAACTAGCATGGATGGCTCAAGCATAGTTTTAAGCTATTTTCTGCATAAAAAAAAACACAGCTGCGACATTAGACACACGAGAGAAAGATAGATTTGATAATTTAATGGTTTTTTTTAAATATAACCACTTTTAAATTCATAACTAACATAAAGTAAATTAAAAAACACACGTTAATACACCAGTAAATTTTATTACATTTCATCAACAAATAAAAAAAAAAAATTGCCCGCCGCGCGGAATCGAACCTGGGAACTTTTGGTGCCAGTCCATCGCTCTACCAAATGATCTAAGCAGCCTTGCTACTGTTTGCTGACATAGCTGCAACTATGTTAACAGATGCTGTATTAACAGATGCAGTATGTCGCAGTATTCTGTTGATAGCCATACAACAAAAATCTCTTAATAGATTATTGTGTTATGCTGCAGCATAGCTTCAGTTGTAATTAATATATAATAATTTACTCCGCGTAACGAAGGAGTTTGGCTTTATGCGTAGTATAGTGACTTCATACACAGTGGTATCGGTTGGTTGTGGGTTCGAATCTCAGCGGCATGCGAAGGTAAAATTTTTGTATTTGATATTTGATTTAATTAAATTTAATGTTCTTGTTACAATAGACGTGTCCAGCACCAAGAAAAGCCGAGAAGTCATCAATTTCTAAGAAAAATAAACGGTGTGAAAAAATGAAAAAATTTGTGTTGTTTGTCGGTTTCAGCCAAGCAAATCATAGAACAAGAAGGCAGCTTCAAAAAAAAGAAAAATAAAAAAACCAAAACCAAACCCCGAAAAAGTAATATTTTTGAAATTAAATTTTTTTTTTTAAAATGTATAAAATATTACCAAATACTTGGTTAATTTATAATCCAATAAAAATTGACAAGTCAACATGTAAAACTTAGGCGTTTTGATGAAGTACTTGGGAGGCTGAAAACTGTCAAAGCCATCTTATAAATTATACTAGATTTTTTTTTCAATTAAACATAAGTTTTTTCTCGGTGTAGCGGGTTTTTTATAAGCTGAGGTATGACTCAGCCACTCCAGGAAGGATCCTCGAACTCGACTTAAGATGGTTCTTGAATTAGACAATGTGTTTTTATTTCAAGACAAGCTATATCTTTTTCAGTGTAGAGTTTTGTAGTATATACATATGTACTATACTATACTATACTATACTATTTTTGTAGAGCGTTCAATTTAAGTGCATGAAGATAAATTCGTAAATCCGACGCTAACTTAGCAAAGACACAAACCCATATTTCCAAAAAGCACGAATTTTAAATTCGTACTATTAAAAAGTACGAATTTAACTTTAAGTACGAATTTAACTTTAAGTACGAATTTAACTTTAGGTACGAATTTATATAAAAAACTACGAATTTCACTTCGTTTGAAAAGAAACCTTTTTAATATCAACCAGGAAACTTAATATTCAAAACCTTCATAAAATATGATAAAACTAAGGGAAAAATACAAAATTACTTCAGAACTGAAAATTCGATGCAGAATTGATTAAACTTACGATTCAGGTCATTAGATATTTTTTAAAAAGTCACGAATCATAGTTTATGATACTAAATTTTAAATAAAGGATCGTAATATCTACATTTACGATTTTTATATACCAATGGACAGGTAATTAAAGCACCTTTGAAGGATATAAAAGGGTATATGACTAATTATACCGCGTTGAGGATTTTGGCCAAAGGAAACTTTTTAAAATGGAGTGATCGATCGATTCATAGTACTCACTTTGAATTAAAAAATCTCAATAACTACTTGTACGATTTTAATATTTTTTATTTTAATAGAGAGGTAATTAAAGCACCTTTCTAAGGATATATTACTCATTGTGGCCCGCTAAGGATATTGGCCCAAGGAAATTTTCAAAAAGTAGTGAAAAGTACTGCAAATTTGTAGTAGTTATTAAGATTTTTTAATTCAAAGTGAGTACTATGAATCGAACTTTGCAGTACTTTTCACTACGTTTTGAAAATTTCCTTTGGCCAATATCCTTAGCGGGCCACAATGAGTAATATATCCTTAGAAAGGTGCTTTAATTACCTCTCTATTAAAATACAAAATATTAAAATCGTACAAGTAGTTATTGAGATTTTTTAATTCAAAGTGAGTACTATGAATCGAACTTTGCAGTACTTTTCACTACTTTTTGAAAATTTCCTTTGTGCCAATATCCTTAGCGGGCCACAATGAGTAATATATCCTTAGAAAGGTGCTTTAATTACCTCTCTATTAAAATACAAAATATTAAAATCGTACAAGTAGTTATTGAGATTTTTTAATTCAAAGTGAGTACTATGAATCGAACTTTGCAGTACTTTTCACTACATTTTGAAAATTTCCTTTGGCCAATATCCTTAGCGGGCCACAATGAGTAATATATCCTTAGAAAGGTGCTTTAATTACCTCTGTATTAAAATACAAAATATTAAAATCGTACAAGTAGTTATTGAGATTTTTTAATTCAAAGTGAGTACTATGAATCGATCGATCACTCCATTTTAAAAAGTTTCCTTTGGCCAAAATCCTCAACGCGGCACAATTAGTCATATACCCTTTTATATCCTTCAAAGGTGCTTTAATTACCTGTCCATTGGTATATAAAAAATAAAAATCGTAAATGTAGATATTACGATCCTTTATTTAAAATTTAGTATCATAAACTATGATTCGTGACTTTTTAAAAAATATCTTATGACCTGAATCGGAAGTTTAATCAATTCTGCATCGAATTTTCTGTTCTGAAGTAATTTTGTATTTTTCCCTTAGTTTTATCATATTTTATGAAGGTTTTGAATATTAAGTTTCCTGGTTGATATTAAAAAGGTTTCTTTTCAAACGAAGTGAAATTCGTAGTTTTTTATATAAATTCGTACTTAAAGTTAAATTCGTACTTAAAGTTAAATTCGTACTTAAAGTTAAATTCGTACTTTTTAATAGTACGAATTTAAAATTCGTACTTTTTGGAAATATGGGTTTGTGTCTTTGCTAAGTTAGCGTCGGATTTACGAATTTATCTTCACGCACTTATAAAATATTACCAAATACTTGGTTAATTTATCATCCAATAAAAATTACAAGTCAACATGTAAAACTTAGGCGTTTTGATGAAGTACTTGGGAGGCTGAAAACTGTCAAAGCCACTTATAAATTATACTAGATTTTTTTTGCAATTAAACATAAGTTTTTTTCTCGGTGTAGCGGGGTTTTTATAAGCTGAGGTATGACTCAGCCACTCCAGGAAGGATCCTCGAACTCGACTTGAGATGGTTTAGGTTCTTGAATTAGACAATGTGTTTTTATTTCAAGACAAGCTATATCTTTTTCAGTGTAGAGTTTTGTAGTATATACATATGTACTATACTATACTATACTATACTATTTTTGTAGAGCGTTCAATTTCCTATAATATATGTTTCCGTCATTTACATCCGTCAATTGGTTTTTAAGATATAAGAATTAGAAGTTGAAAAATAATTTTTCCCATGTAATTTATATGGAAAATAGAAAATCGCGATGCGCATCCTTTTAATATTAATATTAAGAGTTACGGTATTTACAGGCATTCCTTCTCACCTCCAGCTTCTGTTTCACAGGGGATTTTGAAAAAAAAAAATAATATAGTCGACTTTTTTGAATCACCGTATAATATATATCGCACTCCATCTACAAAACAGGCACAACTCAAAATTTCCAAATGTTTACTTTTTAATGTTAAACTAATCGTAGTGATTACCTTCATCAACTATCAAAATTATTCACTCCTCTTCTTACTCTTTAATTAAAAAAAAAAATCATTTTGTCTCATTGTTTTGTATGGAGTCCGTTGGAAAAAAAAAATATTTTTTGCTTCTGAAAATTTTAAAATTTTGAGTTGTGTCTCTTTTGTAGATAGTGTGCGATATGTCCTTTCCTTATAATACAATATAAATAATATGGTTTTAGTAACAGCTTCGGTACCCACAGTATTCTCTTTCGGGTATCCTGAAGTTTGGATGTGTTCGATATTCAAGAGCTCGGTTGTATTCGGCGTGTTAAAAAGTGCGGGTATACCTATTTCGATTTGAATGTAGACACATTTCAGATTATTTTAACAAAGAAAATTTTAAAAATTTGAATCAAGCATACTGTTTGAATTAAATAAACATGATGTTGAATTTTTTTAACAAAATTTTTTTTTTAAATTTCAGGTAATTGACACATTCAATGATTTTGGACCAAATAAAAACTATTAATAAAAACCGCGCAGTTTTCACTGACACGCGCGTGCGGTAAGTTTAAAACGAGTTCAAATAATTTGGCTAACATTGCATATAATAAGCACCCAAAATGCGGCTGTCGTAATTTTTGCAATTAAGTAGTTTAAATAGCAGTTAATTACAGCTACCTACCCAGCTAGTGAATTTTACATTTTAGATACACAGATACATTTTTATTCAGGCAGCAGTAGTCAGACTTTATAAAAAATCTCCCTTCGCCATTGTTGATTAAATAATTGACTTGAATAATATTAATAGGCGCTGTACTAAAGCGCTGATGAGCTTAAAATATATCTAGATTTTAATGAGCATTGAAGGTAGTTAGTTTGTGTTAATTTATGAGCATAAATTTAAATCTCATTTAAACTTAAAGGGTTAAGATACTGCATACACTGCTTATATATAAATTCTAGAAACTTTGATATTAACATATAAATTCAATGCGGGAAACTCAAAGAAGCTCAAAGTTAGAATTAACTTACAGTTGGGAAGTTAGAGAAATTATATTAATTTTAAATTATATAATACGAAAAAAACACATTTTCTACAATTTCAAAATTATTTTGATTAACATATAAATTATATTCGCCAAAATTATTTATTAAGCATTAGGGAGGAAAAGCAGTATTTTGAAAATAATCTTGAATATAAGCTGCTGTTTAATATGAAAAGAATTGCTAATTCACCGATTGCATAACTAACTTGGTAATGTTTTGTGTAATGTGTGATTTTTAAAAATATTCTTATATTATTTCAATAAAGTTCTATTCTATATTATTTTAAATGTCTTGTCTGTGAACTTTTCCCACCTTTTCTATCGGCTTCTTTTTAATTAATACAGTTTTTATTGCGATATAGCGTGTTTGACTTCAACATGCTTAATTCGCAATGCTTCTCCGACACAGTGAGGTCATTTTTATTGCACTCTAATGATTTTCGACAGCTTAAGTTTCTATTATTTTTATTTTGTTTTTTCATGACTTTTTTTTCATTTGTATTTTTCACTACTACGTAATTGATTGGCATATCTTTTTATTTGTGATTTTAGTGTAACGCTTTAAAAAATTGTATATATAGCTTTAAATTCGCGAAATTACATTCAATTTGCTAGTAATTACCTGGTAATTGTTAAAGTAATTAGCTTATAATTGTTTGCTTTCAACTTTAGTTTGAGATATAATTGAAAGTTATTTGATATAAATTAGAAATATATTCTTTTTAAATCCATTAATGAAATTTTCTGCTCAATTAAGTCGATACAAACTTTAAGTTTTTGCTGAAAACTCATTTGAAACTCATTGAAATAAAATGTAATTTTAACCAATATTCGTTACTTCGAATATTGGCTCAGGTAAGCAGGAAAGCTTAAGTAACAGTGATTTATAATCACTATATTCACTATAATCACTTTACTTCAGAAAGGTTACTGCACTTCAATAAATCATTAGGAAAAGTTAATGTGATTTGTATATTGCACAAAAAGTAATTTCGCCAAAATAAAAAATGGTCTGCAGTTAAATAAGAAATTAGTTGGGAATTAAAGCCAATAAGTATAAAAAAGATTTCATATTAAAAAGTATTAAAAAATGACTTAAACTAGTCAAAGGAAATAATCATAGCAATTTTGACCTAAAATAAAAATAGTTTAAAAATAAATTTAAAAATAAAAATAAAATTTAATAAAAAATTTTTAAATGCAAAAATTACGTAATTAATAATTTGGAAAAAGTTGAATTTAACATAATTTTAGTAAAATTTCATGTGAACTACACAAGGTCAAATTCCAAAAATGGTCAAGCACAGGTGAAAAATTTAAAGTTATTAAAATCTTATAATTTTAGGATATTATCTTGGAGAAATATTGAAATCTTGTTTATTTAAGCAATTTATACATTAATTCACTTGCCATGATGATCAAATCGCCCGGAGTGTTTCACAAATGTAGGTTTTCGTTTTAGTAAATGTGTAGTAAGTGTTTCGTAAATGTTTTTGTTTTATTCAATATGGAAGGTATTGGCTAAAGATAATAAGGAAATGATTGAGGCAAAGCAAGAACAACGTATTAAATTTGTTGAGTTGAATAAAAATTTGTTATTTTTTTACTATCGAGATAAATTTTCAATAATATACACTTATCCCAAATATATCTCTGGTTTTTTTGAGAAATTTTTAAAAGATGCGTCCGAATGAAACGTCCGACACGCAGGGATTTGCCTATATATACTACACCAAAAGTAATTTCATAGAAATAAATGACAGAGCAAAAATTTGTGTGTGATTGACACGCATGAAAGAAGTGAAACTTGTATCGGAGAAAGGACGCAAAAAATTTAACTTGCTATACCCATCATAATATGCACACTCTAAACGATTTCTGTTGAATTTTACGACGATAATCGTCGCCAACGCCACAAAATAAAGCCACTTTGTATGGGAGGTAGGCGTGGTTTTCATCCGATTTTTCCAAATTTCATAGCCAAGATTAAGACTGAAGATCAAAGCTAACATGCCAATTTCAAGGCATTTCTTTAATGTTTGTGGATTTGAAAGACATTTTACTGTTAATATAAAGTCGCTTTGTATGGAAGGTAGGCGTGGTATTCATCCGATTTGGCCCATTTTCGAACTTGATCTTCCTTTCTTAAAAATAAACTTATATTTTGTAATTCATCGAAATAGCTGTAAAATTGCGGCTGTAAACGTGGTGACAGACGGACAGACAGACGGACACACGGAAATCGACTCAGAAGATGAAGCTGATCAAAAATATATATTTTTTTCTATACCTGCCACGCCTCCTTCTTGGCGTTACAAACGGAATGACAAAGTTAATATACCCCTTACGCAGTACGCGTTGGGGTATAAAAATGTAGATTGGCTCATTTGGTGGCGGCCGTGGCGCAGCGAGTGTGTGGCCCATACGCCAGGGAACCCTGGTTCGATTCCCACCTAACACAGAAAGTTTTTTCAATTAAATTAATTTTTCTGTTCGGCCGTCACTTCTCTGCAAACAGTTTAATACACATAGTTCCCCTATAGCTATGAATAGATAGTGTAAAAATTAACCAAATCGACCGACTAACACGCCCACCTCCCATAAAACCGAAAATGGTAATCTGGAATAGTTGCCCTAAAAATTATCCTAGATTAACAAAATTTGGTATACATAGTTCTTATGTAACTATAAAAAGTTAACTTGAAAATTAACCAAATCGGCCGACTATTTTCCATATTGCGATTTTCCATTTGACGTTCATCCATTGCTCGTAAACGTCTGCTGATTGATTCTTGTGACACATGTAATGCTTATTAAAGAAAAGACTAAATCCAAAGTTAGATATTCGTTTCATCCGGCATGTGACTGATATTTTGGCATATATTTTATCTTTGTACGATGAATATTAAAGACTGTATGTATACCCCAAAAAGTGACCAAAAACGTTACGTGTGCTTGAACGAATTTGCTAACGTTATTAGCGTTATTCTACGACAAAAGCAATTCTTGAATTGCTAAAATGACATTTTTTTTTTATTAACATTGTTTTTTTTTCTCAGCCTAATACACACAAAGTTTTCCTAAAAAACTATATAAATATTTAATCGAACACTTAATAACTACTTGCAAACAATTTCATGGATTACTAAAATTTATCACATTTTTATTAACATTGTTTTTCGGCCAATCCTTATAAACACAAAAATTTTCCATCAAAAAAACAAAATAAATATTAAATCAAAGTATGTATTAATAAATAACTTGCCAAATACGAAAATAATAATTGTTTTTATAAGGAAACCCTGCGTTTCTTAAGTATCAAACATAAACAAATATAAGAAAATTATTTAAGGTATCATTACAGTTTCGGATAGGGAAAAAGTAAGCAATTTTCTACAGTTGATAACTTGGACCCTTTGTAGGATATTGACATACATTTTTTTTTGAAATTTTTACATCCTTGGAGATGAAAAAAAAAACTAAAAAAATAATTTTCATAATTTGTCTGAGTTATAAATGGCGCCAAAGTAAAGTGCTCAAAAATCCGGTGTCCATATTGCGGACAGTTAATCTCATGATTGGTTGGGCCGATTTAAAAAAAAAACTGGTTTTATTTTTTTCTAGAAAGTAGATTCTTGAAGGCAATCTACTAAAAAAGCTTTAAAAAATTGAATAAAAACTGAATAAGCAAAGGTAAAATGTGAAAAAATGAGGTCAATTTTTTTTTTAAATATTGCCCAATTTTATCATTCTTAAATTTTTCAAATATTTTGGTAACAGGTCATGCAATAAGTCCGTAGGATAAGTAAGAAAAAAAACCAAAATTTTTATAAAACTCGATTATATTATTATACATAATTGCCTTCGAGAGCGATACATCGAGTATAGCGATTTTCCAACTTTTCGATACCACTTTTATAGTATTTTTAATAATAATAATAATACTTTTATAGTTCGCAAAATAGGCCTCAGTTTCAGCGATTACTTCATCATTGGACTTGAATTTCTTTCCAGCAAGCATTCTCTTGAGATCTGAAAACAGGAAAAGGTCGCTGGGGACCAAATCTGGAGAATACGATCGGTGGGTAAATAATTCGAAGCCCAATTCATTTCATTTTGCCATCGTTTTCATCGATTTGTGATACGGTGCATTGTCTTGGTGAAACGACACTTTTTTCTTTTGCAAATGTGGCTGTTTCTTGGCGATTTCAGACTTCAACTGATCCAAAACTGCACAGTAATAGTCGCTGTTGATGGTGGTTGCTTCTTGGAGATAGTCGATGAATATTATTTCTTTCCCATCCCAAAATACAGACGCCATCACCTTGCAAGCCGACTGTTGGGTCTTTTCTCGCTTTGGATTCGGTTCGTGGACTGCTGTCCACTCAGCTGACTGCCTTTTGGATTATGGTGTGTAGTAGTGAAGCCGCGTTTCATCCATTGTCGACAATAGAATTCGATTTTATTGCGGTTTAACAGCGCCAAACACTCCTCTGAAGAATCAATTCGTTGTTGTTTTTGGTCGAATGTGAGCTCACTCGGCATCCACTTTGCACAGAGCTTTCGCAAACCCAAATGTTCGTGTAAAATGGTAAAAACACTGCCATCTGATATCTTTACAATGCCACCTAGCTCGTGCACCTTCAATTTGCGATGATTCATAACCTTTTTTTGGATTTTTTTGTGGTTTTGTGGAATAACAGTGTGATTTGGGCGTCCACTGCACTCTGCATCATTTGTGCTGGTACGACCACGTTTAAATTCAGCAATCCACTACCATTTGTCTCGATGGAGCAGAGTCCGGATATTGTCTATCAAGCTATTGTTTGGTTTCCACTGTATGTTTTTTTTCATCAAAAAGAAATGCTTTACCAAAACTCGAAATTCACTTTTTTCCATACTTTTTTTTCTATAACAATAATTTCACACAAAATGCTATAACTCACAAATCAATTGTCAGATTGTTGTCAAATTTGTATACGTATCATTTGAAAGTTGGTACTAAATAAAAATCATATGGAAAAATCTAGTAGCGCCATCTATGTGTCATCCTATGAACTTTTTGAACGTACTGTTAGTTTCCAATAGAGATAAAACCAAAACACTCACCGTACCCAAAAACCTCTATTTAAAAATGTTCATCGGAAGAGCGATTTATTATAGGAGTCTATCGCGTATTTTTACATATTTTTTGCCAATTCGCTGTATTATTGCATATTCGGCTAAAGAAATTTCACTGTAACATATACCAGGGCCGTAGCTAGTGAAATATCGGTCGCAAGACTTACAAATTTTTTCAAAATTAGAAAAGACTAAAATAATCATAAAAATTGAAACTTCAAGCGGGGGTGTTGAACTAAATTTTTTTTAAAAATGATTTTTGTGATCATTCAACAAAATTGATTTCTATTAAACTCATCGTAAAATCATAAAAAAAATTTTGTCGACATTCGGGAAAGCATATTTATTTATTTTTAAAATTACCCAAAATCACAAAACGTATCGTCGAAATTATTTTTAAAAAAAAAATTTTTTTTTGATATTTTTAAAATTACCCAAAATCACCCCTTAAAATAATTTTAGAAAAAATTTAACTCAAATCCGACCCTTAAAGCTCTCATTTTTATTATTATTTTACCGTTTTCTAATTTTGAAAAAAATTTGTTAGTTCTAGAAGCAAAATTTTTCTAGCTACGGCCCTTACATATACGCAGAATATTATAATACATAAATCTTTAATAGAATCATTAAAGTGTAAACGTACAGCCATTATTTCCAAACTCTAAGTGAGCACTTTTAATATTCTTAACAGTTCCTGTCCCTTTACAACATGTTTATCCTTACGTGCGTACATATTTCCAGATTTCCAAATTAATGAGCAGTAATACGTTTTTATCATATCAAAATTAATGAGTTTTATGTCTACAGCTGACACCCACATTTGCTGTACCATATTTTCACTCACAGCCTGCTCTTATCATCCTCTTTTAATGCCATATTCCGACGCATCACTTTATTAAATATTAACTTCACATGCCATAGGATTTTTCATTTAATAGCCTTTCGTCATAAAGATTAAGTAATTTAATCCACAAAGTTCCCAGAGCCGGCGTAATTTGACACCCAGCAAAGCTCCGCGCTGTCTCCTCCCTTCAGTGAACACACAGAAAACAAAAAAAAAAAACAAGCCACAAGCTTGTATTCAATTTGTTTGTGCCTAACCGGGTCTCCAGACTGAATAGTCGACATACTTAAATTCCAGTAGATAGCAAAACTGCAGTCAGCAACAACTCATCAACAGTAACAGCAACAAACAATAAAATAAAATTAAAGGCGAAAGAGATATAAAATATAAATGAAAAAAAAAATACAAAAAACACCAACAGTTACACATTAAGCGGAATTGCAAAATAAAAAAACCCGGGTGATTCTAGAAAATACAGAATTCTTGCTTATTTGTTTGTATTTTTGTCTATCCATGAGATACTCGTCGTTAATTCAAGCGATACATGTGCTCAAATCAGCTCAAATTTCTAAATAACAACGAATAATTGAAAGCACATTCGGTTTCAATTGCTGCTGCGGCGACAGCGAGAGGAAGCGTAAATTAAAGTGGTGAACACATTTTTTTTTTTTTGTAGTTATTTGCATTTATTTTTTGCTCTTTTTTTCATCATTAAAGCAGCAGCAGCGTTCGTAACTGTATGTATTAGATTCCACCCGCATCTTTAGCTAAATGAAAATAAGTGGAGAAAGATTCTGGATCTTTTAGATCCTATAATACCAGAAACCGTCACTTACAACAGCAATTTACCCAGCGTCTTATTTCAATCAGTGACACCCCCTCCATCAGTTCCTAACATTTTCAATTTCCTATGTTTAGCTTCACTGAACACCGTTTCAATAAATATTCCGATTAAAAAAAACAAGTCGCACACGCTATGCGACATTATCTGCCAGAATTACGTTAACTTGTTTTGCAAATAAACTGGCACGAGCTTTGATTCACGTTTTCCGATTAATAATCAATGTTAAACTTGAATTACTACTAAACATAATTTGCATTTATAGAACTTTAATCTGCTGTTTAAAGAAATTTATTTTTAAAGCTATTGAAAAATAAATAATCGTCAGTTGTGTTTTTTTTTTCTCAACAATATACAATGTTTTTTTTTTATTTTATAATAATTTTTCATTTTATTAAGATTTAAATGCATAACAAACAGATATATGAACTGAAACAAACAGTGGTGGCAAGTTATATGTTTGCGAGCAAAAAGCGCATTTTAGGACATAGAAAAATTTAATTGTAGGCATTTGCGAGTAAATGTTTGTTAAAATAAAAGCTTATGCAATATTATTTTATAATTATTTTACTCTAATCTACTTGTATCTACTGTACTCTACTCTACTCTACTCTATTCTCTTTTATTCTATTCTACTCTACTCTACTCTACTTACTCTACTCCCCTCTACTCTTCTATATTCTACTTTACTCTTTTCTACTATAATCTACTCTACTCTACTCTTCTCTACTCTACTTTACTTTACTGTACTCTATTCTACTCTACTTTAATCTACTCTACTCTACTCTTCTCTTACAAAGCTGGGTTGTAATGATTCCTTTTGGAATTCATTCAGCCTCAATTCCAATTTCTTGGAATTAGGAATTGGTAATTAGTCATCTCAATTCCTCAGTATTGGAATTGGAAAAAATCGTCAATTCCATTTCAGGAATTGTAATTGGTAATTGAACATCTCAATTCCTCAGGAATGGACTTGGAAACAATTCGTCAATTAAATTCCTGGAATATAATTGGTAATTGAACATCTCAATTCCCTTTTGACTATACTTTTGACCCAGCTCTGTTCTCTTATGTAAAGAAACTAAAAAAGTTACACAAAATCATTGCTGCTTCCTCAAAGCTTATTCCATTTTTGTTTTTATTAAATTTAACGATCCTTAACGCGATTCAGTATTTTTTAAACTACTAATCTTGTGCTTATCAAACTTTTTGAGTGTATGTTCCAAGCCCTGTTAAACTGTTGCTCTAGTTTCGTCGGTAGAACCAGTTGAAAGTTAAAAGTTGACTGCAAGTTTGATTTCTTTTTTGAAATCGAGCACGTTCGACTAAACAAGAAGAATGAGCAAGAAGCAATTTGTACTACTGCTTTATTGAGTTAATATGCTGGCAAAAGTTTATCAGCGCAGTAACGCAAGTAAGTTCAGCCGCAGTGCTTGTCTCCATCCAACTACAGTGCGTTTCATACTAAAGAAGAGATGAAAAGAAGTTAATTTTAAACAGCTTAAGCTTCACGAAAAAATTATGAATTATAAAAATTAATATTAAGTAAAAATTTTAATTTCCTATAACACATAGTACAATGCAACACATTAGTGCAAAGAAGCACTTTCAAAGCTCTGGTCAGTTTTTTCAAAAATTCTTATTCTAAGTATTATATGAAAACACATTACACAATGACAGAAAATTTAAATAGCAAAAATCTCTCAAAATCACGAATCTGATTGTTAATGTTATATGTTAGAATATCGCTTCAGTTAATTCGTTTGCATGATTTGTTTCATATGTGTATCAAAAAAACACTTTTTTAATCTTTACAATTGCCGGTAGACGTGAACTTGGCAGAGAATAAATAAGTAATTAAGTGTTTATGACAACTGCGCATGCGTGAATATCGCGGACGCATTTCAACGCGCTGTCTTTATAGAGAGAAACAAAAACCAGCAATTATAAATGGAGCCCCAATGTACGGATGTCGCTGCATAAATCACTGAAATCTTTTTTTTTTTTACATATTTTTTTAAAGCTTTTAAACATATGTCTGCCTTGTGCATTTATCTACAAGTTTTTGTTTACAAAACTAAACAATTAACATTAAATTAAACAACAAAAATAACGCATGCTGCTGCACAAATGCATTAAAACAATTATTTTCTTATCTGAACGATGACGAGGAAAAAAACGATGACTTCGAAGAAGATGAAGAAACTTAAACAATTAGTGCAACATGACGGCGGCATAAGCCAAAAAAAGAACTAATTATTTAAATGCAAGCAGCTTTTAATTATTTTGCAACATTGCAGAAAAGAAATTACAGCTCCAAATGAAAATGAAAACGAAATCGACTGAATTCATGCGTTTTCTTGTTGATATACATTTTATTTTTTGATTTGAAAAGAAAAAAAATTTCACTTGAAAAGCATGCTCAAAACAATTAAAACTAGCACGATTTTGCAATTAATGAAGTTATACATGGTTTTTGCATTGTCATTAAATACCTAAATAGAACGCACGATCTGCCAATATTAAGCATTTAATGTGGTCACAATTTTAGAGAAAATAATTCGCTGAGAACATTAAAAAAAAATCTTTGAAAAAAATTTAATGAGTATAGGATATAGATCGAAAAATATTAAATAACTAGTATAAAAGCCCGTCCTACGACAGGTTGCAAGTATTTAGAATAAAGAATATGACAAAAAATATATTGGATTTATATACTTACATCACATTTTATTAGAATACATGTGTAAATTATTTTGATAAATTTTCCTTATATGCAACGTTTCTAGTAAAAATCGTTTTAGAATTTTGTATCAACTCCCCTTGTCCTTTCCCCCCAATAATACTTAGTTTTACATCATCAGACCGCTGGACTCTAGACATCTTCTTCATACATAAAAGGTAAGCATGCTTCTGCGCACCTTATATCGCTCAAACTGTAATTATTTTTTGCCATTATTGTGCTATCAGTGCTTTCACAACATATGTTGCTATCAGTCCTGAAAAATGTTCAGCCTGAAAGTATGCACATACATAAAAGGCAAGCATGCTGTTCAGTCACTGAGAAACATCAAATGAATTTGCTGTGCATACTTTCAGGCTGAACTTTGTTAGGAGAGTACATGTTGGAAAGACACTGTTATTATGATAAAAAATAATAACAGTTTCAGCGATATTAGGTGCGGAACAACATGCTTGCCTTTTATGTACACTCAAAATAAAAAAAAATTGACAAAAACTTTTGTTGGTCGCATATTGATAAAAATATATCAAATCAACCTAGGTTTTTGTTAATATGAACAAATTTTATAAAATAGACAAAATCATTGGTTGATTTGATAAATTTTTATCAATATACGGTCAACAAAAGTTTTTGTTAATTCTTTTATTTTGAGTGTATTAACCCAGCAAACCATAGTTGACGACTTTGCCGAAATTCCGACTAATTCGTAACTATTTTGAGCTGTCTTACAGAAATCGTTACAATTTTGTTAAGCAAATATCGGAATTATTGTTACGCAAATATAGAATTTCGTTATGCGTCTGTTTGTTCGGTACGTTGAAATGCAAAGAGAGTAAAATTTCCTTTCTTTCGAACAGTCTTAACGAAATCGTAACTTTTTCGTAACATTTTCGTTAAGACTCGTTACGAAATCGTTACGATATTTCGTTAAGAAGTCGTGCAAACTCCTTCATACGATATTTTTTACGATACGATACGAAATCGTTACGATATTTCGTTACGAAGTCGTGTCAACCCCTTCATACGATATTCTTTACGATTTCGTAACGAAATCGGATTCCGAAATCGAAAAAGTTGCGAAATGTTCGTTACGATTTCGGTAAGACTAGTTTTAAGACTTAAACTTAAAAAATTCAAAAAGGAAAGAATTTTGACTAACTTGCAAACTTTGTTTTTATTGGTTGCAAATTTTTTTAACTACCAGAATTTTAAAATGTAACCAAAAGAACTATTAAATTGTCTTCACTCACAGCCTTACATAAACCGCTGATTCGGATAATTATCTAAAAGTGCTTTTATTATTTCCTAATTAATTTGTAGCTAAAAATAAAAAAAAATAGATATTCATCGCTTATACTTCCCCGTCTCCTACCCCCTCCCCTCCCCTCTCCCTTTCCCCAAAATACTCTTTCCATCCGCCTCCCTTTTCACATTTTGCTGTAGCACAAAATTTTTAATTCAATTAAAATATCTTGGCTCAAAACTTTGTACATCTCTATTAGCCACACAACTTAAGCCAATGACCACAGATTATTTAAAGCTTAGCTATTATTCGCTGTTCTCAGAATATTTTCATTTTCCATACCCCTAGTAAGTCACAATTAATGTGAGTGCAACCAGCAGCTATCTAGTCTTTTTTTTTATTGTGCTAAAGGCCAGAAGTAGCCGCCATTTGTATTACTAATTCTTAAGTCATTTGTGTGAATATTTTATGTTGATTGCTAGGAAATGGCGAAGGCAATTCTGGTTATAAATTGCTGCTATTTGCTTACATCGCAGAATTGTTTTTAGAATTCTCTAGCCTACACGTTCTAGAATATAACAATGAGATGAGTGTAATGTGGAGAAAGACGATTGAATGAATGAATATAGCAAGGAGATACAAATACTTTGAAGTAGAGAAAAGTCTTTATTACTACATTTTTTGTTCGTTCTATTTTTGAAACCATTAAAACAGACTTAAGTGTTGTAATATGATAATGGTATTAATTTAACCTACACTGAACCAAATAATCAATGAATTGGTACGAATTGGTATCAATGAATTGGTATGTACGAGTTTAATGATTCAACGAATCTCTGTTCATTGATTCAATGAATCTCTGTTCCTTGGTTCATTGAAAAGAAATATTATTCATTCATAAAAGAATAAGGTTCTTTGATTTAATTAACTTTGTCTTATATTCAAAGAACGCATTCTTTAAATGAATGTACGAGTTCATTGATATCAATGTATTTACTTTAGTTTAATGAATCTGTTCTTTGAAAGACGGAACTACTGTCTTGATTTAAAGAATCGATTCTTTGGCTGCAAGGAAAAGTTTATAAAATTAAAGAACAGAGATTCATTGAACCCATGAACTCTTACTTGTGACCAATTTATTAAAACAAAAAACTTTTACTTTGATCTTATGTACGCTTATGGTTTAGTCCATAAACTATAATTTCAATAAATTATTAATATTTACAATAAATGTATTCGATGAAAGTTTTTTGAAATAAGTTATAGCTAGGAACGTCCCTTAAGGGACGAAGCAAACCCACTTCTAATGCGCCAATAATTGTTGTTAAACCGAAGTGAAAACTAATAGCTATGTCAAACCTAAGGCTATGAAATAAAGGTGTTTTTCAAATCTTGTTTCTAAATTTTCAAATTAATTTTAGTATCAAATCATTTTAATCATTTCGCTATATTCCAAAAAGTATACAATAAGCTTATGATAACCAAAGTAAAAACAAAAACGTTTAATTGAAATTCCTTTAAATATTGTGTAAAAACCGCATCGATAGTCGCTTTATATTTGGTAGTAATGAGTTTTTGATCATTAAACATAATCAAACCTTTCATTCAAAAATGTAATTTGAAAAAGTTTAGTGGTTGAGTTTTATCATCCACTTAGTTTTATAGGTAAAAAAAAGAAAAAAAACGAAATGGCCATTTCAGCCGTAGAAAGGACTTTGACCGAGCTTCTTATGATCAATTGTGTTGTGTGTGGTGTGAAATGCTTGCACACAAATGATCGAGAACTGGGCCTACATGTATTACGCAGACTCCGAACGGCTTATGTTCTCAAGAAGCTTTTCATGGCAGTTTTTACTCTCTGAGGTTTGCCATTGTCTGCAGAGAGGTGACGGCCGAACAGAAAAATTAATTCAATTGAAAACATTTTCTGTGTCAGATGGAGGATTCGAACCTGGGTTCTCTGGCGTAAGAGTCACACACTCTACCCACTACGCCACGGCCGCCACGTATTATAGGTACATCTTGAAATTTTTCGGTAAATCCTTAAAGTATTTAAGAACCTTCTTTTGAATGAAAAAGAATAAACGAATTGGCTATTTCAGTTCTGGAAAAAACTTCGACCTAGCTTCTTACTATCAACTGTGTTGTGAGTGTTATTAAATGTTCGCACACAAATGATTGAGAACTGGACCAACAAGTTTTATGCCGACTCTGAACTAGACATGGGTAATGCATCAAAAATCGCTGCGTTGATACACCAACTCAAACGCAGTTTGCTGTATCAGCGGAATGAGTTAGCGCAATTGCGCCATAGCATAGTTTCAAATGCTATGATTCCTGTATCAACAAGAATTTAGTCCACGTAGATTGGATTTAAATTGACCAACGCGTTGCGTTATGTGGTTAATTTTTCGAATGCGATGAATTTTGTGGTGTAATACTAAGCAAATTGGCTTCACTTAGATAAAATAAATGTAATTTTGTTGCTAATAGATTCATTAAAGATTATTTAATCCATAAGTCATTAATATGAAATATAACTAAACGAAGCGCAGATTACAGCATATACCAAAAATTTAGATGCATATGTTAAACTTCAAGCATGCAGACAAACTGTATTTCATTTACGATTTGATGCGAGCTATCAAACATATACATGAGCATTGCAGGTATGCAAAACAAGTTCGAAGTTGGACTCAAACTTACTTCTGATTCGAACACGAACACGTCCAACATTTGATTAAATTGACAAAACCATTCTGTGAATGGCAAAACATAATAATAGTCAAACTGCATCTTCCCCGCAACCTATCTATTCAGAGAAATAATGTTCGCTTTCAACTTTCTGTCCCTATGTTCGATGTGTCGTCCAACTTGTGCAATTCTTGTTCGCTGTATAAATATTTTTTACTTTTGCTTTGAGCGTGTCATTTGCATTATCACGCTATTGCGTTACTTTTATTAAAACAAGTGTTTCAACGCAGTAACGCATTTAAATGCTGCAACTCAATAACGCAACGCAGCGCTGCGTTACCTATGTATAGTCTGAACGGCTCATGTTCTCAAAAAAGCTTTACATGGCAGTTTTACTCTCTGAGGTTTGCCATTGTCTGCAGACTGCCGAACAGAAATATTAATTTAATTAAAATAAAATTCTGTCATATGAAATTTGAACCGCTGTTCTTTAACACACAGACCACGCACCTTAACCAGTATACCACAGCCGCCTTTTTTTAAATAAATCATCAAATTTCCGAATAAAAAAAAAAATCTCCCGAATTGACTACTATAGACATTTAATATATGAGCTAGTCCTTTTATTTTTTGCCCTTCAACATTTCTTCTAAACAAATCTACCCATATAAGAATCGAATACTAGTAACTTTAAATGCAACACTGATCCTGTCAACTACCATCTGTTAATAGACTACTGTCAAAATTTCAGCTCGCTGCGACGCTTAGTTTGTGTTTGGTAGCCATTGACAGCAGACGAAAAAGTGAATTTCGTGTGCTCATCAAACATTATTTTTTTGCGCAAAAAAACCATCAGCCAAACCAAGGAAAGGCTTGATAAATACTATGGAGACTATGCACCATTCATTAGAATGATTCACAAGTGGCTTACTGAATTCCGATACGGTCGTACAAGCACAAGTGACGCTGAACGTGCTGGACGCTCAAATAAGGTCCAGTAATGATCAATAAAATTCACAATATCGTCTTGGCCGATCGCAGAGTTAAAGTGCGCGAGATTGTTGAGGCTGTAGGCATCTAAGACGAACGGGTGTGGAACATTTTGCGAAATCATTTCGATATGAACAAATTATCGGCAAGATGGGTGCCGCGTTTGCTCACTCTCGACCATAAACGCGATCTTGTGACTGATTCAAAGGCATGATTGGCGATGTTGAACAAAGATAAAAAGGATTTCTTCCGTCGATTAGTAGTCGTGGACGAAACATGGCTCCATCACTACACACCACAGACAAAGGAACAGTCGAAACAGTGGACTTCACCGACTGAATGTGCTCCGAAAAACGCAAAGACGGTGCTATCAGCCGGAAGAGCTATGGCGACAGTACTTTGGAGGAACGCAGTATAACCTATATAGATTAATTCCATTGAAAAGAACGATCAATGGCGAATACTATGCAGCCAAATTGGCCCGTTTTCCATTTCGCAAGGAAAAAAGTAGTCTTCCATCAAGACAATGCGCGCGTTCACAAAAGTCCATAAATTGAAGTACGAAATGCTTTCTCATCCAGCATATTCTCCAGATTTGGCCCCCAGCGACAATTTTACAAACCTATAGAAATGGCTCGGCGGAAAGAGATGCACCACCAGAGAGGAATTCATCACCGAAACAGTGGCCTATTTTGAGGACCTTCCGAAAACTTATTTTTCGGATGAAATCAAAAAATTTAAGGAACGTTGGAAGAAGTGTATCGAGCTAAAAGGAAACTATATTGAGAAATAAAACGTTTTTTTGCCGTAGAAATCATTCCTTTTTTTCATTTTTCACTGAATTATCAAAGGGCGCTCGTATAACACTCAAGACAAAAATCTTTTGCACTTATGCAAAAATTTAAAAAATAAATTTAACAGAACGTTTTAAAGAGCTTAACAGTGATTTTGGATTCTACATTTATTTTCATAACAGCAGCCATGTTTAAATTTGAACATTATTAAAGTTGAAAACATTTAAAAATTTCTCTGCCATATCCATATTTTTTGAAATTCACCCACTTAATAAAATTCGATTTTAGATTTTCTGAGAAATTCATTGAGAAATTTATTCCAATTAATTTTGATAAATGATTACGTACACATCTCTGAAATCTCATCCGAATCCACAAAGATATTAAAATAATCGCAAATAAATTGTTTTCACTCTGAGCTGCATATCTTTAAATACAAACAAACGCCTTTGTCTACTTTATTCAATTGAATCATTCGTTTCGGCCCACATACTGCGAAATGTCAAATTACTTTTTTTTATCTCCCTCTCTTTCTCTCTTATTTTCACAATATTTTTCATACCATATTTTGTTGCCACACATTTCTTCTGTTCGAACAGATATACAGAATAAATTAAACTCAATTTATTTTAACCCATCCTTTGCGCTATGGCTTTGCCCATTGTGAATAATACGGATTTGTTATTTTTATTCTTTTTTTAAATGAGCTGATTTTCTTGTTGTAGCTTACCTCGCCCGCACACATTGAAAACTGAAAATAAAGATTTTGTTTAAAGAAATTTATTGCGTATATTGACAAAGCATCGAGCAAATCGAAAATTGATTTAAGTAAAAAACTTGACTGAAACTTAAGTAGATTTATTATTTAACTTTTATTGTTGGTTTAGGTTTTTTATTGACTATTGTGAATTATTGTTTGCGCAAGCGGTATTCGCGGAGATTTAAAATATGTAATTACAAAAATAACCAATAAAGAGAAAAACAGAAAATTCTAATTACGATTTTATTTATTAATCTATTGTGAATGGGCATTCATTTTGCTTATGGGGTGAGGTGGGGTAATGTGTACCATGAAGTGATGTGTAACACGGCGATTTTTCGTACAAAATGTTAACATATGAGTGAATGAACAACTCTAATGTGTTTTTATTTTACAGCATCTAGTTTTGTATAAGTGTTGAAACTAGGCAGCCATTCATTTTATAAGAGTTCTTAAAAAGCGTTTAAAATTTTTGTTAATATTTTTTTTTCAATTTTCAAAAAATGACGTTCGGATAAAATTTTCTTCAGATTTTAAAAGTAAGTAGATGTGGTATTGTTTAATATCTTTAAATATAAAAGATTTTACATTTTTTCACTTTGTAGTAAAATACCATCAGTGAGAAAAATGTGACTTACATTGGGGTGATGTGTAACACTCACGGTGGGGTGATGTCATCTGAACATATCTTACACATTATAATTGTCATTAAAGAGGCAACAACGTCCAACTCTGAACTGCAATCACATCAACAACATTAAAAGAGATCAGTCCAGTTCATACTATTCAGCCCAGACCAAAATCCAATCGTGGTAGGAAGTCAATAAGAAGCTGTGTTCTAACAACGCCACAGAAACGTTTACAGTTGCAGGAGGTGGCAAAAAAAAAAAAAAAAGAAATAGAAAAGTAAACCTAAAAAACGACAAAGAACTCTCCGGGTGTTCGGCCGCAAAAAACGGCCTTATTCATCTTCATCCGAAGAAGATCGAGATTTTTGCATGATTTGTTGTGATTTTTTGTCAAAACATTTAAATTACAAAAAATCACTTGAATGCAGCAAATGCAAGCGCCTTTTTTATTTTTTGTGAGGCATTTTATTTGTGAAAATTGTCAGTCCGATATGGATATTTCCGGCGAGTAATCATTTTACATTTGAAATGTATTTTCGAACTAAAAACTTTTTAAGGTGCATTGAGCAGTTCTTGGTAGAGAGCAAAACTATAAATTCGCGATATCATCATGCTGTTAGCGTAACAGAAATTATTGCTGTACAGCATTCCTTTTAAGGAATTCCCCAGCATCGACCAAGCCGAAGACCGAAGCGGTTACTGAACCGTTTACCAGACCAATTACCGAAGCAATAACCAACCGATTACCGAACCAATTACCGATTACTGAAGGGATTACCAACCAATCACCGATTTCCGAAGTGATTACCAACACAATGCCGATTACCGAAGCGATTGCCAACCGATTACCAATTACCGAAGCGATTTTCTATTCCCATCCTATGAACGAAGCGATAGCCAACCGATTACCAAAGCGGTAACCAACCGATTACCGAAGCGATTACCAATCAATTACCGAAGCTATAACCAACCCATTACCGAAGCGATTACCAATCGACTACCGAATCAATAACCGAAGCGATTAACGAAGCGATTACCGAGGTGATTACCAACCGATTACCAAACCAATTACCGAAGCGTTTACAAAGCGATTCCCTTACCAATTACCGAAGCGATTACCAAAGCGACTACCAACCAATTACCGAGGCGATTATTAACCGATTATCGAAGCGATTACCAACCGATTACCAATTACCGGAGCGATTACCAACCGATTACCGAGCCAAAAAGCGATTACCCAACCAAAGTAATTGTGTTACAAAATATATTAAATATAATAAACATTAAAAAATTGCAGTTTACACATTCAATAACGCATAAATTGATAAAAAGAGTTTAAAACGAAGAACGCGGTTGATTTGCCAACTGTAGCTACTTCAGAAATTCATAACAGCTATGTTATTTCAGAGCTGAAAGTTTTCACTTCTCTGGGCAGTCCTCCCAATGCCTACTTTTTTTTAACAATAAATGAAGCCATTCATATATTCTATTGAAGTTAACGATCAGTTTTTTAATTGAAACGTACCATATGTCTGTGTGTATGCATTGAGAATTAAATAGATTTACGAGATATTGCTATTATTTCATTAAGTTCTTGTCATAATACTTTTATTAAACATAAAAATTCAAAATAAAAAAAAATAAAAAACCAAAAAAACCATATATGGAATTTTGTTGCACTTCATCCATTTGTCAAAATATTCAACAGCCATAAAAACACTCACTTCGAATTAGTTCTTCTGATAGAGATAGGCCTTTAAACCAATCAAAAAAAGTTAAATTTCTTAACACTTTTATTGGAGCAAATAAAAACGTGTTACACATCAACCCACTTCAACCTACATATTTTCCATACCCATAATCATACGAAATTCACAATGTTTTTCAATATAGTTTTAGTTTTTGTCTTAAATAAGCAGTTTTAATTTACAAAAATAATCGTTATGTTTGTAAATTGATTTTTTTGCTAAATTTTTTTTTTCTTTTGTTACATTACTCTCCACTTAATTGCTTTTTCTCAAACTTACATAATTTGTTTTTCCTCAACTTTGATTGGTTTTCATTTTACGAAATAGCTACTTGATATATTGAGTTAATTATTGTTTCATTGTCTTGTTTAGACTCTTTATGCTATATTTTTTTTTTTATTTATATAAGTCATGCCTTTGCTTTTAGGCCAACCTCTTACTAATTATCCACATTGCCAATAGCCAAAGTTACGCTCCATTTTTCATGTTTTTTTATACACGTCTTTACATTATTTACACCGACGTGTATTGTGTTTTTTTCCCCCACTTAAGTTTTAGTCTAATTACTGCTTACTGGTTAAATTTATACAAATCTATATATAACAATAGGTAGTAATTTATTGGTATACGCACAAAAATGATTTAATTGTTCGTTGCTCTGTTGGACTTTTTTAGGTTGCATGTTTGGTATTTATTCGCACCAACTCAAATAAAGATTGTAGATCCTATTTAAGCTTAAATATACGCTGACAAAATTTTTAATTTTCTATTTTTGTGTACCTTAATTTTAGTTTTCCATATTGAACAAAAACTTTTATATATTTTAATAAAAAAAATTTTTTTTATATAATTTTTTTTATAAAATTTAGTGAAAAATATGTCTTTCTTCATTATTTTTTCCGCTTATTTGTTGTTTACTGGCTGATGATTTTGATAAAATTAAAAATGCGCCGAGTTGGCCGACATGCTTTCGCACGGTGCAACATGTCAAACGGACCGGCAGAGAAATTAAAAACATTTCTTCCGACATGATTTGCTTACACGCAAAGAAAAAAAAACGTTTATCGCCAGTTTCCTGCAAAAACTTCGTTAATCGTGCTTGAAAACGTTTTTTGCCATAGTGTCAACAGTTACGGGAAACGGCAACAGTTGCGGGAAACGGGTTATTTAGTTGCAGGAAATGAATTTTGTTTGTCATAAGCGGATACGATTTTTCAATTGCGATTTATGAATTCATTCAATTGCGTTCGTTTGTAGGAAACGAACTTCTTTTCTCATAAACGAACATTTTAAATTAAAAAAAAAAGAAATATATTTTTTGACAGAAAAAATAAGTAGCACTAGCCGAATATTAGACAACTAAAAAATAAATAGACTGTGGTGTAACAGGCTGAGCAGAGCGCGTAGTAAACTTGACATCGACGGAGTCGGTGTTCGATTCCCAACGATGGAAGTAAGAAAGTAAAATTTTTTTTAAATGATATTAAATTTATGAGTTAAAAAAATGTTTCTTTTTCGTTAGTTTTCGTTTATTTTTTCGTTAAAGGCAACTGAATATTCGTTTGTGGTAACTACAGGTCCCAAACTAAGTATAGTTGGTGAATTTTTCAGTTTATTTCAAATTTATTGAAATATTTTTTCCTTATAAAATGTGAGTTTATGTTTTTCTTCTCTTTAACATAAAAAATGTGTTAAAAAACGAATATGTTATTTGAGGTTATTTCTTTGAAACCGTTTAAAATAAAAAATGTACATCCCTACCCTGCAACCGTTTATTTTGAAAAGTTTGAGCCTGTATTTGTATTTCTTCCATAGTTCTTCCCATATCCTGAAAAGTTTGAGCTCATATTTGTCAGATATTTTAGCTTATTCCCAATAAGATTACACAAATTTTTTTCATTAAATTAATAACAAAATTTTTGAGAAGCTTTTTACAAATAATTTACTCTATTAGATCACAATGGAATATTAAATTAAGAATGCTGGTAAAGTAAAAATAATGCCTAATGACGACATTAGTTTTAATGCGTACAACAACTGCTTTAAATAGCACATAAAAGCATACCCTGCACTAATTTGTTACTGGTTATAGCAGAAAAAAGTTTTTAAATTGAAAACGAGCAAGGCTTATAACGTTAAAATTTTATTAACGGTCTTATAACACGGTCTCTCAACGGCACATGACAGCACAAGTCCAGCACAATACAGCACGAGTTCGAAATGTTTGAAAAAAATTCTTGGCGAAGCTAACTTCATAATACAAAAAAATCAAAAATCAGGTACATTGCAGTTAATATTTTTTTTATAAGAATTTAAAAACTGTAGGCTTAACTTAAGGCAAATTGAATTTTCTATAATCATAACATAATGAACTGATTTCATTTTATTTTTCCTTTAGTGAGAAACAATATAGTTTCACAATGCATTTTAATGGCAATTGAGTGCAGAGTTAATTAAACAATAGAGTTTTACTATATGCCGTTACATATTTATGTGTTTTTGTTTAAAAAAAGCAATTAAGTGATAAAGTTCATTTATCTGTTCATAGAGCAACAAATTTTATGGCATTCACAATAAAATGAAAAAAACGATAATGCATTGTCATAAATAAAAGAATTGTTAAAACATTTATATTCAATAATCTTAAATAATAAAATATGCAAACAAAAAAACAATACTTAACTAAAAATGTTTATAATCATAGCTTAAAATTTTCAAAAAAAACCCCCCATGATTAAAATATTTTAATTTTATTTATAAGTTGTTCCTAACAATGTATGAAGGTATAATTTTAATTAAAAGTGCTTTTTTATTCGCTGCTACTTAAAAACTTGCCTCGAAGATAAAAAATATACAAAAATTTATAAATCAGATGTTAAAAAAAAACCAACAACTGCAAGTCTTCAATTTGTTTTGTGTTTTGAAAGAATTACTCACACATCACCCAATGAATCATTGTGAATTTGCACTTACTTGTTATTTTTCTTCTTTATCAGTAATCAATTTGCTAATTTGGGTAATGTTAACAATTGAGACATTAAAGTTTCTAAAAAGTGAACTTATTAAGTTAGAGAAAAAAAAAGGTAAAAGTAGCAGCAAAGGAAAAACATTGACGGATAAAAAACACACACATCAAATTTTATAAAATAAGATATTCATGTTATCAGCGAGCGTTGTTTGTGTATTATTTTGATAAATTATTTTTTGTTTCCTTTTTTTTATGGCCATAATTGAAGGGGAGGTTTTAACAACTAAGCCTTATACAAATATGCGTCAACACATGGCAAGCAACAAAAGGCCTTGAACGACCTTGATTGAGATGAATAAGCAAGCAACGTAGCAAAGTAGAAAAAGGTTGAATAAACTAAACAATCTCAAATTTACACACACACATTCAACCAGGGTAGCTGAGTTAGACAAGCTAATTTGTCAATTAAACTTGGAGCATTGGAGCATTGCGAGACACTTCTTTACAAAGAGCTTTCAAAGCTTTTGCGGTTGTGTTTAACAAGAAAAATTATTCGTGTGTTTGAGGAAGGAAATGCCTTTGTTAAAAGCAAAAATAATATGAAGTGATCAAAACAAAACAGATATTGTATAAAAAGTTAATATCTCAAAAATTTGTAAAAAAAAGTATGCTATTTTGTGTCACTTTAGAAAAAATTTGAACTCATTAATATAATTTTTATAAATTTTAGTGTGTGTCAAATTTTTTTTAAAAATTTTGGATATTTTGCTATGATATGCACAAGTTGTGCCACAATGTGCCGTTGAGAAAAAAAAATAAATCGCATTTTTACAATCATTGGAAATTAAATACCCTTTTAAAAATGGCACTGGTGCTCAGTTCAGGCTTAAAAATGTCTGTTGCGGGTTAACTTGCGTTTTATGTGCTAAAAGAAGCAATTTTTTAAAGAAATTCTCAATAAATATGTTATGACTTAGGTTCTATGAATAACTTAAACACATTGTATATTGTTTTAATCAAGATTGTGACGGAGTTTCTTTTTCGCATGTATCAAAATGAAGGTTTATTTAAAATTATAAAATACTTGGTTTTACTATTTGCTCAATTTCTAATTGAATCTGCTTCTAATGGCATATAAAAGCATATCCAGAGTAAATCTTAGCGGGATTTTGCACAACTTCCGTTTTTGAGCCGAAAAAAGTACTGAAATTTAAAAAAAAATAAATATTTATTGATGCTCTTTAACCCTTGTGTTGCCACCCAAAAAAAACTACACTTCTACCACCCAGGGTACCCGGGTACCCCGCATGCGAATTTGTAGATATAAGTCCCATGTAACCAAATATAATTGTGTGCATTCGATCAATATTACATCAATAAAATACATGTAATACATGCAGTCAAGTTAAAATAAACTTAATTTTCTAAGTTCAAATATTTTTCAAATTATTTACAATGCAAATTTCGATAGAAAATCGGCCAAACAATGGGGATCCAAGAAGGATTTGGCCCATCCTTTTTTAAAAAAAAAACATTATTCTACAAAATGTACCCCGATGGGTACTCGGGCGGCAACACAAAGGTTAAATTCGCATGTGTGTCACTTTTCTTAATCTCTCTGTGGCACATTGCTGTACATCTTGAGCACATTATAGCACAACCTGCTATTTTTAAAAATATTAATGGCGAAGCTAAATTCACACTGCAAAAAAAACACTAACAAATGTGCGTCTTTTGTAAATTTCTCTATGGCAGTACAACTTGAGCACATTAAAGCACAACCTTCGAGTTCTTAAAAAAATTAATGGCGAAGCTAACTTCACACTAAAAAAAAAAACGCTTACAAAAGTGCGCCTTTTGTAAATCTCTCTATGGCACATTGTAGTTCAACTTGAGCACATTATAGCACAACTTGCGAGTTTCTAAAAAAACTTAATGGCGAAGCTAACTTCACATTAAAAAAAAACACTACCTCATAAAAATCGCATCATATCCAGCACATCGCAGCACATAACTTTTTTTATAAATAAATTGCAAATAGCAGAGTTTACCTTGTGCACATGCATTGTTCTGTAATTTTATCATATTTGGATAAAGAATTATCTATTCTAATGTATTCCCTAAATGAAAATTTAAGTATATCTGATAAATTTTTTTTTTCTTCGAAATTTTTTTATGGGATGTTGATATTTTTTTTATTTTCTCTGTTTTCTCTGTATTTCTATTGTAAATAGCATTTTAAGTTTGTGTTAACGGCTTTTGCTTAAAAAACTAAAATAAGTAAAAGCTAGAGATAAAACATGCAAACATCAATTAAAATGAATCACAGCGACAACCATTCAATTTAATTTTACAAAAAAGAAAAAAAAATGCAATTAATTATTCTTTCTATTTAAGTTTTTGTCAGCTCTGTCTAACTATATGTCAGCCTGTCTGTCATCTTCTTTACAACACCAAAAAAGCGCGCGTAAATAATTTTTTCGTTGTTTCGCCTGTTGCTCATTTATTTTTCTTTTTCACCTATTGAATGAATAAATTCCGTTTTATGTTCGCCTCCTCCTCCTACTTGTTTAATGACGTACCCTTTTGATTTTTACTTTTCTTTATATTTACCACACATGTGTGTATGTGTGTGGTGCGCATCCAATTTATTTTCATGTCACGTTAATCTTTTTTTCCTAAGCAAACAAAAAATAGAAAAAAAAGAAAATAATATCTAGCAATTGCAATAAAACAGTTGTAGAGAATATACATAAAGCTTAAGCAAATAATCAGTTACATGAACTTGACAGAAAATATGTGCACAAAACGGATCTTTTATGGATGTTTTAAGATGATTTTTACAGACTCTTAGGATCTTTAAACTTTTATGACTTTCAATATATTAAATGTATAAAAGAAACGTTTGAGCATTCAAATTAAAAGCATTGTTTTGAAAGTTTTAAAAATGTACTGGTTATTTTTGTTGATGCTTTTTATGACTGTGTGGAAGTAGGATAAATGCAAGATCTTTAAGATTACAAAGATCATAAAAAATAATAAATTATATAATAACAAATTTGAAAGTTGTATAAGAATACAAAAACCAATAATAATAAATTAAAAACTTATAAACAAAATTTAAAACATTTAAAACTAAATATAACTCGGACATCATGAAAAAATATAAATAAATGAAATAAAAAATACAAATTTTACAAATATAATAAACAAATATAAATAAAATATAATAAAATGCAAAAAAAAAACGAAAAAAATTCAAAATAAAAATATATACTTAAAATTAACATCACAATTAAAAATATATAAAAAATATACTTAATATAAAAAAAATTAAAAAAAGTAAAATAAATACATCTACAAAATAAAAAATAAAAAAAAAATAAAAAAGGATTTCTTAAAACAAAAAAATAAAAATAACTTCTTTTAAAAATATATAATTAAAAAATATATATATATATAATATATAAATAAAATATATATAAATAAAATATATATAAATAAAAAATATATAAATAAAAACTACATAAATCAAAAATATATAAATAAAAAATAAAAATATAAATTAAAAATATATAACAACTAATCTATATATGGAAAAATAATAAATAAATGCAACATAAAAAAATTAAATATAAATAAAATAACTTTAGGCAAAAAAAAAAAAAAATAGATAAAACTAAATTAAATAGTAAATTGCAAAATAAATTTTAAAAAATAAACAAATTCATCTGAAATAAGAAATTCAAAATGATTGATTGTGAACATTGATGCATTGAAAACAATTTAAAAATATTAAAAAGTAGACTACCGTGGGTGACTGCCGACCAAAGTAAAAACTTAAAGCTATGAAATGACAAAGCTGTTTTGAATTTCCGAAGTAGCTAAAGTCGGCAAATCAGACGCATTTTACTTTTTTAACTCTTTTTATCAATTTATGCGTTATTGAATGTATAAACTGCTATTTTTTAATGTTTATATACATATAATATATTTGTAACACAGTTACTTTGGTTGGATAACCAGTAATTGGCTCGGTAAGCGGTTGGTAATCGGTAAACGGTAATTGTTTGGTTATCGCTTCGGTAATAGGTTAGTAATAGCTTTGGTAATGAGTTAATAATCGCTTCGGTTGGCAATCGCTGCGGTAATTGTTAATTGGCTAGTAATCGCTTCGGTAATCGGTAATTGGTTTGTTATCGCTTCGTTAATCAATTAGTAATCGCTTTGTAAATGGGTTAGCAATCGCTTCGGTAATTGATAATCGGTTGGTAATCGGTAATGGGTTGGTAATCACTTCGGTATTCGGTAAT
This sequence comes from Coremacera marginata, assembly GCA_914767935.1. Classification (NCBI taxonomy): domain Eukaryota; kingdom Metazoa; phylum Arthropoda; class Insecta; order Diptera; family Sciomyzidae; genus Coremacera; species Coremacera marginata. The sequence continues at coordinate 151,274,167 of OU612045.1, forward strand.
CACTTCGGTAATTGGTTGGTTATCGCTTCGGTAATCGGTCGGTTATTGCTTCATTAGTCAGTTGGTAACCGCTTCTGTAATCGCTTTGGTAATTGCTTCGGTAATTGGTTCAGTAAAGGCTTGGTAATTGCTTCGGTAATCGGTAATTGGTTCGGTAATCGCTTCGGTAATCAGTAATTGGTTGTAATCGCTTCGGTAATTGCTTCGGTAATTGGTTCGGTAATTGGTTGGTAATCGCTTTGGTAATCGCTTCGCTAATTGCTTCGGTAATTGGTTCGGTAATGGGTTAGTAATCGATTCGATAATCAGTAATCGGTTGCAATTGCTTCGGGAATTGGTTCGGTAGTAGGTTGGTAATCGCCTCGGTAATAAAAAAAATGCTTACCAAACATATTTGCCGAGCATAACCACGGCATAAGCAATGCTGTAAAATGCAACAGAAATTAACAGCTAAGAGCGTGATGATATCGCTAACAGCGTGATGATATCGCGAATCTATAGTTTTGCTCTCTACCAAAAAATGCTCATAGTACCAAAAGTAGTTTACACTTAAAAAAAAAAATAAAAAAACAGAAACGATAAAAAAATGCACTTATAAACTGAAAGTGTTAATTAAAATGTAAGTAATTGCCAATATTAAGTACATTTAAGTAACCACATCAAGTTAATTTTCAAACTATATCAACATTTTGCTGGTAAACATAAAAAAGCTCCTTTCTGTAAAATATTTATAAAAAATCCGTAAAACATTCGCAAAACATTCATAATACACCCGTAAAATAATCGCAAAACAGCTGTAATGGATCCGTCAACTATTCGAAAATGCTCTGTAAGGATTTCCATAGCTCACTAGGTTTTCTAGCTTAATTAAGACTTCAGTCTAAAATTAGTTATTTATATTTTTAGTTATGTTGCCACTTCTGTGCTGCACCTTCTTTAGGTTAATTAACGAATATTATGGGCACTACTTTAGACGGAAATTGCTACACAAAATTTTGCTGTTTTCGTTGTCGATAAATGTGGGTGGCTTTTGTGTTGTTTTTGTTGTTTCAAGTACGGCTGCATATGTTTGTATAACATGCATTCACACACAGGTTTGAACGTCCGTACAAACTGATGACATGTTCAGTTTTACGTACGGAAATTACTTTTGATTTCGTTATGAAAATTGTGATTTATTTTTAGATATTTTTTATATGGGTCAAATTAACTTTCTAACATAAATATGTTTTAGCATTTCTATAATAATTATGTTTTACTTTACACATATTTTAACTTTATTTTTCAAAACATAACCACTTAAACGACTACTACTGTTAAACAATAAAATATTTAATTCATTTTGAAAATTACAGCGTGCCTCATAAAACTTTTAGGAATTCTAAAGTAAAAAATCGCATTTAAAATGATTTAAGTATTCAACAAGCTTTATTTCTCAATTTTTCTGCTTCCTATTTTCAATGTGAATATAAATTACGATTGTTAAACCAGCAAAGGTTGCAATTAATTTTACTTTTTATTGCTGCAATTGTTGCAATTAAATATGAAATGGCTTAGAAAGTATAACAATACCATAATAAAATCAAGAAAAAAAAAACAAGATGGCATGCATGTCGTTATACTATACTTTGCACTGAATTAATAATGCCTGCGTGCATTCATAGTTTTATTGAGCGAATGTGCAATGAATTGCATTTTTTTATAGTCAGCGTTAAAGCACTCTATGTACTTTTCACAAAATATGGCAACCATGCCGGGAAGAGAAAAAAAGGATAACTAAATAAATGAAGCAGCCATACATCGCCCATTAAGTGTTGGTTATAAAACTTACACAGCAGCTTCTGAATGTGCAAAAGGACTCAACTTTTTGCTTGCTGCGTAGTGACAGAAATAAAAAAGGATTGAATCGGGAAATATTAAAAATAGAATTATAGTCAAATAACCGTGACGCTTATGACCTAAAAATAACTTCAAATTACGTGCAAAGCGCTTACGTCAGAAGAAAATTTATCGTTTTTTGCTATAGTAAGTAAGACTACCTTATCTAAATTTTTAAATTATAACTTAAAGACTTTAATGTTGAATAAAACGGCGAATTTTTTGGGGTTTTTAAAAGTATATGCAAATTACAAAAATTAAAAATATATAAAACATAAAATAAAAATATATACAAAATATAAAATATATCAAAAAAATCACAATTATCAAAAATGTCAAAAATATAAAACATATAAAAAATATCAAAAATTCAAAGAATAAAAAACAATATAAAGAATATAAAAATTTTAAAATATAAAATATAAAAAACTAAAAATAAAAAATAAAAAAATATAAAAAATGTAAAAAATATAAAAAAGTAAAAATATAAAAAGTAAAGAAAATGAAATGAAGAGAAAATAAAATGAAAAAAAAAATGTAACAAATGTAAAAAATGTGAAAAATATAAAAAATAAAAAATTTTAAAAATATAAAAATGCACAAAATAAAAAATATATGAAAACAAAAAAATATAAAAACAAAACAAATATACAAAATACAAAAAAAAAAAAAAATTTATAAAACATAACAAATTTTAAAAACATATAAATATTAAAAATTTTAAAATATAGAAAATATAAAAAATGAAAAAATTAAAATTATATAGAAAATAAAAAATGTAAAAAACATTAAAACATATAAAGCAAATAAATATATAAAATATGAAAATATATAAAAATCTATAAAATATTAAAATATATAAAACATAAAAATATATAAAAAATAAAATATAAAAAATATTATAGAAATATAATATATAATATATAATATAAAAAGAAAAAATTAAAACAAAATATAAGAAATATAAAAAATTCGTAAAAACACGAAAAAATACAAAAAATAAAAACTGCAAAAACGGAAGCAATATAAAATAAAAATATTTAAAAAATATAAAAAAAAATCATAAAGTTATATAATATAATCGATATAATGCCATTATGTACTTAATTGTGAATAAATTTCAAATTTTTTTAACCCGTGCTCACCAGAGATATTTATCCCCAAAGTCAGTAAAATTTACTAATTTTTTCCATATCCTAATTTCGAAGAGGCTGTAAACAAAAAGAAGAAGTGTCAGAATGTAGAAGAATAAGAAGAAATTATTTCATATGCATCTTTTAAACGTCCAAATAAAGGCCAAAGTGTGCTTAATATAATGGTTTTTAATTCATCATTCTATGTATAAAAGAAGCTGAGCAATATAAGTTAACATAAATACATATATATTAGGGTGGTCCTCATTCCTAAGAAAAACTCTTTTTCTTTTAATTTCACGGGGCAACAACATATAGGAAACAAGTACATTTTTTTTTAATTTTTAAATATTAAGTTAAGGGTCACTACCAAGGCACATTGGTACAAATGGCAGAAAGAAGTGGCCAAAACTAGAAGACAGCCTCGCATCTACATAAAATCAGGTACCTATAGGATTTTTAGGGTCGGCTATCACGACAAAAATAATTTTGGGCAAATTGTTAAAAATTAATTCTGGGTATATATTGTTTTGAGCATCCTTACTATTTTGCCAAATTGCCTAAATAGGCGGTTATAGTGAAATTTGTTCATCTTCGCATTTAAACATTTTTTTTTTTTTTTCATCTTAACCCTAAAAATTTAACCCCAAATCACCAAAATATCTTCAATTCTTGTATCGACTTAACTAAAGTCAACCCCAAATCACCAAAATACCTTCAATTATTATATCTACGCAATAAAAATAGCTCTCAAACAAATGCTTGATCACTTTGATGATATCATCTAGTAGATTGCATATCCGTCGCCTTTTTAAAACTAACCAATGATAAATATGACACCCAACTATTTACCCTTGACAGCATTTAAATTGATTTAATTGACCCACTCTATCAATCCTTTTATTAAAATTTGCATCAAGATTATCTTTGCTTTTGTTGAACAACACACTACAATTTAATATAGAGTGAGCGATCAATTAAAAATCACACAAGTCTGTTTGCCAATCACCAATTTAGATAAAGGTCTGTTTAGACATAATCTTTCAATGAGTACATTAACCTAAATGTTATCTTATTGAAGATTAAATAAACAACACATGCAGATTTGAAATGCACACAAACGCACGAGAAATTGAAGTGTTAGCAACTCAAGTTGTTTCTTGATTAGTCTTTATTAAATGATAATCATCAGCAAAATAAAGTTTAAAGATTAAAATTGAATTGAAAAAAAAAAAACACTTGAAGATCACAAAACATGTGACTAGATATCGATTGAATACCGCAAGATTTCAAGATTACAACTAGCAATAATGATGAAATTATTACTATATGAAAAATTATAAGATACTGGTATACGTATAAGCTCATGTAGAACAATCTATAGATAAGTTACTGGAGATCACAAAACACATGATAGGAAATGGAAAGAACCTTGACTTCCTTTTGCAAATATAAAATTATGATCACTATGGAAACGATTGTAGATCAGCAAATGATCAGCACTTACAAGATAACAGTTTTGTGTAAGACAAAGGCTAAAGATCGCTCAACTTTTTGTATTTCAACTCGCCATGCAATGTAGACAGAAAAAAATGATTGTAGTTTGCAAAGCATACGTCATGACATGGACTGAACATTGACAAATAATTGTGAGAAGGTTGCTATAAAATGCATTGTATAGTGATCATTATTCAATATTATGATCACATTGCACATGATCACAGCTCAACTTATGATTTTCAGTCCTACCAGTAAATCATAATTGCCAGTAAATCATAGGTTAACCGATGTACTTTTAATGTAGCAGCCCATAAATCACTGATAATTAATTAAAAAATTCACTGAAGATCATTTAACAAGTTATAAAATAATGGCATAACAAGTTAATGACAAGATCACCATACAACTCAATTTCATGAAAACATAAAATTATGGTTTCGTAAACGATTTGTGATTAGCTAATTGTCACTTCTTTGCAATTCACCTCAGGTCAATCAGAAAGTGTTAAAAGATCACTTAACAAGTGAGCTGATTTGACTGAAAATTTTCTGGCTTTTGAAGTAAACTCACTTTACTTCACTCCGTTAATGATTAATGATCATTTTGCTAATGATTAAACTTCATATTATGAGCAGAAATCGCAAGATTCGGAACTATAGTAACAATTCAAGAGAGATCAGTTGAAAAGAAATCCAAGACCACATTAATTGACATCGTTTCTACTGAACATCGTCTACGCTTTAATGCAAGATTATCAAAACAATTCAATTGCAGCAATTATGACATAATAATTACTTTGCATATGAGTAAAAATCACTTTATAATCATCAGAGCTGAGTCAAAAAATATTCATTGCTTTTCAATTCCAATTCCTTGGAATTAGGAATTGGTAATTGGTCATCTCAATTCCTCAGGAATAGAATTGGAAAAATTCGTCAATTCCATTCCAGGAATTGTAATTGGTAATTGAACATCTCAATTCCTCAGGAATGGAATTGGAAAAAAGTCGTCAATTCCATTCCATGGATTGTAATTGGTAATTGAACATCTCAATTCCTCAGGAATGGAATTGAAAAAAAATCGTCAATTCCATTACAGGAATTGTAATTGGTAATTGAACATCTCAATTCCTCAGGAATGGAATTGGAAAAAAGTCGTCAATTCCATTCCAGGAATTGCAATTGGTAATTGAACATCTTAATTCCTCAGGAATGGAAATTTTCAATTCCATTACAGGAATTGTAATTGGAGGCTACTGTAAATGTAATTAGGTTACAGTAATTCAGTTACAATTGTAATCGGATTACAGTAATCTCAATTGCAATTGTATTTGGATTACAGTAACCTCAAATACAATTCCTATAATGGAATTGAAAATTTCAATTCCTAATTTAATTAGTAATTACAATTCCGTAATGGAATTGACGTTTTTTTCCAATTCCATTCCTGAGGAATTGAGATGTTCAATTACCAATTACAATTCCTGGAGTGGAATTGACCATTTTTTCCAATTCCAATCCTAAGGAATTGAGATGACCAATTACCAATTCCTAATTCCATGGAATTGGAATTGAGGCGGAATTAATTTCAAATGGAATCATTACAACCCACCTCAGTTCAGCGCACTTTAATCCAAAAGAAAGTTTTTAACGATCTCAAACCTGTTGTCTTCAAATAAAATCGACTCAGGAGATGAAATAATATATCTCAATATAGTACATTTAAGATCACTTCAGTTATCAGAACGGCTATAAAATCAATTGCATAGCTGAAATCATGGGACTTGTACTCAAAAATATATTTAAATGTTGACTACCAAAGAATAAATTTAGAACAAAACTTAGTTAAAAATTAATCCTAAAACAGAGATGTTTGGAATTTATCCGACGATCACATGAAGATGAGCAACCAATTTTATTTAGAGTTGCTTAGAAAGTTCATCTAGCTAAACCTTTTTATCCATCAAATATTTGTAATTAACACTTTATACACGAAAATAGACAAGATCAAATATAACTAATAGCTTTTTAAGCAATTGAAAATTTGAAGGCATGCGCTATTAACGATATTGTAACACCAAACAATCCGATTGTTAAAAATACATGAAAAATATCAACCTATAACAATTAAAGATCAGCGATCTGCTTGCAATCTCTCACCATAGATTTTTCTCCTATCAAATACAAAAAATCACTTGAAGATATGCAAACAAGCTATCCCAAATGATCGCATCTGATCAAATAATTCAATATTTTGGGAACCACTTAAAACACAATAAAGATAGGATTAGCTGAAGATCAGCACAAAAGTTATTTAAAATACCTTCAAAATTCTTAACTTGTTTTATATAGAATTAGAGATAATAATCTCGAGGAATTCAGAAATTTAAATTTAGGTATTGTAATCATACGACTTCTTTGTAGTTGACTAAATTGTAATTTCTCATATAGATAAGATGGTGCTTTAAAATGGATCAGCTTGTGTAAGAAAATGCAGTTTCTGAAACTTAGGTAGTTTATTAAATCACAACCAAGGATAGGATGCTTTTATTGTACTGAGATATATGGTCAAACTTGGTCATATACATATCGTATGGCATGGTTGAATGCCACCTGAAGCTTTAGTTGAGAACTGGAGTCCAGCTTACTGTAGACTAGCTCCGAATAAGTTATTATGGGAATAATCAATTGAACAACAAGTTTGCTTCTGGTGCTGGAGGGTGTGAATTCAGCGGTCACTCTCAGATTGCGTAAAGTATAATGCACCTTTTGTACTACGTTATTAATGTGATCAGTGCATGTTAGTGCAGAATTTATATAAAAGCCGAGGCTTTTTGTACAGCTTGTTAGCTTTAACTTCTCAGAGCCTATATATAAATCTGGAATATCCTCATGAAAAATTTTATCTTTCGATATAGGTAACACAACGGATTTTAGAGCATTAAGCTTGAGACAATTCAAGATAGGCCATTTATTTATAGACTCAAGATCCTCATTAAGTCTGTAAGCTAAGTCATCTAAAAGACCAACACGGTTGGAAAGATATAGTTGTACATCATCTGCGTAGGCGTGCATTGTTGAGTGTTTACAGACCCTAAATATGTCATTGATAAGAATTACAAATAGCATGGGACCTAGCACTGAACCCTGGGGTACACCACTAGATAGAATTTTGTATTCTGAATATTTATCACCAACTTTGACTCGTTGGACCCGATTTGACAAATAACTATTTAACAGCCGTAAAGCACTATCACTAATACCATACATATGTTTTAGTTTTCGACACAGCAAGGTATGATTGACTGTATCAAACGCTTTTGTAAAGTCCAACAAGCAGAGGAGTGTTACATGCTAATCATCATAAAAAGACCTAATATCATCAAATATTTTTACTGTGGCCGTGGCACAACTATGAAGAGCCCTAAAACCTGATTGCATTGGAGATAATAGATTGTTTTCATTCATATAGTTTTCAATTTGATCTGCCATAAAAGTCTTACACACTTTGGCCAGGCAAGATAGGATGCTGATAGGCCTATAGTCGTTAGATGCATTTGCAATTGGTCTTTTTGCCAACGGCATAACAAGGGCAACTTTCCAAGAAGAAGAAAACATGGAAGTAGTGATACAGTGGTTTATGATATGCGCAATAGGGCTAAGAACGTGCGAAAGAATAAGCTTTATGAATTTTATTGAAATATGGTCCTCACCAATTGCATTAGACTTAATTTTTACTATTGACTTTCCCACATAATTTACACTTGCTGTGGAGAATTGAAAATTTTCATGTTCAGCAGAATCAGAGAAGACGATATGTTTATGAGAGAGATGTTTATGAGAGATTTATGAGAGAATATAATATGTTTTACTCGTAATATTGCAAAAGAAGCCTTTATTCAAATATTTATACAATTTAGATAACTTAAAATTAATAAAGAAAAATTTGATTCAATAATCAACACAATTATATAATTAAAAGTTAAGAAATTTATAAACGCTAAGGATTTTATGCAGAAGGAATTGTCTCTAATTGAAGGAATTAGAATCGTCTCAAATTTAAATGTTGATTATTACGATACATATTTCAGCCTATGTTTCAGCTAAGAAAAAATACTCTAGATTACATTAAGAAAATCAAAAAATGATCAATTCACTAATTAATCGTTTTAGGCAATAGTTGATAATGATCGCACCTGATGAATCTGTTAACTGATCGCCAAAAGTTTCTCTTAAGATTAATCAAGAAGTTCTAAATTTCGATCACTTGTGAATGAGTCAATAAAAAAAAATGTTGATCCTAAAACAGCACAATTGTTTTATTTACAAAACAAGTTTAGTTCATTGAAATTACAGGAAAAATCAAAAAAATAATCGGAAATGATTATCAATAATCTACTGATCGTAAAAAATTCCTCCTCAAAAGATACAACTGCTTCAAAAAGTAATAATATGTTGACACCTGAAGTTCAACAAAAAAATACTCAAATTGATTTAAAAAACTACCATATTGTTAAAGTAGCAAATCGATAAAACCGTCAATATAGTAAACATTCGAAAATAAGTAACGATCGATAATGATCACCATTGATCGCCAAAAGTTTTTTTAAAAAATATATTTGCTTCGAAAAGTAATAAAACTTTAACAACTTTCGAGTAAATTTAAAATATAATAAATCCATCTTAAACTTTGAATGTTACGAATAAAAAAAACCATCTACAAGGTAACCAATCAAAATAACATCGATCGTAAATTAACGACATCAACCATAAACTACTGAGCCTCAACGATCACTGATCGCCAAAAGTTTCTGCAATAATTTACACAATTACGATCACTTTTGAATGAGTAAGAACAATGTTTTGGCATAACCAAAACATTAATATTTACACTAAAACTGCAAATTTGTTTCTACGATCAACTTAAGATCATCTTATATGGCAGTGAAAGTCTCTTTACTAAACATATCTTGTTTCACTTTATCGATCAAGAAACCTGCCTTCATAGTAACCAATAAAAATAAGCATAAATTTTCAGAGATTGAAAAATATCTACAACGCTCTACTGATCGCCAAAACTAACTCATAGACTGTGTCTTTTTAAAATATGTCGTTAAGCAAATGATCATTACTAAATGATTGTCTGAAAAGTGTATTTTATAATTGCACGATCGCTTAAATAAAGATCAATAAATCTGAAGAATAGTATTAGGTGCAAGAGTCTTAAAACTCAATTAATTTAACTGTTCATACCACCAAATATACCTACACTGTAAATAAAATAATTGGAAAAAACTAGTAATCTATTTAAGATCGCCACGATCACTTTAGCACATCTAGTCAATACTACAAACAGACTTCTTTCTTGAATTGTTTTCTACATTTTCCAAGTAACCAGTAAGTAAGCTAGAATGCCGCCATGATCACCAACCAATTAAAAACGATCGCTGCGCTTTTAGTCTTTTTCATGAATTTTCCGCATTCTTCGCTGCAAAATGTAAAGAAAAAAAAATTACAACGATCTCTTTAGAATCGCAGTCTATGATCGGCAAAATAATGATGTCAGCCTGAGATGAGTAAACAATAGAGCGAATCTTTTTTTTTCAATTTGAAACTGACAAGCTGTCATAACAATATAAGTAACATGAAACAAATGTAAAAGAATTTGTCAGGTTTTATTTTTTACTTTCGTTGTCTGCAGATTTCTTTGTTTTTTTTTTTGCGTTTTCAACGTTTTGTTATTGCTTTGATAAATTGAATTGTTTTTGTTTTCAATAAATTCTTGGAAAATTAATTGTAGCAATTTTTTCATTGTCATATTTGTTTTATTTTTTTTTTTTAATACGGATAAAATTTATTGTTAAGAAAACAATTTTTTAGCTTTTATAAAGCAAAGTATTTCCAAGAATTTTAAAGCGGTGCTATTTATTTAAAATTTTTCTTATATTTCTAGTCTAGTTTATTCTCTATTTCTTATTAAATTCTTGTTTTTTTTTGTTTTGTTTTTAAGATTTTATTTAAAATTGATAAGTAAGCCATTTCCTGTTTCTTTTCACTTTAGATATTCCACTTAACATTCTTGAAAGGCTTAATTTTTAAACAATCACCCCAGTAATCTAGGCATGATTCTTAACTTTTTTGCAAAAGACAAACAAAAAAAATGTTTAAAAATTTTAAGTACGTTTCAGAAATTCCATTGAAGGTTGCAAATTAAAAAAAAAAAAATAGTATATACAGAAATGAATCAACTCTGAATTGAATCATTTTGATATTAATCCATTCAGAACTGAAATAATTCAAAATAGACTCTTGAATTGATTAGTTCTAATTCTTTATTAATTGTATCTGAATTCATATACGAAAATATCTGAATTAGCATTAACCTGTTAAATAAAAATATGAATCAATTCAGAAATGAATTCTTTCGAGTTGATTCATTTCTGGATAGATTTTTAAATTAAATTAATTTTCAAATAGACTCATATGAATAGCAGAGCTATATAATCGAAATTCATATTTAGAATTTTATGTATAACTGAATAACAACATAAAAATACATTCAATGAATGCACAATTGATGCATAAATAAAATTTTTTATTAACATTAAATTTTCAAAAATTGACTTATTCATTTCAATTATTAATTTTCCTTATTCAGAATAATGAATCAATTTTTTTATTCATATGAATGCTATTTACAAAGAATGCAATTTACAAAGAATTTCAGAATTTTTCATTATTCTTTTTGTATTCATTATTCATTTTTTATTCATTATTCATTTGTTATTCATTACTCATTTGATAATCATTATTAATTTTGTTTTTCATTTTTCATTTGCTGGCAATATTCGTTTTTTAATTCATTATTCATTTGTTATTCATTATACATTTGTTTTATTCATTATTCATTATACATTTTTTATTCAGGGCTTCGGTGTAAATGAATAAAAATTAAATAATGAATAACAAATAAATAATGTGTAAAAAATTAATAATGAAAAACAAATGAATAATAAGTGAATAATGAAAAAAATGATTAAGAAATGAACAATGAATAAAAAATGAATAATGATTAACAAATGAATAATGAACAAAAAAAATGAATAAAATTCATTCTTTGTGAATAGCATTCATATTAATAAAAAAATTAATTCATTATTCTAAATCAATTTTTGAAAAATGAACGTAAATTAAAAATTTTATTTGTTAATCAATTGTGCATTAATTGAATGGATTCTTAGTTCGTTATTCACTGAATAAAATTTTTGTAAATAAAATCAAATTGAATGAATTCCTTTACAGCTCTGATGTTTGATTTCTTTTTTGAATCGATTCATTTCGAAAATTATTATGAATATTCTTATTTTCGATTCTGTTACGACTAGATTCATTTCTGATTTATTCATTTATTTATTGATTCATTTATTTATTGATTCATTTATTCTCATTCATTTATTCCTCCTCTAATGTGATTGATAAAATTTATTTCAGAACTGATTCATTTGTGGATCGTTTCATTTGTTATATTTGATGTAATTTTTAATGAATTAATTTTTTTATTGATTCATTTCTGAAATATTGTTTTATTATAGATTAATTTTTTGATTAATTCAATTCTGAATGGATTAATTTTTAATATTACACATTTCAGAGTTGATTTATTTCTGAATGTATTTTTTTATAATTGATTTATTTCTAAACCGATTGAATCATTTTGAATGGCTTTGTATCTGAATAAATTCATTTTTATATTAAATCATTTTGATTCATATCGAATCGGATCGATAGATTTCTGAATTGATTCTCTTTTAAATTGACCTATTTGACAGAATTGACAGAATATGTCTGAAAAATTAATTAATTATTTTTTGATTATATTGATATTTTCCGAATTGATTCATTTTTGGATGAATACATTTTTTGATTGATTCATTTCTAGAAAAATGTTTAAATAATTTTTTTATGGGACTCAATTTAATATGAATCATTGCCGAGTTGATTCATTTCTAAATTCATTAATTTTTTATGGATTAATTTTAAAATTCATTTATTTCTAAATTGAATTGATTCATATCTGAATTGGTTCATTTTTGGTTTGATTCATTTCTGAAGGAGTTTTAAAAATAAACTAACTTTTGTATTTTGAAATCTGAAGTGATTTATTTCTGAGTTGATTCCTGTATCGATTCCAGTTTTAATGTCATTGATTCTAATGTCATTTATTTTTGCACAAATTTATTTCAGAATGGATTCATTAAGTGAGTGTGTGATTTGTAAATTGATTCAATTCTTTATAAATAAATGATATTAAAAAATGAATCAATATAAACATTTTTTAATATCATTTTTGAATAGATTTATTTTTGATGTAATTCAATTCTGAATAGGTCAATTTTTATAATGATACATTTCGGAGTTGATTCATTTTTGAAAATATTCATTTTTGAATTGATTTATTTCTGAAACGATTCAATTTTTGGACTCATTTTTTAATGGATTTATTTTTAAATTGGATCAGTTCGATTGATATCGAATCGGATCGATAAATATTGTATTGATTCTTTTCCTAATTGATCTATTTCAGAATTGACATATTTCTGAATTTAATGAATTGATTCATTCTTGAATGAATAGATTTTTAAATTGATTCCTTTGGAAAAATGTTGCTAAATGTATTAATTTTGCATTAGATTAATTTCTTGAATTTATCAATTTTGAAATTTTGAATTAATTTCTCAATTAATTTTGTTGTTTGCTCTCTTTTGATTTATTTTCTTCAGAATGATCTCATTTCTGAATTGAGTTTTGAATTAATAAAAGTTAATTTAACTGAACTAACTTTTCTGCTACATCGTTTTCGGAATAAATTAAATTCAGCTTGTATTTGTATAAAATACCAAAACTTTATCAGTGTGCAATTAAAGTCCATTGTTATTAACTTATTTGAACTAAATTACAGTTCATCGTTAAACAAACATTGAGAACTTTAGACCCTTACCTTGCCTTACCATGACTGCAACTTTTTTTCCAACCTTTATAGATATTTTATCGAAATGCTGTGCTTATCTTTGTCTTAATGATTATTTTTGTTAATAACCGTTCGTTTATTATCAGTTTTCCACATAAACGCTGATAAGCTTATAAAATTCATCGTTATTTGCTTTTTTATTTCAAAAAATCTATTAAAAATATTCCAGTTAACTTATCAATTTTCTCGAAACTGCCTTTTTTGCTATCTTGGTCCAAACTGTTTAATTATTATGGCGGTAATTTTAATGAAAACTTTCTGGCTTACGCCGAATTACTGCACACATTTTAGATGTCAAGAACTGCTGATTGATAGCAACTGGGGCCTTTGTTTACTTTTGATTTTATAGGCAATAAACTTGCACTCCTAACTTAACGGGTGCGTTCACAATAAACACTTTCCGCTTGTTGATAAGGCAAAGCCTTTGTTGTTTGGATGTCATTGGCGGAGAGAGAGCGTGGAGGAAAAAGTTTAGTGAGCGATACGGGGATATTTTAAAAGGGATATCGCATGTTGGTCATATAATGATAATGATTGTGGTAATGGTTATGGCTCTAACTCTGACGTTCACAATATTGTTTGTTGGTTAAGTTCAAGTTTGTTAAGTAAGGGATGCAACGGCGGCGGCGAGTGCGTTCACATTAAATTTGCGCGCATATGCGGCTCCAATAAAACAGCTGGGTGACAAGTGGATGTCAGGCATAGTTGTTGGCTAAATAAAAGTATTTTTTATTTTTGTTCTTGTTTTAAATTGCCAATAATAAAAGTAATGCATTTTATTAGGCTCTATATTATTGTGAGTGCACAAATGTGCTATAATTATTATTAAGTGTGCTTAGTTAATGGTGAGCAATTCTTTTTAATGGTAACAACTGTGGCTATTTTGAGTACTTTTTAAAAACCAGCAGGAAGACTTTGACTCTGCTTATAACTTGAATATATGGTCTCTAAATAACATATAGTAAGAATATGTATAAAAGACTTAAAAAAATAATAATAATAATAATTATAATGTGGTCAAAATTCAAATGAACAAAGTCAAAATTTATATTTTATTAAAAAAATATACAAATACGGGCAGGTCACAGTGGTCCTCGGCTTCGCCACGGAGGTTTTTTTATTAATAAAGAGCATTAACAAGTTTCTGTTACTCTTGGAATGAGTGTGGAGAGAGATAGAGCACTAAAACATAATATAAAAAAAAACTAAAAACGCTTAAGGCTTAAATTTTAATAGCTCTACAATGTGCTTATCCGCTTCCACTCTCACTATTTTTTGGCAGTCTCTATTGAAAGCAACAACAAAAACTTTTGAAAGCCGTTCAAATAATCACCGTGTGACATCAGTCCTTAAGTCAATACATGTCAAACGAAATAAAAACATTTTTTCTTTTGATTTTTTTTTTTTTTATTTGCAGCTCAGCACTGCATTTATATGTGCCTCTCTTACCTCGTTGCGCGAGGTCATCTGTTTTTTATGTTGAGCTGTGCTAGCTAAGCAGAAAAAGAGACGAATTGAGAACAATAATATAAGGTATTTACTTTAATATTTCGAAATAAAAATATCCCAATGCTGTGATGTAGCACAAATCTGACATTTCAAAACTTATTTCATAAAAATCAACCCTGTACTTTTAGAGCATACCTAGAAACAAAAATTTTGTACTTCAATTTTATATAATATTATAGATTATAGGTAATATAAAAATATGAATGAAAATATGAAATATGAATATGAATATGAAAACTATAAAAATTCAAAAAAATTAAAAATATAAAATATAATAATATTAAAATGTTAAAATATAAAAATACAAAAGAAAATATAAAAATAAAATATAAAAATACAAAAATATAAAATTATAAAAATATTAAAATATTAAAATATAAAAATATAAAATTATAAAAATATAAAAGTACAAAAATATTAAAATATAAAAATATTAAAATACAAAAATATTAAAATACAAAAATATTAAAATATAAAAATATAAAAATATAAAAATATAAAAATATAAAAATATAAAAATATAAAAATATAAAAATATAAAAATATAAAAATATAAACATATAAAAATATTAAAAATATAAAAATATAAAAATATAAAAATATAAAAATATAAAAATATAAAAATATAAAAATATAGAAATATAAAAATATAAAAATATAAAAATATAAAAATATAAAAATATAAAAAATATAAAAAATATAAAAAACATAAAAAATATAAAAAATATAAAATTATAGAAATAAAAAAATAAAAAATATAAAAATATGAAGTTATAAAAATATAAAAATATAAAAAAGAAAATTTAAAAGTATGAAAATATAAAAATATGCAAATATATATATAAAAATATGAAAATTTAAAAAAATATAAATACATATATATACATATATATATATATATATATATATATATATATATATAACTTACATTTTATTGGAAA
This sequence comes from Coremacera marginata, assembly GCA_914767935.1. Lineage (NCBI taxonomy): Eukaryota > Metazoa > Arthropoda > Insecta > Diptera > Sciomyzidae > Coremacera > Coremacera marginata. The sequence continues at coordinate 151,290,155 of OU612045.1, forward strand.
CTTATTATAAATTTTTTTTGAATTTTTGAATTGTTCTGATTCAATTCAAACTCAATTTTAAAAGATTTATGAATCTGTAAAAATTTTTAAAATTAAGTTCATTAACATTCTATTTGTTGTTGAGAAACAAATTCATTGTGAACTCTTTAATTTAAGCAAAAAATGTTTTAAATGTTTTTTATATAATTTTTTATAACAATTTGAGTACATTTTCCTGGCTACTACATTGAACCACAGCTTCACTAAGTGCTGCCATAAAAATGATGTCATTTCGTAACCTTTCATCTTTAAAAATTTTGTTCACAACATTTGCTTCATCTCTCTCTCTCTCGCTGCCTCTTACTCTCTAGTCTTTATTTTCCTTGATATATTTAAATTTCTATTTTTTGGCAATCGTTTGCGGACAAAAAGTTGTTTGGCCATCGGTTGAGACTGTGTGTCACCTGGCTGGCAGCCAAGTAGTAGTCAGCCATTTCTTGGCCGGGTAGTAGGCCGACAACGAAGCCCATTTTATGATCGAATAGCACATTCTGTCAAATAATAAAGCGCACAAAAACCCATTATAAATCGATTTCGAAAACAATTTTTTTTTTTTTGGTATGCTTTTATGTTACTTTTTTACAACAAAATTTTTGCTTAAGTTTTATTTTCATTCTCTTCAGAATGTCATAGTTAGTTGGTTTAGTTGTCTCTTAAAGAATAAAGTACTTGCGTAAATTCTTTAAGACAGCGTGAGTTCTTGGAACTTTCACTATTGTGAATATTTTATTAAATTATGTATCTATTGCCTGAAATATGTTGACTTGCAGAATAATTTAAACTTGCCTTGATTTTTAAAGATATCAATTATAATTATTACAATAATATAATATATAATTATTACCAATTTTAAAAATTTCGTTCAGGTTTATTTACAATAGAAAACTTCTTTTTTAAATTTTGCCTCGCTAAGCTTTTGTTTGGATTCTGTAACTATGAATTGCTCGATGACAATTTTTTTGAATTAAAATACATTTAAAGTTATCTGTTATGTCATTAAAAATATGTTTTTCAATAACACATTTTTTTGTGTTTCCATTCGACCACTCAAACGACTTGACAGTCACTTTAATGTGTCATCACAATACGTGCCAGCATCATTGCATTGTGCTTTATGCCAGCAAACCAACTTTAAAGATTCTTCCCTTCCCTTCCACAACATCGTCTACACAATAAATGCAGTTCAAACTTTTCTAATAACATTTCAACATGTTACACTTTATCGCCCACAAGCGATATGACGATGTGATGTGTTGACGTGTCAATTATACTAAAAAGAAAAATGCGATTATAACATATCATTTATTTTTTTTTTCTCACTCAAGTTGATTGCCAGTGCGTTATGTTTTGCTATAATAATGAAGTTATGTTCACAACTCACATTGATATTGATGTCATATCTACTGCTATCATCTGTTAAAACCATTGATGGGAATAGCAGGTCGAAGAGTTGGGTGAAGACTTTGAATGTGGGCCAGCATCATTAGTGCGCAAAAACATATTTTTTATGTTGACATTTGTTGCCTTCGATGTCATGATGAAGATAATATTTTCATCTATTGAGTTTGTTTTATTCTTTGTTAGATTTGCTAATAATTACGATTCCTATTTGAGTTTTGAAGCCTATTGTAACAGAGCCTATTCTTCTTTTTTCTCTAAGCTATAATCCCGATTGTGATATGTTGATGTATTTCAACCATTTTTTTTTTTTAATAAAGCTACACCGAGTAAACACTAAAGGAATATTTTTAAAAAAAATCATGTTAACATATCCACTGGCTTTGACCGTTATGAGCCTGTTAAGATCTTGGTGACATCACATTTTATGTGGATATTTACAAAATTATACAAGTTACTTGTATATTTACTTTGCATCAAAATTAAAAAACCTATTTCTATCTCAGACATTGTCTTGAAATTAAGCACCGCATTTCAATTATTGGAATGTAAATTACTATGTAAAGGAATGTTTAATTATTTATGTCTTTAGACATTTTCCACTATTGTGAATTACAATTTACTCAAATTTCTTCATTTTTAAATTAAAAAATTTGTGTTATGAATGGAATTAGCGATGACTTTTTTTTATCTTTATAAAAATTGTTAAAAAATTTGTTTACATTATGATGTCAAAAAAAAATGTGGAATTTCATAATCACCATCATCTTGTTGGAATATTCTTTTGTTTGCCGGCATAATTTTAAAAATTTATCTCTCACCTACATTCCTTCTTTACTTTGCTTTATAGTTAGTTTTTGGTATTTTTTCTATGTTACAAAATTTCAACAGAATTTCGTTCTTTCTTTCGTGTTCTTTTCTGCTTGCTTTTTTTTTTTTTTTTTTGTAACTCAAACCCATTATGTGTGCCTAACTGCCTTCCCCGCCGCGTGCCTAGCTCAAACGATCAGGCTGCTTGAAAAATGGTTCATGTCGACATGTCATGCATTTATTTAGAGTTTTACCCATAACACAACCCCCACTCTCCCAAGACCACTCACGTATGGCATCAAACGGAATTTCCTGCTTTATGGCTGACACATATTTTCAAATCCTTCCTTGTTGTTGTTGTTTGTTTCAAATGCATTAGACGACGGTGACGCCCACCTAGCAAATGATTTGGCTGACTGGCTTGCGGCCCAGTCATGTTTCCTTAAGCTGCTTGTTGAGCATTTCAGTAGAGGTGTACGTACGTACGTTTTCGTTGATACGTTAAAAAATTTATGCAATTATTTTGGAGTGTTTTGTGCGACAAAATTTCTTGTATGCTGCATTTCCTGCAGGAAGTTTGTTTGCTCAAGGCGTTGCCTATTGTGAATGGGTACATTTTTCAATTGAATATTAAATAGATTCTATCGCAAACTCTTGCTGAATGCCAATAACGTGAAAAAACGTAAAAGTTTTGTTATTAGTCAATTATTTTTAATTGTGTACCTTAAGACACCATTGTGAATATTTTGTGCTAATAGGTTTTTCATAACTTATGGTGTAAATTATGTTCTCTATATATACCGACCTTAGGCGAATTTTGAGGCATTTCTATTAATAATTTTGGGGTAAACTTTCTATATTGTATCTATTGTGAATGGGTGTTTTTTAAAATTAAATTGATACTTCCTCAAACGTTTGGCGAGATTTGTGTTAATTCAATTAGTTTAAATGTTGAAGTTCGAAACACTATTGTGAATGTTTTTGCTAAAAAAAATTTCTAATTAACGGTGTAAATTATATTCTCTATATATTCATACCTAAAGCAGACTTTGTAATATTTACATTATAGTTGTAGGGGGAGCTTTCTATATTGTGTCTATTGTGAATGGGTGCTTTTTGCGATTCAATTTTAAATTGATTCTTTCTCAAACTTTTGCTGTATTAAAGCTTTCCAATTGCGTTGAGAAGATTTTTTGTTATTCAATAATTTTTAATTGTGGATCTTGATACACCATTGTGAATATTTTGTGATAATAGATTTTTCTAATTTATGGTGTAAATTATGTTCTCTATGTATTCTGACTGCTTCAGGTCACTTTTTTGTCACTTTGTCACTTTGTCACTTTTGTCACTGTCACTTTTTGAGACATTTCTATTATTTTTGGAGTGAACTATCTGTATTGTGCCTATTGTGAATTGGTGTTTTTTTAAATGGAATATTAAATTGAATCTTCATCAAACGTCTGCTGGGTAAAAGCGTTCAAATAACGTTGAAAAGATTTGTGTTAATTTCATTATTTTTGATGTTGTAGCTTTGTTAATATATTACTAATATTGTTTAATCATTTATCGTTCAAATTATGTTCTTTATAAATTCCGACTTAAATCAAATTTTGAGATACTCATATTATAATTTTGGGGTGAACATTCTATATTGTGTATATTGTGAACGGGTGCTTTTTTTGCGATTGAATTTTAAATTGATTCTTTCCCAAACTTTTGCTGAACTAAAGCTTTGCAATAACGTTGAGAAGACTTGTTGTTACTCAATTATGTTTAATTGTGTATCTCGATACACCATTGTGAATATTTTTTGCTAATAATTGTTTATACTTTAAGATGTAAACTATGTTCTCTATATATTCCGACCTAAAGAAACTTCGATACACTTCTTCAAATAATTTTGGGGTGAGCTATCTGTATTGTGACTATTGTGAATGGGTTTTTTTCAATTTGATATTAAATTGATTCTTCCTCAATCTTCTGCTGAGTAAAAGCATTCAAATAACGTTGATAAGATTTGTGTTAATTCAATTTGAAATTCCATTGTGAATATTTTGTACTAATAATTTTTTAATTTATAGTGTTAATATATTCTGCCCTGAAACAAGCTTTGAGATATTTATATTTCTAAATTTGAGGTAAATTTTCTATACTGTGAATAGGTGTTTTTTTAATTTAATATTAAATTGACTCTTCCTCAAAAGTTTGTTAAGTAAAAGCATTCCAACAACGTTGAAAAGATTTGTTGATACTCAATTAATTTTAATGATGTATCTTGAGACACCATTGTGCATATTTTGTACTAATAAATTTTTTTTATAATTTATGGTGTAAGTTTTGTTCACTATATATACTGCCACGAAGTAAACTTTGAGAAATGTATATTTATAATTTTGAGGTGTACTTTCTGTATTTTTACTATTGTGAATGGGTGATTTTTTTCAATATAATATTGAATTGATTTCTTCTTAAACTGTTGCTAAGTAAATCCTTTCAAATAACTTTAGAAAAAATATTATTCAGTGATTTTTAACGGTGTATCTTGGGACACCCATTGTGAATATTCTGTGATAATGGTTTTTTAATTGATAGTGTAAATTATGTTCTCTAAATATTCTGACCTGATGCAAACTTTGAGATTTTTATATGAATATTTATAATTTTGAGGTGAGATGCTTTCTATATGAAAACGATAACTATTGTGAATGAACGCGAAGGCTTATCTTTTATTTGGTATTTAATATTACTGAAAGATTTTTGTATATAAATGTAAACCAATGAACGTCACGTTTACAATCATACGAATATCGTGGTTGTATGTTTTTACTTAAATAATCATTCACAATGGCATTTTTTTAAAGCGCTTCATGTTTTGTTTCAATTGTCTTCGAATACATTTGACAAGCACATATTTTTGAATTAAGAATTGGATTCAGTCGTTTTAGTTTTAATTATTTTAATTATATTCACAATAGTTGTTCAGCACAATTGTGAATCAAGTTGCTTTTTTACAATTATTAAAATGAAATAAATGCTTTTTGAAACTGCCTTAAAATTAAAACTTCTTTATGTACAAAACTTTTTGTAGAAATTTTGATAAATGTTGATATAAAAATTGTGATTATTGTGAATGAATGACAGGCATTTTTATTTACCATCTGATAAAACAAAGTTCTTGTGTAAATCGTTAATCACTAGGCGTAATTTTTACAAACAGATATATAAAAAATATTACCATTGTGAATACACCAGAGAGGTTATGTGTTATTTAGCATTTGATGTTACTGAAAGAAAGATATTTATATAATATGAACCCATTCTGTATTCTTTGAACAAAATTTGTATACTGAGCACAAAAAATTCGCCTAAACAAATATTAAAACGTTATTGTAGTTGCTTAAAAATTATTCCTAAGTTTTAAAAAGATAAGTTTACAATGACTGCTATTTTAAAAAATTCTTTATTTATTTGCATATTTCTTTAGATTTTACTAACCCAAACGTTTTTGTTTATTTCCAGGCTTCTTCCTGCGCAGCATTAATTAAAAATGGTAAGTTGAACGCATACGTGCTGATTCATAATTTTTAATTAATTTTTAAACCATACTTTTACTGCCGCCTCACAAAGAAAAATCTTGTTGACGCAATCAACACCTTTTAGTGAAATTTTTCTACTCCTGACTGCTGCCCTTGCCAACTCCAAGTATTGCATAACTAGATGCTATTTATGTGCACGTTGACATGTAATTTCTTACACCTACTTTTTTCGTTGTTGTTGTTGTTGTTGGTTTTTTTTCCAGCCGTTGCGCTCTCCAAGCAGAACATATTCTAATTTAATATAAGACCATTAATTCAAACTCTGACAGAAAGAGCTGTGCCAACATCTGTTAAGGAAGAGATATGAATGTGTAAAAAGTGAGAAAGAAAAAAAAATGAAATTTAAATAGGAAACGTAAGCCATGTTGCAGATAATTTTGTTGAGTGCTTGCTCTATACTAAATTAAGTTATTACTTTTTGAGAGCATCATTTAAGTGTAAATTACAAGCTTGTTGAGTGATTTTACAATTATTCACAATGGATCAGAGCGTAGCTTTTAATGTGTTGATATAGTTCTATCAGTATTTGTGTGGAAAAAACTGCTGTCGTAAAATTTTCACTAAATTTATTCACAATAGTTTTAAGCAACTTGCTTTTTTAAGTTGATGTATAACAAAAGTCGTGCATTTAATCAAGAAATATCCAATATTCAGTAATATAATAGTTAAATACTCGATTCTTCAAATTTATGAACCACTTTTCATTGACATTCACAATAACATTTGTTATTTATATAAGTTTCAGCATTAAAAATTTAAGTACTAAAATCTAAAAAAAAAAATCCCGTTTTTATTTAATGTTCACTCTTTTTATTCAAAATAGTTTCAACAAAATTGTAGATGACGTTTTACAAAATTGTAAAATTTCTTCAAGTATCTATCTATATTAATAAAAATAATTTTTTTTTTTTTGGTTTGCTTACTTGACTTTTATACAAATCTAAACGGCTGAACGGGTTTCGCTCAAACTTAAAACTTGTATTACTTACATCCTAGATAAGGTTTTTGCATGCTTAGTCTTAACCACGCCCCATATAACCTCCCACAAATGAAAAAATTAAATATTTCAAAATATTTCATTATTTGAGATTAAAGTTTTGTAATTTAGTTTGTATGGTTACTTTCGAACACTGTATCAAAGCTGTGTTTCCACGCCCTCTTTTACCGCCCACAAATCAATGAAAATGATATATTTCAGACGGTTTTGGTCGTATAAGACTGAAGTTTGGCAATTAAGTTTGTATGCTCACCGTCGGCAACTAAGCATAAAAATGGGCGTGGTGGCACTATAATTACGCCCACTGTTAAGAAGTATGGCTGCTGGTCCTGCTGCTGGTCCTGCTAGTTCAATAATAAAATATTTAAAAATTTAGTGCTATTCATTCTGGACTGATTTCCATTTTCACAATATTTTTTTACTTTAGTTTTTTAATTAATTGATGTATGAAAAATATTGTAGTAGTATATAAAGAAAACCCATTGTAAGAACATACAAGTTGGCTTTTTTGAAAGAAAAATGTTCTGAGTGGCAAAACTAATGTGTAATGATAAAAGTATTTGTGCAAGCTCAAAACATGGTTTAAAAATTAAAACTTCCATAATTTCTACAAAAATAAATGTTTGAATTATTAAAGTTTAAGTTTTTAAAATGGAGAAAATTCTTGTTAAAGTCCGCAAAGGCTATGTATAAAATTTGATTAAATCATCTTAGGTAACTTAGGTAAAATTATAAAAAAAGACTTGGATAGAGCAGATATATGTTAAATTGTACAAAATATCGACAATTTTTCATGCAAATATAATGCGAAAGATCAAAAAATAAAACTTGGTTGTTTTATCCAAGAACGTGGAAGGCACCAAATTGCCGAAGCCATTGAATAAATTGATATAAGTTTATTGTTAATTTGGCTTACGTTTTTTTTTTCGTTGTATGCATATACCAAGTATTTTCACTAGTGTGATATTCAATTAAAATCCAACGATTCACAATAGTTTATTATTAAATTTTCCATTGTTTCTATTTGTCTTTGCTGTAATACAGCGTTTTTCAAACTGTGTTCCGCGGAACCCTAGGGTTCCCCGAGATGCCTTAGGGGTTCCATTCGAAAGTGTAGGAAATGAAGGAGATGACTAGGAAATTTACAATATTTTTAAAAAAAAAGGTTTTAAAAAATTTTTAGTATGCCAAATCGTGCAAAAATTTGAAAGCTCAAACAACAGTTCAAGAAATATTTAATTTACTTGGTGCTTATTTTTAAAATCGTTCGATTTTTTGGAATTTATGCCATCATAGGTTTACGCACTGATAAAGCTAAGGCCATGGTTGGAGTTACAGAGGGCGTAATAGCACGCAAAGGGTTCCAGACATAAAAAATAACCATTGTAGTCTTCATCTTCATGCCCTGCTGTTAAACAGACACCACAAGCACTTCAAGAAGTTCTCAATGAAGCTGTTAAGATTGTAAATTTCATCAAAACCAGACCCATAAATGCTAGAATATTTACCCTATTGTGCGATGATATGAAAAGCTTACGTAAAAAATTGCTTCTTCATACAGAAGTAAGGTGGTTATCCAAGGGAAGGTTCTGAACAGGTACTTTGAATTGCACGGCGAAATTCGAATCTTTTTATCAGAACATGAACATGATTTATCTGCAAACCTAAACACGTTAGTTGGTTTCAAAATCTATCCTATCTTTTCGATATATATTCGTAACTAAAGGATTTTCGTATCTAAACGAATTTAGCCTACCTATCCTATCCTATCCTATCCTATCTTTTCGATATATATTCGTAACTAAAGGATTTTCGTATCTAAACGAATTTAGCCTACCTTTATTTATTTTCGTACCTAAACGATGTAAATCTTTCACTTCAATGGCCAAATGCTATAACTTTAAAGTTCAGAAGTAAAGTCAACTCAAGTTAATGAAAGTTAGAGCTTTAGAGGGAATGTATAAATAAAAATAATACACAGTTTTTTGTTAAATTACATGATTTTTTGGCAGCAGCATTCCACCAGAATGTCAAAAAAAAATATTTTTTGGAATCATGATTGGATTTCGTTGTCACCATTCCCAATCAATTGTGATTTGACTTTGAAAGCATTCAAGTAACACAAATTTTTTACGCAATGTACTTAAGCAAAATTTTGTGTTGATTCTGAATTCGGCTTCTGTTTCGTTCCACCACGCCCGCTTTTCAGATATTCACTTAAATATGGAAGTAATGAAGAACTTTGCAAAATTTTTTTAAGTTGTACAATAAAAGTTTTTTATTCCATACATAAGAAACGTGTAAGTTTATTGTATAAATTTATTGTATTATATTGAATTTTTTTCTTTAAGGCGGGACAATACATTCGCGGCAGAGAAAACATACCTTGTTTTAAAAATTCATAACTCAGTCAAAAACAAACATTTTTCCAAAATTTTTGTTATTGTAGAGAATTGAACAAATTACAAGAAAAAAAATTCAAAAAAGTATATTTTTCACTCGAACATGGTTTTATAGAGCTCCAAACTGGCGGCAGAAAAAAAAACGAGGCCTCGTGGTTGCAGCGCTGGGAGTTGCAAAAATTGTCCGATCTGGAAAAAAATTACTTTTTTAAATCTTAACAAAATTGGTTATCGTATGACACGAGCTTTTTTTTAAAAATTTTTTTTAAATTTTTGGTGATGTTCCAAATTTGAAAGTGTGTTTTTTCGAAAAAAATATTGACTTTAAAAATTCATAAAAAATCAAAAAAAAATTTTAAAAAAAGCTCGTGTCATGCGATAGCGAATCAAGTTTAAAAAAAAAATTTCGTCAAAAAATGAACCCGCTAGTGCCGCAACCAGTACGAAAAACATGGTTTCGAGATAAGCGGGTTCAAAGTTTGTGAACAAAGAAAAAAAGGTTACCTTCAATCCGCCATGCCTGCTTCGTACTGTTATCTTGTGTTGTGCTGTTTCTTATAGGTTTTTGCAATCGTTTAGCAATTCGGGCTTCACCCTTCACCCTTCAATTAGGTACGAAATAACAACCACCAAAAGTCAGGTAGCAAGTAAAAAAAGTATATACCAGCTGCCGTACGTAGGTAGCGCAAAAATTAAAAATGCGCTCTCACTAATCCGGCTGTAACTTTTGAACCCGTAGGAACTTCTCCATGAAATTTGTTTCTTAGAATCTTAAGAATATTTAAATATTATTAAAGATTATTATTAAAGGATTTTTAAATAATATTAAAATACAAAATTATTGAAAAAAGTCAATTTCAAAAAACTGCCAATGTCATGTAACCCCTTAAGTGAAATATGAAATTATACAAAAAAAAACACAAAACATTATGAACAATGAATTGAAGTCCCAGCTGACTTCAAGCTACTTGAATGCAATCTATTGCCACACAAATGAATGCGAGACTGCAATCAAATTATGACAAATGATTGCTAATCTCACATGTTGAAGTCAGAAGTACCGGAAAGGAATTTTGTATTGTAATGAATTTGAACATAATCAAAACGCTTGAAACGTAAAATGATTGAAATCTTTCACAGCTCTGCAAAATATGTACTATATTATATGAAATAAAATTATTTGTTTTTTACTGAAAAAATGCAAATTTATATCTTTTATAAAGTTGTCAACATTATAGGGTTCCGTCGCAAACTTAATATAGAAAAAAAGGTTCCGCTGATGATGGAAGTTTGAAGAATGCTGGTGTAATATAAAAAATTTATTCAAATTTTAAATGTACGTACATAAAGTTGTTAAAAATATACAAAATAAATAATCTCTTCAGTTTAAACTATTTTTTACTTAACAACATTTCTCTATTATGACCTTTTCACCTTTTCTTGTGTTCCTTATTTCAAAGTAGTTTGTTTTTGAAGCGAAGCTTTTTACTCCTCGTTCTGTAATTTGCTTGGAGTGAAATCTGAAAAATTTTCGACAGATTTTTTCTTGGAAATTTGATGGTTTCGTTGTTGCTAGTGCTTATTACAACAAGAAAATTTATTACTTTAATATTAAATACTAAAAATAATTTGTTGGCCTGCCCATGGGGATCGAACCCACGTCCTCTTAAACGAGAGTCAAGTGCACTATCCACTAGGCCACAAAGACTTGCTAGAATTAGCTGTTAATTCAATACTAATTATAACAGAAGCTATGCTGCAGTATCGTCACCATCTATCAATACATAGAGGATTGTGTATTTGCTATGCTACAACTATCAAAAATTTGCTTTTATTTGCCACAAGGTGTCTCCAGCATCGGTTTGCTTGTATTGTGAATGCGTTTGTGGTGCTGTTGGTACGAAGAAAATTAGCAATGCCCACAAGTGCGTTTTTAAGTGTCAAAAAAAATAGATGATATCAATAAATATGGAATTAACAAACGCATGCATGAGTCAGTGCAGCCAAGTTCACAACCATGTGTGGAGAGTTAAAATGGAGAGTCGCTGGCATTATATGCCCGTATTGGCGTGAAAATTTGACATTCAACAATAAAAAAATAAGCAGTAAATATGTTTTCTGTATATATGTAATTTATTTTATGTTATTTTAAATTTAGGAATTTAAAAGATTATTTATTTAAAAGAAAAATTATTAAGCTATTAAATCAATGTAACTGCGAAAAAGCTTCGCTTCTCTCGTGTGTCCAACGACGCACCTGTGTTTTTTTTTTAAACACTTGTCTAAGTTTTCTACTCTAAATATCATTAAAATTTTAATAAATTCCGATTGAAGTTGCAGCAGTTCATTCACAATGATTTATCTCTTTAACAAGAAATGCATTTATTAAATCAATGACGATAGCTTTAGCCTTTATATATGTATCCACTTCGTTGTAAGTTCATTCAAATCTTTACAGCGAAGTTTTCAAGTTCAAGCACAAGATCAATAACTGCATCATTCAGGGTGTCACACTTTTAAATGAATTAGTTTGTTTCTGCAATTTTTTTTGTTTGTTTTTTTTTTTGCATTTATAAGCTAATTTTTTTGCACTTCATAAATTCAAGAAAAACGTGTTCTGTCCTCATTCATGCCTTAATAAGTTGTTTATTTGTAACACTTATGTTTTTCTCTTATTTGTTTTACGTTTTTTTTTTTTTGCCAAGACATGTTTATAATCACCGCAACAACTCCGCCTTCTGTAGTGCTGGAACCACTTATTTATTGCTGTCAAAAGCAGTGATATTTGTTTTTTTCCCTTTAAATATGCCCCAGTCAGTGCAACAAATTGCCATAAAATACTTTCAGCTTAATTATTGTGAGTGTTAATTGTCATTATCTATGCTTTCGTATTAAATTCTGAATGTTACTTAAAATATAAATCACAATTTTGCTGTTTCATGTAATATCTACTAAACGTTATTGAAAGTTTTCGTGTTTTTTTTTTTAATAACATTAATATACAAAAAAAGGTAAATGTTACTTGTAGCAGGTGCTATTGTGAATATTTTTCATTCAACTATATTTCTTAATACATGTATTGAATTTTAAAAAACTAAGCACTATTGTGAATTGATTATAAAGGGCTTTGTTTACACCGGAAAAAAAACTTAAGGCAAATTAACAATAAACTTATGCTAATTTATTCAATGGCTTCGCCAAGTTGGTGCCTTCCAAGTTCTTGGCTAAGACAACCAAGTTTTATTTTTTGATCTATCGAACATTATTTGCATGACACAATTGTCGATATTTTTACAATTTAACATATATCTACTCTTTCCAAGTCTTTTTAAATAATTTTACATAAGTTTAAGTGATGATTTAATTAAATTTTATACAAAGCCTTTGTGGACTTTGACAAGAACTTTGTCAATTTTAAAAACTTCAACTTTAACAATTCAAACATTTTATTTAATTTGAAATTATCGAAGTTTTCATTTTTAAGCCATGTTTAGCTTACACAAATAATTTTATCATTACACGTTAATTTTGTTTAGTACATTTTTCTTTCACAAAAGCTAACTTGTAAGTTCTTACTATGGTTTTTTTTCAACAATCATAATAATTTTGAATTTTAAATAAATTTTTCGCTGTTATTGGAATTTTTTAATTTATTAAATATATTTTCATATTACCTTATGTTTCGAGGTTTTATTTTACAACCATATGTTTTTCTTGTGAATAGCGACTTCAATTGTGAATAGTTATTTCATCATGAAAACGTCACGTATAAGCTAAGTTTCGTTGGGTTAACCGTTTCAGAGGCTGTGGGAAATATTCCTTATTTTTTCCTTGTTTTTTTTAATGGATCTAGAAATTCTCATGTGTACGTTAAAAATTTTGTCAAGATCCGCCCATTAGATTCGATTTACTACTCAAATTTTGCCCCCGTTATAAAGAATTTGTGGCGGCCGTGGCACAGTAGGTAGAGTGTGTGGCCCATACGCCAGAAAACCCTGGTACGAATCCCATCTGACACAGAAAGTTTTTTCAATTTAATTAATTTTTCTGTTCGGCCATCACCTCTCTGCAGACAATGGCAAACTTCAGAGAGTAAAAACTGTCATGAAAAGCTTCATTAGAACATAAGCCGTTCAGAGCATAAGTCGGCATAAAACATGTAGGTCCAGTTCTCAATCATTTGTGTTCAAACATTTCACAACACACACAACACAATTGATAATAAGAAGCTCGGTCAAAGTCCTTTCAAAGTTGTTTTAAGAATTTAAGAATTTGATAGCAGTTCTTAAATTGAAATTTTGTCTTCATATTAGTGATCGATGACCTTGAAAGCTTTTATCGAACCAACCTTTTATAAAAATTTTAAATTTGGTTCACATACGTGGATTTTTTAGCAAAAATCATATTATTGTGATTGTACTATTTTTCTAAATAAATATCGAAGCTAGATGTTCTATAAGATGAATAATTCACATTGTAAATATGCCTCTTAAATAAAAAATTGCGAAAATGTGACATTTGCTTGGAATTTTTCTTGATTAACCGTCTCAATTAAATGTTATAAAAGCTGGCTTCACTCAATTCTCCCTGCTTTTCTATTTATTATTGTGAATAATTAACATAAAATTTTATCAGCAATTGATAAAGAAAAAATTCTACTTTTATTTTCAAGAATTAGTATCAGTTCTTGATAAATCATTTAATTATTATTATTATGATATAAAATAATTCGCTGCTTATCTTCCAAAAAAATATTGGGTTGGCAACATAGTATTTGTCTATTTTAAATATAGATAGGAGTAGCGCTTCTTTTGAAGGACTTCTGTCAATGTACAATCCCTGTAGGAAAATCAACTAATTTAAAAGTAGTTGATAAAGTAGTTTTTTGTCAACCACAACTAGTTGAAATTCTGACTTTTTTTCATAGAACGAACTAACTTATTTTGTATGGTGATGTCCGCTAAATAAGTCAATTGACTTTCGTCTGCATATATTTTCAACTACTTGTTAAATTAGTTATATATAAATTATTTTTTTAATTACTTTAAAATAACCAATTGAAAACTAATACTGATGGCCTAAAGTTAATAATATTTGATGAAATAACATGGTTAAATATATATAAACTTGTAATCTAATAAAAATTTGCAATTAAAACATGTCAAAATCAGAGTAGTTGCCGCCTTAATATAATTCAAAGTAGTTCATATACTGGTTTATTTTAAATTAGTTGTTTTTAAAAACAAGTTAGTTTATTCCTATAGGGATTGTATAGTTTTGACATTTATTTGTGTGGGTTTAATTTTTTTTATTAAAGCTGTAAAATAACACCTTCTTCAGTTTTTTCTGATAAAGGCCAGATGGAAAAGGAAACCATGGCAAAAGGTCATTGAACAAAATGGAAAATATATTATTGAATAAACTTTAAAAGTTGCATAAAAAATAATGTTTCGTTCGTATAAGAAAATCGGCAATTTATTTATTGCCAACACAATTTTTGATACCAATACGATTTCCTGAAAACTTTCACCACATTTTTAAGCATACAAAAATAGTTTTCTATTAATTTCTCTTTCGCCTCGTTCTAGTTAAATTTTTTAAATATATATGCTTATCTAATAGTAAACTTTATTTCCTTGAAACTCTTTAAATATTTCCCTAAACTTTTACCCAATAAAAGTTAAGCTTTCTACATAGAACTCTTTACGTTTATCGACAATCGCAAATAAAAGTCTTCAAATTATACACCAGCGTATTATACGCCAGCATATTTATTTATAAACGAATGAAAAACCTTTGAAATATACATTGCTACTCGTATGCTACTAACAAAAAATTTACCACGAAAATGTTTCGTCGTATTTCAAACGTAACGGAATGTTAGAAAAAACTTGCATAATTTTCATTTTATATAATTTTTTTTTGCACTTGAGGCCAACCCCATTTAAATGTACATTTTTCAGTGGTTTTTATGGCAGGTGAAAAAGTTTGTTTAGAAAAAAAAATCCACATATTTCACTTCAGGCCAGTGGGCGTTAAAGTATTTGAATTGCTTTGAAGTACCCGATTTAGCTAAATTTGTATTTACAAGAAACCAAGCGGATTAGTTTTAGCATACGCAATGTTTCGTTATACTTGATTTTGTTGTTTATTAAGTTGAATATATTTACTCTGCGTTTTTCTAGTATAATCTACATATAATTGGCATATTGTTAATATGATTTAGTCTTCTTGTAAATTCTTAAACAATTTAGCCAATGGAACGATCTGAATCACAGATGTTCGTTTCAAATTAAAGTAAGTATAGTGTTAATATATATTATTCATATTAAATTAACTAAATTTAAAGAGCCGATATATTCTTTTTTAATTTTAATGCGCAATATGTATCATAAGTTGCATATTTTTGCGCTGATTTAAAATACGCTTACCATTTTTGAAATGAATATAACTTTTGGCCCTCTACCAGAGCTTTTCTCACTGAAATTTTTCTGCCATACAAAATGTATATATTATTGCAAAATTTCGCACATATTTGCAGCCAACTAACTTATTTGAGTCACTAAATTCAATTATCAATATGAAAATATGTCCATATGTTTTGTTTTCAAAACGTATGAGTGATTTTTTTTTTTATATCGTGGTTTATTTTGTTTAATTATTTTGTTTATTGTGTTTAATTCTAAGCAAAAATAATTTTAATGATAATTTTCGGACTAAGAGGTCTAAAAGTATTAAGAAGAATTGCTGTATACCTCTGTTATTATGTGAAAACGCAGTACAAAAACAAAAAAGCTCTGATAGAGGGCCAAAAATTATATGGAACTGAAAGATGGTTAGCTTGATTTGAAACTACGTAAAAATACTCATCTTTTGGTTCCTATTGTGTTTCGAAAAAACTAAAAAATTTCCATATAACATTGGCCCAGCATGTACATTCATAATAGAAAAATTATTAAAAGTTTCAATATATTTAGACACGTATTCTGACATATTTTTTAACTATTTTTTATCAAAAGAGTAAATATTGCAAATATCAGTAGATAAGACATTTGAAAATGACTTTATTCCTGTTCACAATAATTAATTACTTTAAACGGATAGACATGCTTCTCTGTGTTCTATTTAAATAACAGATTAATATCTACTATATAACGAGAGAAATCAATTAAGAAATTTAAATTGTTTTTGTGAATTTCGCTGTTAAAAATAAGAAAATCTTTAGTATGTTAATTCACAATAATTACATTGTAAGAGTTTTAACTTTATTCGCATATTTTTATATCCACCTAGTTCTTTGCAATGAGTTGAAAAAAGTTGGTAAGTTAGCATTAATAATAAATTTTTGTATTTTGCATTTTATTCACAATAGTTTATAAATAAATTGATTACAATGATTCGCGCAGCTGTACGCAAAACTGCATCACTATATAAAATATACATACATTTGAATCGATTCACTTGAAGTATAAAGATATCATACTTAAAGGTCGAAATGCAAATTCCGAAGATATAGCGAAAATTTTAATAGAGCGACTGCTAAGTTCGGTCAATATAAAAAAAAAATATTCCGAAATTACCTTGCAAAAATGCTTCGGATTCGAAAGTGCGATGCACTTCTTTTTTGCCTGTAAGTCGGTACGGTCTAATGTACATGTTTCATTTATATTAGTAAAAATATTCACAATTAAACTAAAATTTTTAAATTAAAAAAAAAAAAGAAATGGCCATTTCAGCCCTTCAAAGAACTTTGACCGAGCTTCTTATGACCAATTGTGTTGTGTGTGTTGTGAAATGTTTGAACACAAATGATCGAGAACTTGGACCTACATGTTTTATGCCGATTCCGAAGGGCTTATGTTCTCAAGAAGCTCTTTATGGCAGTTTTTACTCTCTGAGGCTTGCCATTGTCTGCAGAGAGGTGACGGCCGAAGAGAAAAATTAATTCAATTGAAAAAACTTTCTGTGTCAGGTAGGTGGGATTCGAAGCAGGGTTCTCTGACGTATGGGTCACATACTCTACCCACTGCGCCACGGCCGCCATATTTTTAAATTAAGTTTTAATTTTTAAGTAAAAATTATACATTTACTAGTATAAGTTTGTAATTATCCCGAAAAATAGTATACTTAGTTTTGGAAACTAAGATAGACGAATTTAATTATTTACAATAGATTTTTAATAATTAAAAAGTTTTCTTCTTTCAGCAATATACTTCGTTTATGTTATAAAATATCATTCAAAACTGACGTGAACATAACAGTTTGAGGTATTAACAATAGATATGTCATTCACAATGAAATTACAATTCGCAATTATATTATAATAACTCTTTGCAAATTTTTGCTGTAGATTTTTTTAATTGCTAAGCGTTTCATCACAAATTTTTTGTTTGATATGTAAAAAATTACTATTGTGAATATTTGTTTACTTTTGTAAGCGCTTCAAATTGAATTACATTACGCTCTCTTTGTGCTGTCACCATTAATGTCACACTCATTTTGAACAACATTCAAGCATACTAATTACATGAAACACAACAACACATATTGACAAAATGCTTTTAAATAGGTTTTGCTTCATACATTGTTGCCATCCACCTACTCAAAATGCACCCTCCAACAATGAAAACATTTTCGAAGTTAGCAACAGCTTCGTTAGCCTGGTTTGTGTTATTTTTTTTGTTAACTTCTTTTATCACATCGTTACTCTTGTGCATTCGCCTTCAGCTGTATACTCAAGTTTTATGAAAGTTCTAAATACATCTACTGTCTGCCTTCTTGACATTAGTAAAACACAAATCCAAAGCTTACCTGTAGACCGACCTGCTATACTTTAAGCTGTTTAGCATATCTTAGGGTTGGTTAGATTGTACTTAGGCAGATTTTTCTTCTTGTCTTGTTATTGGAAGCGACTTTCTTCGTTTTTATTGGATCCTTGTGTTTTGTGTACTTGTATTGTCGTTAGACTCTGTTGTTATTGTTGCAAACTGTTGCTGATAATAACCATGCTTTTGACCTTGACCAACCAAGCGTGCTTTTGATAAAAGCACGCAAATAACCATGTTTTTCAAAGAACTTCAACTGCGGTTATTTACGTAGAGATGATTTATATATTTCTCTGTTTTAAAAAGTGTTTCAAAGCCATTCTTGATGAGGATTTCACTATCGCAATTGAATCAATGGCCTTGATTCAAACGTATAACCGCAACAAATAAATTTTGTCAGAACTTACTAAAAGCGCTGAAAGCTTATTGAATTAAAAACAAAAACTACAAAATATCAAAAATAATGTTGAAATGAAATGCGTCTGCGTGCACAAATTTTGGGGACCAATTTAGGTTCGATTGAGTAATGCCGGCAGCGGGTATATACACATAGTTTTACACCAGCTCACTTTTACATTTCACGTAACTTTTACGTTCACTTAAAAGTCAATAGGTTAAAAAATGTATTAAGGATTTAAAAAACTTTTCAAGATATTTCGTAGTAATTTTATTAGAATTTATAAAAGTAGAGATAATACTCTAATAATAAAGATTTCAGATCATGGTAACATTGGCCCTATTTAGGAACCTTTTTTGAAGCGAAGCTTTTTACTCCTCGTTCTGTGATTTGCTTAGAGTGAAATCTAAAAATTTTCGACAGAATTTTTCTTATAAATTTGATGGTTTCTTTGTTGCTAACGCTAATTACAACAAGAAAATTTAATACTTTATATTATATACTAAAAATATGTTTCGGTTACCGTGGGGATCGAACCCGTGTCCTCTTTAATGAAAGTCCAATACACTATCCACCAGGCCACAAAAACTCGCAAGAAACAGTTGTTAATTCAATATTAATTATAACAGAAGCTATGCTGCAGTAGATCATCACCATCTATCAATAGATAGAGGATTGTGTATTTGATATGCTACAACTAATAAAAATTTGCTTTTATTTGCCACAAGGTGTCTCCAGCATCAGTGTGTTTGTATTGTGAATGCGTTTGTGGTGTTGTTGGTACGAAGAAAATTACCAATGCCCACAAGTGCGTTGATAAGTGCGTTTTTAAGTGTCAAAAAAATAGATAATATCAATAATTATGGAATTAACAAACGCATGCATGACATCGGCAAGGTATCTAAAATGTTTGTTAACTTTTGTTTCTTCGAAGCTTTTTACTCTTCGTTCTGTGATTTGCTTGGAGTGAAATCTGAAAAATTTTCGACAGATTTTTTCGCTACGTAGTACGCTGTTGAAGGAAAAAATTTGTTAAGTGCAGCCAAGTTCACAACCATGTGTGGAGAGTTAAAATGGAGAGTCGCTGGCATTATATGCACGTATATGTAATTGGCGTGGAAATTTGACATTCAACAATAAAAAATAAGCAGTAAATATGTTTTCTGTGTATATGGAATTTATTTTATGTTATTTTAAATTTTTGAACTTAAAAGTTAATTTATTAAAAAGAAAAAATGATTAAGCTATCAAATCTATGTAACTGCGAAAAAGCTTCGCTTCTCTTGTGTGTCCAACGACGCATCTGTGTTTTTTTTTTAGTTTTACTCCACTTATTATTTCAAGTTAGTTATTCCTCTCCACCTCTATTTTGCTATATATTCATATTTTTCATAAATAGAACAAAGATTTTTATATTTACTATTTGGTCCAGTTTTGCACTCAGATGCGGGTACTGAACCGCTTGTATACACTGGGACATCAATAAAGTTGTTCGACGCATAGTGACAAACAAACATGACATGATGCATTTTATCCTTTATAAAATGGTTAACACCACATCCAACATATTCGTTGTCCTCACGTAACATGATAGTAAAAAGACCAACTCTAAAAAGAAATAGTTCATCATGGGCAAGCAGTACGCACTTATTCTCGGGATTACATTTTTTTATGACATTTCCGTGCTCAGCAAACCAAGCATCTAGTCTACCCTTGATAATAGTATCAATACCATATCTATCTTCTGACCCTCCATAGAGGAACATGACAAAATTTTGGCCTGAATATGGAAAGTCATCAGTGCCATGACAATTGTCAGGTTTCATTGAGCAAAGTTTTAAGCCTTAAGTGTGGCTGTGAGATGTGATCATCCATGATCCCAACGCATGGTTGCCATGCGCACCGCAGGTCTTCGTTTCTTGTTATGATTCTGAACTATGATATCTTTATAAGCTTCCATGTCATTATATTCAGACTCTTCAACGCAATACAATTCAGGTTTCTAAATGAAACAAGATTAATTAGAAATATGGAGCAAAATGTGTTAATAAAGTATTTGATACTTACCCAAATGGTATACTTGTATCCTATATATTTGTTACCACAACCCGCTATTTCACAAAAATTAAAATAATCAGGCACAGGAACATTTTCTGTGACCATGAGCCGCTAAAATTGTTCCTTTTGCTTTTTTTAGCAGGTAATTTACGCTTTCTTTCAACTTGTTTTGTCTTTTTTGGTCTAAAACTTTAATTCTCTTCGCTGCTATCAAAATATATGTTCATTTTTTGAACTTTTGCTCTATGACTGTTGTAATAACGCTCATCGCTATCATATTCTTTTATACGTTGTTGTTTTCTCCTCGTTTTTTGGACTGGAGTTTCACTGTAATCATCACTGTCCGATATGCTTGTAGGAATTTTAGAACGCCTTGCTTCTACAACAAAGATGTTCACAATGACAAGAACCAGCAGCAGTATGTATTGGGAATTAAAAAGTTTCATTATCGTTTTGGCTGTTCACTCATCTTCTATGACTGTGAATGTGGCCTTTACCTGTAACTCTATTTACACTCTACACTCTATGGTAGCAGCGCTTATGATATAAATTAATTTACTTTTTCAGAAGCGTAACAATATTTTGTTTTTACCCAAGCAAACACCTGCAAATCTTATTAAAGCGTTACCAAATCGAAATATTTGAATTTAATAACGGCAAGAACCGATTTTGCATTTAAAGCAAAATATTGCATTGGATAAAAAACCATTCTAATTTTAAACCATTCCACATATTACTATTGTTTATTGTTTACTATTGTTTACTATTGTTTATTACTATTGTTTATTAGTGTTTACTATTGTTGTCTGGCCACTTCTGAGATCCTTAAGTTTTTCTGATGACGGACGAAATTGGTTGTTCTGTAAGTAACAACGATACTTTAATACTTTTATAGATCATAAAAATATTGATTTATACTTGTATTCATGGGCGTAGCCAGGATTTGCAGTGCTGGAAAACTATCGTTTTCATGTGACTGTTAAATAAATAAAAAATGTGCCAGCCGTAGGTTTGTAATAAGAAATAAATTAAGATTTAATAAATATTAATAAATTCTATGATTTTTTTATTACAAGAAAAAATGCTTTGAATTTATAAATTTAATACTAAAATTTTTATTTTTTCTAATGTTCAGGGGGAGGAGGGCGAACTTCTTCCCTTCCTTGCCCTACCCTCGCTACGCTCATGCTTGTGTTTAAAGTACCTGTGTTTAGCCTTTGATTTTCTCCCTCGTCTGCTCTTGTACCCTCCGCTCACCCCCAAACATTATTTTCTTCAATTTTGTCTAAATAACCATAAAACATGCACTGATCCCAATTCTCAACATAACCTTCTCAATAAGATGTTCAATTCTTTAACTTTTATTTATGAATTTTCATTATTGTTCGGATTCCTTTCTTTATAGTACCCTTTTTGGGAGAAAGACTCGTGATGTTCTTCGATATAACCGTTATTTAACACTGTATCGCGATAGTTTAATTTTAGTGGCAACTTTTTTTTGAATTGACTCTTGCATCATTATTCTAAAATATCTACAGGTATTAGATATCATCTGAACTACATTCATTTTGGCTTTAAGATGCTTTAAAGTTCTTTAAGGTATTCTAAGGTTTTTTATGGCTCTTTAAGGTTCACTTTGAGGTACTCTTTAAGGTACGCTTTAAGGTTTTAAAGCCCAAAAATAAAATGCTCTTCAACATTTTTTTTTTTTAAATAAGTATTATATTATACTAATTAGGGAAATAAGTACTGTTACAACATTGAACCCACCCATTTCAATAGAAAGTTGCTATTATAAAATATGGCCTGTGAAGCGTTAGTCTGTGCCGGTAATTCAAAATTGTTTGATATTTCTCCATGGAGTGGTCAGATAATGAAAGCTATATCATTGTTATAGCTCTATTTAAGTGTGTAATAAAATAATGTGATATTTTCAAAACGATCCGGCCGCTCGGGACTAGTCGGACGTCGTCTACCGGTCGGGCCGTCCACGCTCAGTTCGAACACCGCAAGTCTTCAAAGCTGTCAAATCAAGAATTACGCCACATCGCCCGAGAGATGAATGTCACTCAAAAGTCCATGAGTCGAATTATTAAAAAAAGACTTGAAACTTGGAGCATCAAACGCCGCACAGTGGGATTTTGGCGGAAAAAATCAATATTCCGACCACTCTATTTTTATAATGTGGTCATGCAGACTTAAAGAGATATTTTTAATTATGAAGGATCCATTAATGCTTTCCCTAAAATCAAATTTTTTTCATAAGAAAAAATTAATCAAATCCATAGGCGGATATAAGCAAAAAATTGATTTAAATATTCATGCAACTTAGCAGTGTTTTTGATTAAACAAAATTTTGTTACTAGCAAATTATTATCACTTCTTATTAAAGTATACCTTATTACCATTATTCTAACGTTAACATTTTGTAGATAACATGAATATTTTTAAAGTTATCAGATAATCAAAATTGATCCATAAAAATTTTCTTCTATTTTCTATGAAAAATATAAATAAAGTTCGGTCTTCCTCGGTCGTCTCATTATCACATTATGAAATCCGGAAATTTCCTTTTTAAATATATGTAAAAAAGTTGGTGCATGTTTGCGGCCGCCAAACAAAGTTTTTATAAATTCGGGCATAGGTCATAAGAATTTCAATACAAATTAGCAATGTTATATGCAAATAAAAAAAAATGGTGCATACTCTTAGGGTTTAATTATTTCGATGACTTATTAAAACCAAAGTGCCTGCAATAAGAAAGTAGAAAGTAGTGAATAAAGTGAATTGTTTTTATAAAACTTCAATACGAAAGAAATTATTGTGCTTTAATTTTTGTATTATATGGGAGGTAGGCGTGGTTGTAGGCGGTCTTGCAAAATTTTTCGTAAATGATCTTATATAGTCCATTTCAACTTATATACCCAATTTTATTGGTATCAGACTACTACTTCTTAATGCTATGCAAATATCGTATAAAAAGTGGGGTGGGAGTGGCAAAATAAAAATTTTTAATTTAAATATATATTTCAGATTCTGGAGAGAGCTGTGTTGATATAACTTTAATACGAAAAAAAAAATATAGTGTTTTTAAATTTTGTGTTATATGGGAGGTAGGCGTGGTTGTGGGCGAATTTAAAAAAAAATTTTTAAAAACTTTAATAATAAAGGCAATTCCAACTTATGTACCAAATTTCATCGATCTACAATGACTCCTATTTTTTTTTTTTCAAACTTTGTATGAACTGAAACCACTGTGGGCCGTGCCGAACATTTGTTGACTGCAGCTTTGAAAAAAATAGGATGAAAAAATACAAATATCTTTTGGTGAAGCATGCTGATAGCTTGCACAGAAAACTCCTGTTTATTGATGAAAAAATTTTTAATGTGCAGGAAAAATTTAACAAACAAAATGATAAGGTACAAACAAGATGATACAAGGTCATCTAAAGAAGGATCTAAACTGATTCCAAGGATCGAAAGTGTCATCATCCAGCTTTAGTCATGGTTTGATAAGGGCGGGTCACTGACTTGCATTTCTACGAACTAGGAGTCAAAAATTCGGCCTAACTGCACACAGAAACCGTCTTGGAGATTGTTGTAACTCTACACTTAACCATTCTTTGTTCCAAAACCAGTCGTGGACATTCCATCACAAGCTAATGAAGCTAAAACGAGCCAAACCTGGATTCTAAACAATTTTTCCAGCATTAATTTTCTCTGAAAATTCTCTGAAAAATAGCCCTCTGTCAATCCAGATAACCCGCTGGATTACAAATTGTAGACAGTTTCAAAGGACATGATTTGCCACAAGAGATACCCCAACATTGATTCTTCAATAATTTCAATTCAATCTTCCAACGAACAAGGTGCGTGCGGCTATTGATGATTGACCAGTCCGACTTAAGGCATGGGTGAAGACCAAAGGCGAACATTTGGAATGAATACTTCCTTTTAATATACAATAAATATCAATAAACAAAAAAAATTTATTCCAAAAAACTTAATTATTTTTAATTTTATAGCATAAAATGTGTGTAACATTTAGGCAATTCATAAGATGTTTTAAAGTTGTATGTTGTAAGTGAAAAGTTTTCTCATTTTCTACGTTATTAGTAAAGAGAATTTTGTCTTTCTTTTTTGTTTATTGTAGTTGTGTAATGTGTATAAAATGGACGTGGTCAGGCTAAAACTAAAACCAACTCCAATTCAAAGTAATTTTTTGTACATCACTTTGTATGGGAGGTAAGCGAAATTTCGGTCCGATTCATGTGAAAGAAGTGACAAAATTTAAAAAAGATATTCGTTTCATTTGCCATGTATCTGATATTTTGGCATATATTTAATCTTTGTGCGATGAATATTAAAGGCTGTAATTATACCCCAAAAAGTGCACAAAAACGTTGCATGTGCTTGAAAAAATTTAAGAAAAAGAACTTCCATACAAACCGTGCTGTAGGATGTAATTTTTCGTCAAAATTAATCCAGAACAGACCATGAATCAATTCTTATATCTAAATTGGAGATGTCAGTACACATATTTTACTTTGCCCACTCTTCAGCAGATATCATTGATTAAGCTTATTACCAGCACTTCATTCTGCCAGTCAAACTTAGAGCACCACTTTGTGGTTCATTATTTTTCATAAAAGTTCAATCTAATCGGTTCACGTACCGAAAAAAACACAGCTAGTGCTTGGGTGTTCGAGAAACACAACATAACATAAATATTAAATTGAAATAGATTTTATGGAATGATGTATTAAATTAAAGAGATTTATGTCGTTGATGAAAAACAATCATTTAAAGTGTGTGGAGGTGAATTTGTGCATAATTAAATAACAGGGGGCTCTACTCTCTATTGCGATGCATCAAAAAATTCGCAAAATTGATTTGATTGTACGGATTTGCGTATGCATCGAATTTCTTTTTCGCATTGCATTGATTGGCGCATCGCAATACAGAGTAGGGCCCCAGGTCCTGAAAGAAATTCTCAAATACTGATTCTGATATAAATAGGTCAGAGTCTTAAAATTTAACATTTTGTGTAAGAACACTTTCGAAAAATCTTGCTTTTCGCAAAACTTTAGGTTATTGTTTAGTGCAATGTTTTTTTTATTTAAACCATAAATATTTTCTTTGGTTTGGTTCATTTACCTACCTTTTTGGGCAAAAAATTCGTTCATTCGTCTGTCTGAATTGTCTTACAGAAACGAATGAACATAAGTGAGCACCTAAAGCAACAAAAACTCATATTTTTACGAACTTTGTTCTTTAAATATTTTTTTACAACCTTCTAAGGCATTAAATTATAAATAACACATTAAAAAAATCTCGCTTAAAAAAAAATCTAGGCAATGGGGTGACTGCCGACCGAAGTGAAAACTTAAAGCTATGAAATAACAAAGCTGTTATAAATTTCCGAAGTAGCTAGAGTCGGCAAATTAGTCGCGTTCTACTTTTTTAACTCTATATAAAATTATGCTTTATTGAATGTATTAACTGATATTATTTAAATGTTTATATATAACATATTTGTAGCACAACTACTTTGGTTGGGTAATCGGTAATTGGCTCGGTAATCGGTTGGTAATCGCTTCGGTAATCGGCTTGTAATTGCTTCGGTAATCGGTTGGTAATCGCCTCGGTAGTTGGTAATCGATTGGTAAACGCTTCGATAATAGTTAATTGGTTCGGTAATCGATTGGTAATTGCTTCGGTAATCGGTAATTAGTTCAGTAATCGGTTGGTTGCCGTTTCAGTAATCGGTAATTGGTTCGGTAATTGGTTGATAATTACTTCGGCTATCGGTACTTGGTTCGGTAATCGGTTGGTAATCGCTTTGGTAATCGGTAATTTGTTGGTAATCGCTTCGCTAACCGGCCTGGTAATCGGTTCGGTAATCGCTTCAGTCTTCGACTTGGTCAATGCTAGGTAATTCCTAAAAAGGAATGCTATTCAGCAATAATTTCTGTTATTTCAAAAAGTGCTCAACACGCCTAAAAAACTTTTTACTTCAAAAATTACTGTCACATGATTTGAACCTGGGTCCACTGCGTTACAACACACTTATGTTCAGTACGACTTTTTTAATTATTTGGGATATATTTAACCTGATTTTAATCAAACCTGATCGTTTGATCGTTGGGTTTATTTTTAATTTTTGAAACGAAACTCATTTTTTTTTCTTATTTTCCTTATTAAGTTAAATAGCAACATAAAAGAATTTGAAGTGTCTTTTCCAATACTTGGCATTAATTTAACATACAAATCCAAGCTATTGCAAATGTCAAAAAAATTGTAATCCAATATTTTTATATAAAATGTAACTTAACCGAGTTAGTAGTGTGTGGCTGATAGCATACAACTCGAAATTTTTCATATTCAATTCAAGACAATTAATATTAATACCTGTTAATAGAAGGTTTTTCTAAGCTAATACAGACGTAATACAGTCTATGCAGCAAAGCTGTTTTTAAAAAAGCTGTTTTTAAAAAAGCTGTTTTAATTTTAACTGTACAATGAAATATGTACAGCGTTTGCAATGTATAAAAGAAGAATGCGTTCCTACCCAATATAGCATTTAGAATTCACTATTCAATGTGCCGAGCAAGCTCCAAGCGCTCAAAAAATTCAAAAGTTGAGCACGAAACTTCACACTATCGTTTTAAATTCGCGCGCGTTTTTTAAATTCGTCAGATGTATTTTATAAAAATGAACTGCATCTTTCTACTGTTCTACTTTATCGATATTTTTGCTGATAATTATGCTCTTGGTAATTTTTGCAATATCTTCGATTGTGGCGCTAAACATGTAGCTTGCAATTATACACAGGTAAAAGTCAAGTATTCAGTTAAATACACTGTAATAAACTCAGCATCAGCTTTTTCTTGTCTTCCATGTTCCAGGGTTCGAAAGGACCCGCGTGTCCTGGGAAAGTTAGCAACTATATAGTAACTGTCTTCAAGGAAGAATTAATTCTAAAATTACACAATGATGAACGGAACTATGTGGCAAAAGGTAGAGCAATAGGTCTAAAGCCTGCCGCACGTATGGCTGCCATGTCCTGGGATGAGCAACTTTATATTTTTGCTACAATCAAAGCAGTAATGTGTACTCTTGAACCGGATCCATGCCATCCCACGGATGTATTTAGATATTCCGGCCAAAATCTCGGTCATTTCGACTATCCGGGCGAATATGGAAATGTTTCGGTGGAAACGGCTGTAACCAACATAATTACCAAATGGTTGTCGGCCGATCAGAACACAACTCAGGCAATGGTTGATAAGTTTCCGGAAAACTTGCAAAATACGTAGGTATGTAGTCAAAATAATGGTATGCAGATATTGTCATGTAGAAAAATACATATATTTTAGATCCATTGATTCTTATGCATTGATAATAAATGAGCGTAATACACACATCGGTTGTGGCATAGCCTGGATACAACTTGCTGATAAACAAAATAGAATCCTGCTTGTCTGCAATTATGCGACCAGAAATTTTGTTGGCTCCAAAATCTACACGTCAGGCGAGACAGCATCGAAATGTAATACAGGACTTCGAAAGTTTAATGGTCTGTTCGGTCTATGCTCATTGAAAGAAAAATACAATTATGGTCCCAAATGAAATTAAACCTCAACATATGAGAAATAGTTGTCATAAAATCAAACAGTATACAATATAAAGGTTTAAAAAATGTAGAAATAAAAAAAAAATGCAGATATTGTTGATTTATTTGCAGTACTACCAAAGGAATTGTTTTTAAAATCATTTATAAACCATTTCGATTTCGCATGATTTTCAAAGGAAATATATGAGCGTATAAAATGGTTTCCGAAAAAAACCTAAAAAAACAGAGTGATTGTACTTTGAATTTAAAAAATTGTAAAGTTTTTTAATGGTTTCTTCGTTTACCATATATATGAAAATTTTTTATAAAGAATCATTCTAAAATGTTTACTAATATTTATGATTTTGTTTAAATGTTTATGAAGTTGGAGTATATTCAGATAAAAATCGAAAATTCTGAAATTTCCGTGTTCGGTCCTATAGAAAAAAAGAACTAATTTAACCAAAATAAGTTTAAAAAATTTCATTTACCTAATTTAACATTATCAGTATTTTTGCGGTGTAGTAAAAAAGTTACTTTGAAATTTTTTAAATTCAAATATTTTACCTGTAAACACTCCCATGTATCTTAAACAAATTATTTAACAAAAAAAATTAACAAGGTAATATTTTATTCATTTCTGAAAATTTAATAACTCAACATTAATCAAAACTAATATATAAAAAAAAAACGAACAGAAAAACAGTTTCGATAGTATCGAAACGTAGAACTTTTGTTTGTTATATATATTTGGTAATAAATTTGTTGTTTTTTTTCAATTTTATGCTGATTAAAAATAAAAGTAATTCAATAGTTTGTTTAATAAATGGAAGTAAATATTTCAAAAAAAAAAATTAATTTGATATTTTTCTTGCAGTAAAGAAACTTATATTGGCTGAAGTGGAGTGATGTGTAACACGTTTTTATTTGCTCCAATAGAAGTGTTAAGAAATTGAATTTTTGATTGGTTTTAAGGCCTACCCCTTGCGGAAGAGCCAATTCGAAGTGAGTGTTCTCATGGCTATTGAATATTTTGAGGAATGGATGAAATAGGACGCAAATTTCAGATATGGCTTTTTTGGTCTTTTTCAAATGTGTGGGGTGATGTGTAACACCAACAAAATGTTGGTTTAAATAACAGGAACTTTAATTTATGATGTTAATTTTGACCTTTTATGTTTAGTAAAAGCATTATGATAAAAACTTAATGAAATCTCCTGCATCTGCAACTGTAAACGTTTCTGTGGCGTTGTTAGAACACAGCTTTTCATTGACTTCCTACCACGATTGGATTTTGGTCTGTGCTGAATAGTATGAACTGTACCGATTTCGTTTAATGCCGTTGATGTGATTGGATTTCAGAGTTTGACGTTGTTGCCTCTTTAATAGCCAGACCTAGGTTGTAATGATTCCTTTTGTAATTAATTCCGCCTCAATTAAAATTCCTTGGAATTACGAATTGATAATTGGTCATCTCATTTGGTCAGGAATGGAATTGGAAAAAATTCGTCAATTCCATTCCAGGAATTGTAATTGGTAATTGAACATCTCAATTCCTCAGGAATGGAATTGGAAAAAAGCGTTAATTCCATTCCAGGAATTGTAATTGGTACTTGAACATCTCAATTCCTCAGGAATGGAACTGGAAAAAAATCGTCAATTCCATTCCAGGAACTGTAATTGTTAATTGAATTTTCAATTCCTTTGGAATGGAATTGGAAAAAATGATCAATTCCATTACGGAAGTGTAATTGGTAATTGAACATCTCAATTCCTCAGAAATTGGTAATTGAACATCTCAATTGCTCAGTAATTGAAATTTTCAATTCTATTACAGGAATTGTAATTGGAGGTTACTATAAATGTAATTAAAGTACAGTAATCTCAATTGTAATTGGATTACAATTATACAATTACAATTGTAATCGGATTACAGTAACCTCAATTACAATTGTAGTTGGATTAGAGTAACCTCCAATTAAATCGCATGCTGTGGGATTTGAATCCACAACCTCGCGGTAACAAGTGTTTCCATTACCAACTAAGCCAGTAGAATGCTGGAGTCAGCATGGTTAAGTGAAAATAATCTGGTTAATAATAATTCGGCAAGGTTTTTTATTTGATTGCGATAATTTTTTTATTGCATACGAGTATGACTCGATGCAACAAATCTTATAACGAAAAACTCACGAAAATTTTGAACTGTGTATTAGGGAATAATAACTGAAACTTTGAACCCTGGATGGCTATACTTATTTTACATACTTTCAAACAACATGCAAGTTTCCTATTTGCAGATATTTTTTTGCGACAACAATGCATTTTAATTAACTGCTTAACAATAACTAACATTGTAAGAAAAACCGGAAGAGTGCGACGACTAGATACAACAACAATACAAAAAATAAAATACTATTGCTTCGTCAATTCGGCGAAGTATAACCATCCAGGGTTAAACAGCCTTGTCTGATAAATTCAATATTAAAAGTATGTATTTAAAGAGATTTTTGCTCTTACGTGACGCCTACCGTTTATATTTGAACATGAATTTTTTTTGCACCCACTATAACATAATCGAAGAGCAGCTGAAAAAAAAGGTTCGGTTTTTTTTTTGAACCAGTCTAATACTGCAATTTCGAGTGCTTTAAATTTGAGCTAGTTTTTTTTTTTTTTTTGTAGCCAACACTACAAATTAAGTTTTCTCTCCGTTTTAATCCTATTTGTTTTATTTTCTAAATTTGTTTAAATTTTTTTTTTTTTTGCACTTGTTTTTTGACTCATCTTTTTTAAGACAAAAAAAATTTGTCTCAAGTGTCGTCATTCAGAATGAGCTGAAACATTTGTTGCTTCTACACATATGTTCAACAGATGTTGCTGCTGTAATATATCATATATAAAACCAGGCAACTTTGCTTGAATTTTTAGCCTTTTTTTTTTTGGCATTGTATTTCGCTTAAAAATATTTCCAATAAATTCTTTAATTAATGAACTGTGAAAGAAAACGTATATAAGTTATTTTCAAGTTAAATGAGGTCGGTCGTCACAAGTGCTTTTATTGAGTTGTGAATTTTAACGATATGCATTATGGTGCAGTTTAAAGAAACATGATTTATAAAAATAAGATCGAAAATTTAATGGAGAAAAAATTAAAGCGCAAAAAAATAGCAAAAATTTTAAAAATTTCTATAAGATACTATAAAAAATTGACCCTGATTGAACTAAAATTCTCAATCCATATAATTATTTTTTCGATAATTATTATTGGAGCAATTGTATTAAATGATTATGATGAATGAGATAAAAACAGATCAATATTTTTTAAACCAAATCTTCAATGCAGAGAAATTTAATTCTAAAAATGTTTGTTAAGTAATAAATATTTTCATAGTTTTATAATGATTCGATGACGTTGTATTCTAGGGCCGCTTGTATAGGGGATAAACCAATATTAAATTTTTAATGTATCATCAATATTATTGGTACCCTGCTATTTTGGGAGCTTCCAAACATTAAGTTTCTATTTAACATTAGACACACAAAATGTTTAAAAATTAATGTTTTTGTTAAAGTTTTTTTGGATTTTTTTAAAAGATTTGTACTACAGATACAGCAGATTTGTACCTCCGGTGTTCGAGATAGAACAAAATAAATAAGCCCAAAATGCTCACCGTATCCAGAAACACCCATATACAAATTTTAGTTCTAATCGGATGAGTGATTTAGAAGTCTATCGCGTATTTAATATGTTTTATGTACATATTAAGGTGGATCAAAAAAAAAATTTTTTCGACACTCGAAATCGGTGGAATCGTTTACAAGCGGTTTTTATTTAAAAAAAAATCATTTTTCGCCAAAAATCAACGGTTTTTTTGCCGTAAGTTTTTTTATTAATCTGTAATAACTACCCAAAGTAGGGTGCAAATGAAAGGTATCTGGGACCCCAAAGTTGTGAATAGGGAAATTGTTATATTCGAGAATTTTTCTAGTGCAACAGTGCTCAGATTTCGGTCAAAATTTTGGGTATTTTTCACAAAAAGCGTAATAAATCCGCTATTTTAAGGTAAATTTTAAAAAATTTAGTATTGTAAAAAAAAAGACTTTATGTTATTTCTAAAGAAAAAAACTGTTGATTTTTTTAAGAAAAAGTGATTTTTTAAACCAAAACTGCTGGTAGACGTCCAAACCGATTTCGACATCCTTCTGGATTTAGGATCTTATTGAATCCGGAATTCAGAATACTAGTGTCGAAAAAAGTTTTTTTTTGTGTATAAGAGCGGGCCGGCCTCCATACAATAAAAAACAAATATTATTTTTGGTGGCATAGCCTGGATTAATAAATATTTACTTGGAGATTCAAAAGTTTAAATATTTTCAAAGCCAATTTAAAAAACTTTGCTTAGTTAATGAAATATTTGTCTGGCCAAATGAAAAATGAACTTTGCTTTTAAAGGCATAATCATTTAATTGGAATTTAGCTGCAATCAGCTTGTGTATTAAAGAACCGTTTTAAATTGTGGATTTTGATGCTTAAAAAGACCCTGATTTCCAGAAAAATTTATAATTTTCCCAATAAACAAAATGATTCACTAATTTTTTCGTTTACGAATCGGTTTCTCGTACATTTCATTCATTAACAATTATTAGTAGCGATTCATTTATAATATCACGAGCGGGAGAAATTCCTCCTTCGTTAATGAATCGTCAAAACCGAAAAAAGCAATTCGTTAACGAGTCGCCAAAACTATTATAATCAATTCGTTAACGAGTCGCCAGAACTATAAAAAGCAATTCTTTAACGAGTTTCCAAAACTAAGAGAAGCAATTCGATAACGAATCATATAAATCATATAAAAATAAGAAATAATATATAAACAAAAAAATAAAAACTAATTTCAAGCTTACCACGTCAAGAATCGAAACCACGTCTCCTGAATGCTAGTCCGGCGCCTTACCCACTCAGCTATTTCAGATGCTGAATATATCTTGCTTAACCCTTGTGTGACATCCTTGGTACAGCTGTACCAATTTGAACTTTGAAAACAAAATTTTGATATTATTTGTCCATCTAAAGAGCTGAAACTTTATGAATGCCTCAAATATACATTTAAAAATGTAATGATCACATTTGTTTTGTCTGTTCATGTCTCGTTAATCGGTAGGAGTGGCAAACGTACATCTATGCCTTCATTGCCATCCTTGGTACAATTGTACCACACAAATACTTGTATGGAAAATTTATGAATAGTGCATGTTTGTGCATGTTTTCTGCATTTCTGATGCTTATTTGTTTGTTTGTTCGCTGCAGAATTAGAATTGTCGCAGTGTAAATTCAGCTGTGGTTTCCATCACACGTGTTTTAGTAAAAAAAATTTGCTTTTGCTGTGCTAGCGTCTTTGTTCGTATTTCCTGCATTTTATTACAGGTTAGTACTTATTTATTTGTTTTTCCGCTGTAGACTTTGAATTGCAAAAATGTGTTTTTTTCTTATTGTGCTTAGATGGATTCAAAACAAAGGGAAATGCCTGCAGAGGCTGAAGATTTGCTCGATATGATCACTTCAAGAAGGTTTTTACGAATGAATGAACGAGAACAGCAAGAATGTTACGATAAGCTAGCCCTATATATGGCGCATGACGATGACGAAAACATCGAGTCAAGAGATTTTGTGGAGCCATTTCAGGCAGATTCAGATGATGATGCTGATTACGTCCCAAATGAGGAAGAAGCTTCAGATGCAGAAGGGGAAATTCGTATCGAGTATGACGCAGATGTGGATTCTGATGAGGACCAAGACGTTGAAATTGAAATTATACAACCTGAAGAAGAAGGAACATCTGATAACGGTGCTTTCTTTACAGCCAAAGATGGCACGAAATGGTGCAAGACGCCTCCATCTTCAACAAAAATACGGGCACATAACATCGTTCGTCAGCAAGGTGGCCCATCGAAACGTCTTGAATACGCTTCGCGCATAGAAATCTTCAAACAGTTAATCACTGAAGAAATGGTAGACATCATTGTCAGAGAGGCAAATAGAAAAGCTGAAGAGGTTTTTAGAAACTTGAATGAAACCAAACCTCTCGCACAGCCGCGGATATGGACAACTGTTACAGTCAATGAAATCTATGCGTTCTTTGGACTTCTGATAGCCGCAGGTGTCACAAAATCGAACTATCAGCACACCGTTGAGCTATGGAAAACAGATTGGTTTCCGATATTTCGAGCTACTATGACGCGTCAGAGATTTCACAGTATAAATCGTTTTATTCGATTTGACAACAGTGCTACACGTTCTCGGAGAGAAGAAACGGATAAAGCTGCTGCGATAAGTGATATGTTAAATATGCTCAATTTTAATTTGAATCGGCTTTATAAAGCCAACGATGTTGTGACTGTTGATGAGCAACTGTATCCATACAGAGGTAGAACACGTTTCACGCAGTACATTCCGAGTAAACCAGCAAAGTACGGGATAAAAGTATTTTGGGTCTGCGATGCGATAACTAAATTTCCATTGCAAGGAGAACTTTATACCGGCAAACCACCAGGAGCTCAGCAACAAACAAATGTTGGAGAAAATGTTGTGAAACGTTTAGTTCAGAGGTATAACAACACGGGTCGAACAGTTGTGGGAGATAATTTTTTTACATCACTTCCGCTGTGCAAAAATCTTATGTCCAACAGCTTAGCATATGTGGGTACTTTACGAAAAAATAAGACTTGCGTTCCAGAAGAATTTCGATCAAAGAGACGCCGTGAAGTACACTCATCATTATTTAGTTTCCACAATTCTGACAACAACGATACGTCTATGGTCAGTTATGTTCCGAAAAAAAATAAATGCGTGTTACTGCTTTCCACGGTACACTATGATATGAGCACTCGAGGTACTCAAAACAAGCCCGAGACCATACATTATTACAATAAATACAAAAGCGGCGTAGACTCGATGGATCAAATGCTTGGGACGTACACATGCAAGCGCAGAACTCGACGCTGGCCCTACGCGTTTTTCTTTAACATTTTAGACGTAGCTTCCCTAGCTACGCACATTATATATTCGACTTTTCATCCATCTAATAAAACGGAGGCACGGCGTGAAAGCTTACATTCGCTTTCCAAGGAGCTCGTGCAAAATGAATTAGATCGTCGTGTAAACAATAAACACATTATGGCTCAAACAATCACTAAAAATGCAATTACCGACATGTTGGGCGGATCAGTAGTTATGAAAACAGCTGTTGCCTCAACATCGTCATCATCAGGTCCAACTGCAGTAAAAGGCTGTTGTAAGCTGTGTGTGATTCACGATAAAAGATATCGTAAAACACGGCAGACGTGCTCGAAATGTGGTGATCCTGTATGTGCTCAGCATAGCATCGTCCAACATACATGCAAAAAATGCGAATAAGTTTCTTCTTTCAATATTTTATACATTTATTTATCTACCTTTTATTCTGTGCTTTTTGAATTTTCACCTTTAATTTTCCTTTTTATAATTAAAAAATATTAATAATAAAAGATTTGTGATGCAAAGCATATATAAACTTAAAATTTCTTTTGTTTTCAATGTAATAGACCATTTTTTCAATATAAATTATATAGTGGTACAGCTGTACCAAGGATGTCACTGAAAGGGGTGTATGGAAGGATGTCACACAAGGGTTAATTTGCTTGTTAATAAAAGCCAGCATTCGCGGACACGGGTTCGATCCCCAACTTGGTAAAAAAAAATTTATTTTTTTGTTGTTTTTTTTTTGTTATTTAGGTATTTTTTTAAAGATTTGGCTTTTCAAAAGTTCGAAATTATTTTTTTTTATCATTTTTTGACCAACTTTTTTTCGGCTTCGTTATACATTCGTCAAAACCGAAAAAAGCAATTCGTTAACGAGTCGCCAAAACTATGAAAAAGCAATTCGTTAACGAGTCGCCAAAACTAAAAAAAGCAATTCGTTAACGAGCCGCCAAAAAATACACAAAGCAAAATATAAAAAGCAATTTGTTAACGAGAACTTATTCATATGAAAATCTTGAACAAATTATAAATAGAAATTATTTATATAAAGAATAAGCACGAAATAACATAACAGAAGAAAAAATATTTAAAAAAATTTTTTCAAATAAAAATTTATGAAAATTTATATTAAAGTCTTTTTTCACTTAAAATTAAAAAAAAAAACATAAAATTTAAAAAACAAATATTCCCTTAAATGACATATTAAGAATAGAAAATTGGTAAGATATTCTTTTTTTTTAAAAAAATTTGTATATTGAAAAGTCGGAAAAAATTGTTTTTTTTTGTTTTAAAACATCTTAAATGTAGTTTAGTCGGTTGATTTAGTCGAATGATTTTAATCGGTTCTTTCTTTAATCATCAAGCCAACCTCTGATGAAGTCGGTATGAAACTATTCGAAAACTTAAAAAAAACGATTCACAAGCGATTCGTTATCGAATCACCCCTCGCCACAATGTTTATTGGGTTATTACTATATTGTTGTTTTCTTGGTATATAAGACATCTAAAATCTCAAATTTGGTACAAAAATTAAGCCCTGCGCAGTCTTTTCCAAATTACAGGTTTCAAAAAATCACATAAAATCTAAATATCCTTTTTTTCGAAAAAAATTCTAAATAAAAAAAATTTTTAAAACTTTTTATACCGTCCAGTTCTAAGGAGATTTGATGATTTTTTAATCATGTTACCAAATTCTCATAAAAAAAATTAAGAATTACTATTAGTTTTGAACTTCGGCATTTGTCAAATTATTTTTTATTATGTTAAAAAATTAAAAAACAAATTAGAAGTTCAACAAATATATATTTAGTTTTTTAATTTGCAAACAGTTTTAATTTAAGTCCACGACTGTTTAAATTCTTAAATATCATAAAAGGGAAGTATTTAATAAAAATTTATCCAGAATAAATTATTTTAATGCGAACTTATTTTAATGCGATAACTTAAATAATATATTGGGTATAAAATAT
Source organism: Coremacera marginata (assembly GCA_914767935.1). Classification (NCBI taxonomy): domain Eukaryota; kingdom Metazoa; phylum Arthropoda; class Insecta; order Diptera; family Sciomyzidae; genus Coremacera; species Coremacera marginata. The sequence goes on from OU612045.1 coordinate 151,327,280, forward strand.
TGGTGCTGTGCAAAAGCCAGTATTCGAATTACGGCTTTTAAAAAATAATCTGAGATTTAAATATGACTTTTATCGGAGTCGATTCCTCTGCTCAAAAAATTTTAATAAAAAAAAAATATATAGTAATTGTTATTGGAATTGAATGATTTTTTGTCAGTCATGATATCAATTTTTTATGAGGAAATGGAACAGATCAATTTCTAAGGATTTTAAAATATTATCTTTTGAATATAATCTCAATTGTCGAAATCGTTTTCGAGAGAAGTAATATTTTGGCCTTTAATGATAACTCGAACTAGGGTTCACACAGGTCCGAATACTTGTACACAAGCTGGTGATCAATAAAAGCGTAAGATAGCCAAAAAGAAATCAAATCTAAAGACTAAAATTTTTTTGTACTCCCGCTTATGTAAAATGTCCGGTCAAAGTTGTGAATGAAGCTTCAACAGGTGAACTTATTAAAAAAAGTTTTCATTTTTCACAGCTAATTTTGATTTTAATAAACTGGAACAAAACTTACCTATTTTTATCTTTCAAACTAATATTGTTGTATAAGTAAAATTTTGTCACAGAAAGTTTTACTTTTTGTGCTAATTTTCGGTATACTTTTTAAAAGGCAATTCCAAATTCTCAATTTGGACTATTTTTCAAAAAACCATACGCAAAAATCGAAAACTTAGTACTTAAAATTAATTTGATAAAAAATTCAATAATCTTTTGTCAACTCTCTAATGGTCATTTAAATACGGGCATATTCACGAGTAGTTTTAAGAGAAAACGGTTTTGTTAAGAAAAATTTCCATATATATTTTTTTTTATCAAAATCCCCCTCCCCCCTAAGGTAAATCCTGGATACGGGCCTGCATTAAGTCATTTAGTTTAAGTTTTTTCTTTTTTTTTGGAAAATTTTAATATATTGTCACGTTTCGTGAGCAATTTTGTTTTAATAACGTTATTGTTTCGTTCTTATATCTATTTAGATTTGTATGTCTATTTATCTATAAATCTTATATCTACTTACCAAAAAAAAAAAACGAAATGGCCATTTCAACCCTTGAAAGGACTTTGACCGAGCTTCTTATGATCAATTGTGTTGTGTGTGCTGTGAAAATGTTTGAACACAAATGATCGAGAACTGAATCTACAAGTTGTATGCCGACTCCGAACGACTTATGTTCTCAAGAAGCTTTTCATGGCAGTTTTTACTCTCTGAGGTTTGCCATTGTCTGCAGAGAGGTGACGGCCGAACAGGAAAAATTTATTTATTCACAGGACAGGATTCGAACCTGGGTTCTCTGGCGTATGAGCCACACACTCTACCCACTATGCCACGGCCGCCACATTTATTTACCACTCCTATTTCAAAACTGACCTCGAAAGACTCAAAAAAAAAATTTTGGGACTACCGGAAAAACAGCTAATGATCTTTTTTCCATAACTTGAGCATAACATGTCCGATCTTAAATAATAATGTGTCTTTAAAAAAGCTTTCATGAGGTCAACATTTTTTTCTTGCATTTCCGAAGTTAACCCAACCTTTAATTGTTTTTTTTCTCAAAAAATGAAGGTCATTCAAATTTGTTTACATTTTGTTCAAAAAAATACCTTAATAAGTTTAAAAAACAGAAGTAAAAATAATTCAAATATATGTTATAAAGCTTTTTTATACAATATAAAAGATCTAAAAACTAACAATTTTTACTTTTTTAATTAACAAAAAAAAAAAAAAATGGAAAATGAACGAGAATAATTTTTGAAAATTAAAGAATGAAATTAAATTAAAAAATATTTTTTTAAGTATATCGTTGAAAGAAAATAAAAAAAAAAAGAAATTTAAAAATTAAATTTTAAAAATAATATTAAACCAACATAAAAACTAACAAGAACAAGAAGTTCATCGCCAAATATATTAAACAAAATATTCTACGTTTACGCTTACGATACTTTCGGAACTGTGTCTTTTTCTTTTAATTATCAGAGCAAGTCCCGAGTCTTTTACGTTGGACCTCGACCTCGAGTAGCGGACCTTTCGACGGTTAACGATCGGGAAATTATTGGTTTTTTTTTTAAAATTGTAAAAAATGGGGTTTTTAAAGAGCGAGCAATGCGATGATGTTGGTAGTTTTTGCGATACTTTTCAAGAGCCAGCCACTTTTTTTTGATCAGAAACTAACCTTTCATTTAATTTTTTTTTTTTATCTTTCAACATTTTCAGAAGCCAAAAGTTTCATTTTGTTTTGTTTTTTTTTTTTTTGATGATGATAAACTTACTTGTGTTAACAGAATATTTTTGGCTGAAATATATTTAACTAAACAAGCTTTGTTCTTCACAACCTATTGATTATTTACTATTAAGGTAATGACAAAAATAACCTAAATCAACTCTACTGATTTTATGTGCAAAATTAATTTTTTGAATTGAACAAAAATTCTAAATAAAGATATTGTTTTTATAACTATGCACATATTATGCTTGAGATCTATTATTTGAAATCATGGATCCTTTAACTTGAAATCTTATCAGATTTATTTCAATAATATAACTTTTATTTATTCAAGTACAGATTCAATACAGATTTATCGCACCAAGTATTGCATTTTTAAATATCATCCATAATTTTGAGAAAAATCAATATAGGTAACAATTGCGGAAAAAACAAAAACAAAACAATTGCTTTCGGTGCTTACTTTAATTCTGAGTAAAGTTTAAAAAAGGCATATATCACTAACAACAACTGATTAAACAGCAGCTGTTTCTGATCATAAAAAAAAAAACGCAAAAAAAACAAGATATTAAAGCAGGCGGTCAACAACCAATAAACAAACACATAGCAATATTTTTTTAACAAGTAACAACAATCGACTAATAAACAAGAAATAATATGAAAAATAATATAACGAAAAAGACAAAATAAAAATATGTATACAAAAAAAAAAAAAATAAAACAAATCGACTTTGTCGCTGATTATCTATCTACAGTTTATTTATTTATAAACTGTAAGCAAATAAATAAAAACTTTAAGCTATAAATAAACAACGTGGTATGCACAGAATTGCAACATTGTGCTTGAGGGACAGGCAGACGGACGGACGTGCGTGTGCTGCCGCCGCCATTTAGCTGTGACGTTCAAAAGTCAAAGCATTGCGGTGTTTGCGGTTAGCGCCATGTTTATGGCTGTTGACAGTGCTGCCAAGTTATGGCAAGCATGTGCAACGCTTTCTTCACAAAAATTGCTATTGCTGCACTCGTGTGTTGCATGCAGCAACATAAAAGTTTGTCTACAACAAAGCCTGCCAGCTGCTGCCTAGCTTGTTAGATATGTAAGAAATTTTTAGACAAGGTCAAATATCCAAGCAAGCACCTGATTCAAGTTGAAGGCAGTGAATGGTGGGTGTGAAGCATTTATATGGTCATGCGATGCAGGTAAATTATGAAAAGCTGTTATTGTTTATTGTTAGTTGTTACTGAAAGTGTTATGTGAGACTACACTGATGGGCTCTAACTCAATTTTGGCAACGAGACACAGAGTTGGGTGCTTCGAAAGTTAGCGAGTTTCTTGTAGGTACAGTGGATTATAAAATTGCAACTGCCAAAGGGCTAGTGATTAATATTTCTAGCAGTATTTTTGGGCAAGTTTAAGATTTAACCCATTACTGGCCATTGTACTTGCACAGGTACAGAAAAACACTCATAATTGAAATGCCATAAATCCACTAAAAAATGAGTTTTTTCAGTGTTTGTTTTGATTTTGCGTTATGTGTACCCTGCTTAATAAAAGCACATTGACAAAGCAGCGGCAGCAAATAACAGTACTTCTAATTTTGTTGCGTTTTGTTCAGCCTTCTCCAGATTTGCGCATTTTGCTTAGGTCAGTGGTCGTTTAACTCAGTCAAAAGTGTGTCGTATAACAATTAGAAGAGTTTGCACTTGATTTATGGATAAAAAGGAGTGTTTTTTTCTAATTTTGAAAAATTTGTTCATAAATAAGTGATTTTCCAAGCGAAAGGTAAGTTTGAAAAACAGTGTACTCGCTTGGGTACAATGGCTTATAACGTATATATTTTGATTAGATTTTTTTATATTATATTTTTATAGTTTTTTTTCTGATTGGCATGGCGTTTGAAAGCATCAATCCATCACTCTTTTATGGCAGAAGATTTAATAATCTTGACAGCGCTTTGGCCTTTGTGGAAGGGTCTTCAAATCATAATGTGTTTGATGTTGCGTATATTCCACCAGATGCAGATATCAATACAGATGAGGAGGACGGTGATGCTGAGGATCTTATCGCTAACATCATGCCGCAAGATATTCCGGGTGATGTAGAGGTTTTTTGTAGCAGCGATAGCGAAGACGATGTACCCCTTCAAGAGCTGCGTCACAGAATCCAGCACTCATAACCAGGTCAAAAGTCTCCCACATGGTCAAAAAGAGAATGTTCCATTGAAATGTCAAATACAAATATTTTTATGCACAACAAGAACGAAATGATATCGCACTTAGGAGGAAAGTCGGAGCTTCAAGTGTTCGAAACTTTGTTTGATTCTGAAGTGGTCGATTATATCGTCGATCAAACTCGCCTTTATGCTTCACAGTGTAATGCGCATAATTTTTCATTCACAGAGAACGATTTGAAGGTTTTTTTGGGAATTCTGTTGTTTAGTGGTTATCACTCTATGCCGAGAGAGAATATGTACTGGGAATTATCTGAAGACACCCGTTCACCACTTGTTTCTAACAATATGTCCCGAAACAGGTTCAAGGACATCAAAAAATTTCTTCATCTTGCTGACAACAATAATTTGATACTAACTGACAAAATGGCAAAAGTTAGACCTTTGCAAACACTAATATGCCAAAAATTTTGCCAATTTGGATATATGCATGAAAAGCTCTCGATTGACGAGTCAATGGTTAAATATTTTGGAGGTCACTCTTCAAAACAATTCATCAGAGGCATTTTCTTTGATAATTTTTTTACATCCCATGATCTATTGGTTCTGCTGAAACAAAAAGGATTTCGAGCTATTGGTACTACACGCGATTCGAGAACAAAGAAATGTCCGCTGAAAACGAAAGCAGAATTCAAAAAAGAACAAAGAGGTTTCTACGATTACAGATACGATACAGCTAATGAAATTGTTTTTGTAAAGTGGAATGATAACAGCGCTGTAACCGTCGGATCAAACTTTGAAGGCATTGAACCGATGAAATCCGTGAATCGCTGGTGCTCGACCGCAAAAACTAAGATAACAGTCCAACAGCCAAAATTGATGGCAGATTATAATTCAGGAATGGGTGGCGTAGACCTTCATGATCAGGCATTAAATAATTACAGGATAAAATTTCGTGGAAAGAAGTGGTGGTGGCCTCTTTTCACTGCAATGATAAGTTCAATCGTCGTCAACGCATGAAAGTTGTACAAGGAAGCCAACAGCTCAAAAATGGACTTACTGGAGTTTCATCGTACCATTGTCCGGCACTACCTACGAAACTATACGCAACCATCAATATCTAAACGATCGGTTGTTCCTAGTGTAGCACTTACTGCTGGAAACCATTTTCCGAAAAGAATTGAAAAACCGTTACGCTGTCGTCAATGCCACAACCGAATAAGATGGACTTGTGAACTATGTGACGTAGCTCTGTGTGTAGAAAAGGAGTGCTTCAAAAATTTCCATACAAAAAATTAAGCATATTTGAATACATCCATTGAGCCATTGTACCTGCTTGGGTACAGCCTCAAAAACCTTCAAAATACACTTTTTTTTTTATTTTTTCATATTTTATAAGTTCTTTATGCTCCTTTCATTTATAATAAAAAAACAAAATGAATGATTTTTAATTTTAAAGACAGTTGGCTTTTAATGGGTTAAACACTGTCATCCACCGTAAACAGCTGTCGATATGCAGTTGTTAGTCTTCAGAATGAGTCAAAAAGAAGTTGTACTTAGTGACAAAGTCACCTACCTTAAATAAACATTTTTTAAAACCATCTGTGAAGTAAAGGAATCGATTAGTCATTGAGTACAAATGAGTATTAATTGACGTCCTACAAATCTCGGCATCAAAGCAAAGCATTCTTGTTAAACAACATATTATGTTTTTTGTTGAGAATTGCTATAGTGGGAGTCACTTATTATAGAATGCGCTTACCTTGGAACTTTAAAATCAACGAATATTATTAATTAATAATCTTATATAAGATTCTATTATCGTTTATCGAAAGGTGATGTATTAAACGGCAAAAACTAAACCATAAAAACGGAAGCAACTGGTATTTATAAGTATATGTAAATTTTACATACTTATTAATAACATAAAAAATTACTCAAACAGTTACTGAGAAATATTTGTAAAACGGTTTGTTTCAAAAAACGACACGAGTAGCGTTCGTGATTTCGGAACGAACCAAACCTACAACCATAAAAGCAAAATCTTTTTTGTTGTTTGAAGTGGGCCAAGTGCAGATTTCGACTTTTTATCAATTTCAGCACTGTTTCTGGCTTGGTGCCCCATATTTTTGAAGGAGGCACTGCTGCCTCCCTGCCCCCAAAGTGAGATAGTCTTATGCTGCAGATTGCCGGACCTTCATATAGAATGTGCTCTGAAGTTTCTTCTTCCTTCTCGCAGAATCTGCAGACATCTGAATTAGATAGTCCCATCTTTTTGAGATGGTATCTAAGTAAACTAAGTGACCTGTATAACTTGTTAGAATTCTTAGGTCTGCTTTGGTTAGCTTGAGTAAATCTTTCGATTTAGCTCTACTGAGAGTTAGCTTGCCTCTGTCCATTAATATTGTTCCAGTGGCACCGAAGTTTATTATGTTCCCAGATCCTTAACTTTTTCCTCAAAGTAGCCTTAAGCAACACTACAAAATGGTTCGGGCCGATAAGAGGTCGAGATGCCCCTCTTTTGGCCAGGCAGTCCGCCCTTTTGTTGCCTTCGAAACCTTTTTGCCCTGGTGCCCACCACAATTCTACTTCTACTTTGTTGTTTTGTCCCAGTGCATTTAGTATTTCGACGTAATCAGAGACTATTCTTGATTCAAGCTTAGAAGACTAAAGCCTATAGTGCCGCTTGACTGTCAGAAAATATGTAAATATGTGCATAGATTTCCTACGCAATGACGTGAATCTCCGCTTAGAATATGGTTGGAGTATGACCCATTGGAAGAGCTTTTTGGAATTTGGGACCGTAAACCCCAGCCCCCGTTCTGCATTCTCTAACTTAGATCCGTCAGTAAACCATAACTGTGAGCCAGGATCAGCTGCGAAGCTATCACTCCTCCACAGTTGCCTGTTGGGTAGAACAACCATACATTCGAGTTTAACTTTGTCAGCATCCTATATGGAATTTTTAGAAAAGGGTCATCTTTGAAACCGTGCAGTATCCCCTTGTAAAAATCCCCTAGCACTAAGACATGCCTCTTTTTCAATAGCAATCGCTAACGAAGGAAGTGCAGTTAGTACACCGAGAGCTTTAGTTGGGCACGTTTTCATTGCCCCTGAGATTCCAATGCATGCTATCTTTTGCAGCTTTTTTAAGGATGTTAGCTGCTATACGTTGCTGGATCTTGGGCCACCATGCTAATGCCGCATGCATGTCTATAGGTCTAACAATGGTTGTAAACGTCCAATAAAAACAACATAAACAGCTACTGAAGCATTTTATGTTAATTTTTCTCATACGAAAATGTGAATTTTTATTAGTTTTTGCTATATTGAGACATTGTTAAAGAAGTGACAAAATCCAAAGTTAAATATTCGTTTCATTCGCCATGTTACTGATATATTGGCATATATTTTATCGTTGTAAGATGAATATTAAAGGCTGTAGGTATTCTCCAAAAAGTGACAAAAACGTTGCACGTGCTTGAAAAAACTTGCAAAAAGGATTCAAACCGCGCGGTGAGACGTTATTCTCCGGCAAAAAAAAAAAAATTAAGTCCCAAACCCCGTGGTACTAAAGTCCCCCAGACATAGGGCCAAATTGTTTACCTCTGCATATCTTTAACTGTTAAAGATAAACAGAGGCAGGCCCGGAACCAACACTGGGGTTCAACACTAAATAAAAATTCACGTTTTGTTTTGACACATTTGTGATCAAAAAAAAAAAGCTTAAAACAAATTTCGTCAAAATAACAACATAATGTTATCAATTTATATGTGAATATTTAAAAAAATCTCAAATATTTTATGAAAAAATACAAATTGAAAACAATATAATTGTGTTCAATTTTAAAACATACTGATTTTTTTGAGTGTACGTACGCTGATTTTGTATCTGAAGCCCGTCCATTTTTCTTCATTGCATCTATTTCTGCCGCAATCAGGGCTCGTAATAAAAAAAAGAAGTAAATCTTCGTGAACTAAAAAATATTAAATTAATTTTAAAAAATGTTTCTTGCCATTTAAATATAAAGATCCGCAAACCATTTAAATATAAATCAGAGTATAAAGATCAGCAAATTTTATTATGGCACACTCCCAAAAACTTTGAAATTTCCCATTTAAGAAAGGCACGTATTGCCCACAACTAATACAGCACTTTTTTCAACGTGCCTCCCCAATATGTAAATTTTAAAAAATATGATAATTAAATCAATGCTTCAGTATATACATTGTGCAAATTATTTGAACAAAATATTCAAAATGTAAGCTCATTCAAAGAAAAAATTAGCTTCAACTCAACACGTCATTGATTTTTATTACTGTCAATTTGTTGCAATGAATTTCAATGAAAAATAACGATCAACGTGAAATTTCAGAATTATTTAATTGCTACCCGTTCCAAGCTTTATTAAATTTTTATCACTACTGCTGCTGAAATCAATTTAAGCTGGACTGTGAAATTCTTTCAGCTATCATCTTTTGATTTATTCACTCAGACGTTTGTTTTTTTTTTTTTTTGTTGGCACTTTTGATTGATCTTTAAGTGGTAATTGATTTAAATTAAATAAATTGTGTTCATATTTCAAGACCAAGTCTTGACATATACGAGATCCTGTTTAATGATCCACAGAGAAAAGCATTTCTACAATCGAATAGAACGTGACTATATATCTAATAAAAGAAATAAAGATCTTGTATATATTTAAGATTCTATTGCATTGTTATTGTGTGTGTTACATTATTAATTGTGTTTTTTTTTTTTTTTGAGGGATATGATAATAATGTAGATAATAATACCTAATTGAAGTATTTTATTATATTATGTGTCATAGTTTTACATTTTTTGCTCTCGTGGAAAAATGTACGCTAGCAATAATTAATAATTATGGAGGGAACTTTTCTCTAGTCTTCCGAATGGCGATGATGACAACAATCCCGCCAATAGAGATGATATCCCGGAAACCCAAATTATGAATGACAGCGTTTAAGTTCCGCTGCCCGACTATAATGAAGTCTTGACAGCCATAACACGGCTTAAGAACAACAAAGCCGCGGAAGCCGATGGTTTACCCGCTGAGCTGTTTAAGAACGGAGGCGAAGCTCTATTTAAACGCATTCACAAGCTTCTATGCAGAATATGGTCGGAAGAATGCATTCCAAATGATTGGAAACTCAGTGTACTCTGCCTAATCCACAAGAAAGGCGATCCCACTATTTGTGTCAACTAACGTGGGATAAGTCTTCCAAATATCGCAAATAAGGTCCTGTCGAGCGTATTATGTGAAAAACTGAAGCCTATCGTAAACCAACTGATTGGGCCTTATCAGTGTGACTTCAGACCCGAAAAATCTACCACCGACCAAATGTTCACGCTACGAAAAATTTTAAAAAAGACCCTAGAGGAACAAATTGACACCCACCATCTTTTTGTCGATTACAAAGCCGTCTTCGACAGTCCAATAAGGAACCACCTATACTCCACCATGTCTGAATTTGGTATACCCGCAGAATTAGTCCGTCTATGCAGGATGACACTGAGCAACACCAGCAACGCAGTTGAATCGGAAAGGACCTCTCCCCACCATTTGTTACCAAACGAGGTTTCAGACAAGGTGATTCTTTTTCGTACGACTTTTTTAATCTAATTATGGAGAAGATCATTCGAAAGCGGCATCATATTCTACAAGAGTGTTATGCTGCTAGCGTATGCTGATGATATTGATATCATTGGCCATAATACACGCGAAGTCAGTGCAGCATTCTCCAAATTAGAAAAAGTGTCGAGTCGCATGGGTCTTGCAGTAAACGCAGATAACACGAAATATCTGGTGTCAACAAACAAACAGTCCCAGCGTATTGGCACCCACGTCACTGTTGACAGCACCTACTTCGAGGTTGTGAAGGACTTCGTCTACCTCGGATTCAGCATTAACTCCACCAACGATATCAGTAGAGAGCTGAAACGAACGATAACTCTTGTCAACAGGTGTTACTTTGGGCTCAGTAGGCAATTGAGAAACAGAGCTCTCTCTCGACGAACAAAAGTCACGCTCTTTAAGTCACTAATTATGCCCGTTCTGTTATATACAGCACAAACCTAGACGTTAAGCAGCTCTGATGAAAAGACTTTGGGAGCTTTCGAGAGAAAGATCCTTTGTAAGATCTACGGACCGATCTGCGTCAATGGCGAGTACCGAATACGATGGAACGATAAGCTGTATGAGCTATACGCCGACATCGACATAGTAAAGTACATAAAAATCGAGCAGCTTCGCTGGCTAGGTCATGTTGAGCGGATGGAAGACGACGCTCCAGCGAAGTAAATATTCAATTCGGTACCCAGAGGCGGTCTACACAGAAGAGGGCGACCGCATCTCCGTTGGAAGGATCAATTAAAGGACAACCTGACAAAACTTGGAGCTTCTAAAGGGTGATTTTTTAAGAGCTTGATAACTTTTTTTTTAAAAAAAACGCATAAAATTTGCAAAATCTCATCGGTTCTTTATTTGAAACGTTAGATTGGTCCATGACATTTACTTTTTGAAGATAATTTCATTTAAATGTTGACCGCGGCTGCGTCTTAGGTGGTCCATTCGGAAAGTCCAATTTTGGGCAACTTTTTCGAGCATTTCGGAATTAGCATTTCGGAGGCAAAATTGCCGCATTTGGAGTGAAGAGCAACCAGAAGCCGTTCAAGAACTGGCCATGCATCCCGAAAAATGCACTGTTTGGTGTGGTTTGTACGCTGGTGGAATCATTGGACCGTATTTTTTCAAAGATGCTGTTGGACGCAACGTTACGGTGAATGGCGATCGCTATCGTTCGATGCTAACAAACTTTTTGTTGCCAAAAATGGAAGAACTGAACTTGGTTGACATGTGGTTTCAACAAGATGGCGCTACATGCCACACAGCTCGCGATTCTATGGCCATTTTGAGGGGAAACTTCGGAGAACAATTAATCTCAAGAAATGGACCGGTAAGTTGGCCACCAAGATCATGCGATTTGACGCCTTTAGACTATTTTTTGTGGGGCTACGTCAAGTCTAAAGTCTACAGAAATAAGCCAGCAACTATTCCAGCTTTGGAAGACAACATTTCCGAAGAAATTCGGGCTATTCCGGCCGAAATGCTCGAAAAAGTTGCCCAAAATTGGACTTTCCGAATGGACCACCTAAGACGCAGCCGCGGTCAACATTTAAATGAAATTATCTTCAAAAAGTAAATGTCATGGACCAATCTAACGTTTCAAATAAAGAACCGATGAGATTTTGCAAATTTTATGCGTTTTTTTTAAAAAAAAAGTTATCAAGCTCTTAAAAAATCACCCTTTAACTGGCGCCAGCAAGCGCAAAATAAAAATGGCTGGCGGAAATTCTTACAACAAGCCAAAACCGACTTACGGTTGTAAGCGCCACCCAAGTAAGTAATTTCTTACTATAAAATAATTATTCGAATCAAATTTAATTGATCTGCAATAATTTCTTTGGAAATATACCATATCATGGGCGTAGCCAGGATTTTGTGCAGGGTTGAAAATTATTTTTTTCATGCGACTGATAAATAAATAAAAAATGAGTCAGCCGTAAGTTTATTATAAAAAATAAATTAAGCCTAATAAATATTAATAAATTCTACGCTTTTTTATTATAAGAAACAATGCTTTGAATGTCATAATTTAATACTAAAATTTTTATTTTTTAATGTTCACGGGTGGAAGAGAAAGTGCCCCTGATCTACCCTCGCTACGCCCATGTACCATATTACCGATTTTGGGGATATGGGTGATTTGATTAATTTTTGCACCAACTATTTTTTGCTATAAAAAAATTATGGGAATAAAGTTTTATTGATTTAGTATAATTTTTGGGGGAAATATGCCAGATTATCCAATGCTGGCAATGGTTATATGGGAGGTAGGCGTATTAATCGGCCGATTTAGTTTATTTTTACCCCAAGGTATTTCTTACTATTTCCTACTACTTTTACAACAAGTATGTGCACCGGCCGTGGCGCAGTGGGTAGAGTGTGTGGCTTGTACGTCAGAGAACCCTGGTTCAATTCACACCAGACACAGAAAGTTTTTTTCAAAATTTTTCTGTTCGGCCGTTCGACCTCTCTGCAGACAATGGCAAACCTCAGAGAGTAAAAACTGCCTTGAAAAGCTTCTTGAGAACATAAGCCGTTCAGAGTCGGCATAAAACTTGTAGGTTTAGTTCTCGATCATTTGTGTTCAAAAATTTTCACAACACACACAACACATTTGTGTGTTGGCCATTTCGTTTTAAAATTATATATATATTATATATATAATTTATTATATATTATTATTATATTATTATATATATATATAATTTATAATATTATATAATAATATTATGGGATAATATTTTTAGGAAATATACCAGAATACCGATTTCGGTTATATAGGGGGTGAGCGTGTAAGTCAACCGATTTGCAAAATTTTTACACCAACTATTTACTGTGACAAGCTATGTGTGCAAATTTTTATTGTTTTACGATAATTTTTTGGGCAAATATACCAAATTACCGATTTCGGTTTTTCATTCATCCCATTTGTGTGAATTTTGTGTGAATAATTCTCTTATCGTAAAACTTATTTCCGCCAAATTGCATTACCCTGCGGCAACTCCTTCTATTTTTGTCCGCGGCTTATATGGAGCCGCGGCACTGTGCACAGTGACTTAGGCTTGAAAAGAAGAAAATCTGTTTTTTTTTCTACAAACTCATGTAGGATAGAAACAAAATTGAGTCCGGTCAAACTTATGATTCGTTTTTCAGAATCAAGTAGTGAATTTTAGGGTAAAACCCAGGATACCAGGAGCGTACCATTCAATAAGTTACACAAGAAATCGTACGCGCTCGCAGACGTGTAACCTAAAAAATATTTTATTGCTCTCGTCCATGAGCGCGAACATTTTGGTGAGATTTTGAAATGAGGTCTCATTATGTGTGCCTAACAAAACGTACGCGCTCGTGTTCGAAAAAGTAAGACGTAATGCTCATGAGACAGCTCGTGAGGCGCTCACGGAAATGAAAGGTAGGAATGAAATTTGAGCAGTTTAGAGACAAATTTAGCTCCCAGTAGAATCCATTGCAACTTTTATGATTTCTGTAGACTGTGGGAAAAGATCTAGGTTCCACATGGAATTTTTTTTGTCAAATACGTACCACTTGAACAGATGGGTTCTGATTGCAATTTATTGGTCAAATTTTGCAAACTAGTTGGGTCATTGGCAGTTTTTGGGCTTAATGGACTCTTTGAAGTGAACTCTTGCTTGACAAATGGGTTCCACTTTATCAAATGAATTCCACTTTTAATATTTTTGCACTGTTGGGTCATTTCGACTTTTTTGTGCTTAGTGGATTTCTTGGACAATCATTTTTTATGCAATAGGATCCACTTTGACGAATAGGTTCCATTTACACCATTTTTGGAACTAGTTGAGTGATTGAAACTTTTTGGTATAAGTGAAATCCTTGAACACAAATATTGAATTTTTGACAAATAGGTCTCTCTTGCAATATTTTTGGAAATAATTGGCACATTCTAACTTTAATGAGATAAGTAAACTTCTTGGACAAAAACCATGAATTTTTCGTCCTATTACACAACTTGTTCTAAAAGTGCAAATGGATCCTATTTGCCCAAGTTAAGCCTATATGTCAAAAATCTAAGATTTTTGTCCAATAAACCACCAAACCTAAAAATTTACAATGATCCCACTAGTACCATAATTAATTCAAGTTGAACCTATTGGCTATGGAACCATATTTTTTTGTCCAAGGAGTCCACCAAACCCAATAAAGTTCAAATGACCCACCTAATTCCAAATATATTGAAAGTGGAACCTATATGTTCAAGCGGAAACTATTTGTGAAAAAATGTTTGTATAAGGAGTTTACAAAATTCAAAAACATTCCAACGACTCAAGTAGTTCAACAACTAATCACAGTGCAACCTATATCTGCAAGTGGAACCTTTTTGTCAAAAAATCCAGGACCCAGCAGTTCCAAAAATATTTAAAATGGAAACTTTTTGTCCAAAAATGTTTGTTCAAGGAGTATACAAAACCCAAAAAAGTTCAAATGGAACCCAATAGCCGAAAATACATCGACTTTTGTCTAAGTATTCCATAGAACCAATAAAAATTCCTTTTACCTGCCTGAGAGCTCCACTATGCTCTTTAGAAACAAATCAAAACAAATCAAGTTTCTACAAGTCAAGTCAAAACTTGAGTTTTTTCATGTAACTTGATTTTGAAGTAACTTGTTGCAGATCTCTGGTCTATACTGACAAAAAAATTTATCAACTCATCCTAGGTTGAGTTAAATTTTTTGTCAGTATAGAGTCAACATAAGTTTCTGTTAAGGTTTTTTTTTTTTAATGTACACTTTGGGCTGCCTTGAAATATTGTTTAAAGTTTGTAACAAGCGTTTATATTTCAAATGTATTTTAATTTTACAGCCATGGTTTAACAGCATGAATTATTTATGCTGTTAAAAATTTATTTAAATTTCTTCTTCCTTTATTTCGGTTGAAAGCAAACTTTGTATACTTCATTTTCACTTGCTACTGGCAATGCCTTATGTCATACTTTGTTTGTCTTGATTTTCCTAACTTCTCATTCCAATTGCTTTATAATGGGAACTCCCTAACACACCTTTTTACTTTTCGGTTTCAAAAAGGGCCTCTTCACTTTTTTGAACTCAAAGGTTGCGTGTGTATTTTGCTAATTGCAACATGTTGCTATAAAATCTGACCTCTTTTTCGAGGATGAAGAGTTCTCTTCATTTAATGCTTTAAGGTTAGTTTTACTAACCTAACTGAACTTTTCTTTTATGCTTTTGTACAAATTTAATTTCTTAACAGGTTTTATTATAAGTCAAAGATTTAATTTGTTTTGTAAATAGATTTGTAAATTTGTAGTGAAAAATCTGTATATTGGAAAAAATATTCTGAAAATTGGAGCTTATAAAAATTTAATATTAAATTATCAAAATCACAATCATAGATAAACGTAAGACATAACAAAGAATACGTAGTAATTTCATTAATGGCCGGAAATTTTGTCTTTGAATTCAGCCTTAATTTGGCCATAGGGCGGAGTCACAGCCATTAAATAAGACACGTTAAAAAAGCACTACATAAATAACGTGATTTTACACGTAAGCATCTAGTTTCCTTACCCACCCCGTCCCCCTACTCCCTCCGCCCACCATACCATTCATCAATTGACCCAGTTATGAACTGAGGTTAAGTAAACACAACAGAAAAAAATTAAATTAACAACGGATATGACTTCGCCCTAAGCATTTCTGTCCGCAATATATGGCTGAAAATTTTCCTAAATTGAGTGTCAATAGTTTGTTACACGCACACACAACCACTCGCACACACTTGACCTCACTTACACACATGCACATTTATAAGCTCTACACACTTAAAGATACACAAGAAATACTAGTTTAAATCGAACTTTGCCAGTTTATTTCCGTTTTCATTCAATTATGGCCAACAAGCACGTGATGTACTGCTCAAGCGTATCTTTCACCGCAAAAACTTTCTTTCGAAACTTATCCTCAGGACTTTGGTTATAATAGTATTGAGTGGTTTTTACTGAAAATTATTGCTTTATTTCGAAAAGCTTTTCAAGTAACAAGATTTTAAATCTGTATCTGTGCTTTGTTATATTTTATTTTTCGCAAAACTTTTTACGAATTCGAAACAAAAATATCAGTAAATATCTTTTAAATTTGTAGTCAAAGTTTTATTGATTTCGTATTTTAATTCTCAACCCCTCGATTACTATCAACTGACAATAGAAATACCAAAAACTAAATACTCCGTCAGTTAATTCCATTTGCATTTACAAATTTACTGCAAATTGATTTGGCATTAATTCAATGATTAGCATATTTAATAAAATTTATTTGAAAATAATGAACGAGAAAATCAATTCGAACATTGCAAAATCAAAGTCTATTTTAGCAAACGACTGCCTGCCTTCTTATCAAACTCAAAAAGGTCAATAAGTGAAACGGAAAACAATTTAATGTCATATTTTTGTTTTTCTTTTATTTTTTCGAGTCATTCATTCATTTATTTATATTAAATTTCATTCAATCTGTCGATATGTTCGCCTGTCTACCGTTCGTTCGATTTATTTAACTTTATCAATTTTGAGTTGATTTCATTTTCTACGCGAAAAAAAAAAATATAATTTGCATACAAATTTGACGTAATTTTAACACGCGACATTAAAACATATTCATGTGTTATTGCTTTTTAAATACTTGCCATATGTTGGCAAAGGCAAATAGGCAAACGGTAGGTAGCACTAAATTCAATGTCAATGATAAGGGAAAATATGTATTTGAAATATACATTACTAGCTGGAATACCCGGTTTGGTCCGGCTCTGGTGTAGCGTTCAAGGTGGGTATAATGTATGTTATGTGATTCAACCAACAATAAACTACTATCATTGGGTCCAACCTCAACCTCATATATTTTTGGTAATAAAATTTCCAATTTTAGGACTTCAGTCTTTTAAGTAAGTGGCTTTCAATCTGGTTGAAATTATCAAATAAATCTTTTTTGTCTCTTTGTTATCAATTCCACAAAGTTCTCGGACCAATTTATTTGCGATCTAAAGCTTACCAGAATTTAAAAACTTTAAATTGTATTTTGTACAACCAATGCAACGCCCCTTGTCCAATCTCGCCCACTTTGTACATGTTGTTTGGAACAAACCCACCCCTATGTCAGATATTTAGTGATATAAAGTATTAAAACTAAAGTGTCATGACGCGCCTTGTGTAATCACGCCCCTTTTTCTAGACTATAGAGTAGTGATTATACCAAAGAATATATGTATAAAATTTATAGGGGGACAATAGAGTTGGTCGCCTTATATGGGGGCGGGGGGGGGGGGGGGTATAAATAAATGTAAAAAGTCACCTTCTGGAATGATAGCTTACCTTGAAAGTATTTGAAAACCATAAAAAAAATTTTTTTGTGTCCCAAAAAACAGCCAAAATGGTATTTTGTTCATAACCTTGGCATTTCTGGTCCGATCATTAAGTTCAGTATATCGCACAATGTGCCAGAACCAATCAAAAGCGCGCATAGCAAAAATATTAAAAGTCAATTTTTTTATACATTTTCGAGTATTTTTGGTTGCCTACAACGAGATAAAAAGCACTAGGTAAATCACCTAAGTCGGCTTGGGTAAAGAGAATTATATGGGAATTATAAACTTATGCTTATTCACCTAACCAATTTATTGTTTAATACATTGCTTTGAAAGCACATACTTCGAAACCTTGCCAAAAAAAATTTTTTGATTCACCTAAGCCCAAAATCCAAAAATACAAAATTAAAAAACAACTAGCATGGATGGCTTAAGCATAGTTTTGAGCTATTTTTTGAAAAAAAAAAAACAGCTGCGTCATTAGACACACGAGAGAATAGATTTGATAATTTAATGGTTTTTTTGTAATAAAACCAGTTTTAAATTCAAAAATAACATAAAGTAAATTAAAAAACATACGTTAATATTCACACCAGTAAATTTTATTACATTTCATCAACAAAAAAGAAAAATAGAAAAAAAATTATTTGCCCGCCGTGCGGAATCGAACCTGGAACTTTTGGTTCCAGTCCATCGCTTTTCCCACTGATCCAAACAGCCTTGCTGCTACTTCCTGACATAACTGCTGCTATGTTAACAGATGTAGATGTATTAACAGATGCAGTGTGTCGCAGTATTCTGTTGATAGCCATACAACAAAAATCTTTTAATAGATTATTGTGTTATGCTGCAGCATAGCTTCAGTTGTAATTAATATTGAATCAATCACTCCTCGTAACGAAGGAGTTTGGCTCACTGCGTAGGGTAGCGACTTCATACACAGCGGTATCGGTTGATTGTGGGTTCGAATCTCAACGGCATGCGAAGGTAAAATTTTTATATTTGATATTTAATTCAATTTAATGTTCTTGTTATAATAGACGTCAATCAGTAAGAAAAGCTGAGAAGTCATTAATTTCTAAGAAAATAAACGGGTTGATAAAGAAAAATTTGTGTTGTTGCCGATTTCATTCAAGCAAAAACAGAACGAGAGAGCGGCAGCTTAAAAAAAAAAAAGGAAAATAGATAAACCAAAACCCGAAAAAAGTTATAGTTTTGAAAATTTTTTTTTTACAATAAGTGTATAAAAAATGACAAAATGCTTGGTTAATGTATCACCCAAATAAAAATTGGCAAGTCAACATGTACAACTTAGGCGTTTTGATAAAGTACTTAGGTGGCCAAAGCCAAAGCCAAAGCCATCTTATAAATTATACTAGATTTTTTTTCAATTAACATAAGCTTTTTTCTCGGTCAGAAGAAGCTCGGTCAAAGTCCTTTCAAGGGCTGAAATGGCCATTTCGTTTTTTTTGAGATATATGACGAAGCAACCTGGAAGCCTCAAAATACTTTTTTATTATCGATACACCTTCAGCAAAGCCCATAAAAATCTATTGCTCTGGCCAACTGTGTATCGTTGGAAAGGCCTTAAAGAGACCACCTTGCGTTCTTATATATAATTGACCTATGATGTCATCTTCAAGTGGATATTTCAAATTTTATTATTTTTTTCACTTGTAACCCCGAAATTCCGATAAAAAAAAATGTTATTAAATCAAAGTTCATTAAATTATGTGCAGAAATCAAGTGATTTCATTCACTAGAGAAAAAGTTACAGAGGCTTTTATTTTCAGTACGAATTCTGATGAAGAAAACCCAGCAAACCATTGTTGACGACATTGTAGAAATTCCGTCTAATTCGTAACTATTTCGAGCTGTCTTAAAGAAATCGTTACAATTTCGTTGCGCAAATATCGGAACAGTTTCACTTTTCATACGAATTTATATAGAATTTCGTTATGCGGCTGTATGTACGACATATTAAAATGCAAACAGAGTAAAATGTCCTTTCTTTCGAACTGTCTGAACGAAATCCTAACTTTATCGTAACATTTTCGTTAAGACTCGTTACGAAGTAGTATCAACCCCTTCATACGATTTTCGTTACGATTTTGCAACGAAATCGGATTTTGAAATTGGAAAGATTTCGAAATTTTCTTATCTTTAACGATAACGAAATTTTCTGAAATTGCAACAAACATTTCGCAATCTTGTCAATTTCGGAATCCGATTTCGTTTTTAATTCCATCTAGGTCCAAAAAATTCAAGAAAAAAACTTAAAAAATGTGTAAATGTTTTCATTAGTGGATATCTTTAAATCTTTAAAATAAATGTAGTATTTTTGTAGAACATATAACTTTGTAGTGGAATATTGTGGAATATCTTTTTGTATTTTTTTTTTTTTTAATTTATTTTTCAAAACTCGTCTGGCTACCCTGGTATAGCTTTGAATAGATAAGTACACCTCTTTTTGCTAAATATACTGTTAATGGTTTGAAATGGAATCATTGCAGATAATTATGCCGGTTTTTCTACTTTGAGGGTGTATTAGAGAGGAAATTAGACCCACCCGTGAAAATTTTTAGTGAGAGTTTGAGTAAATTATTTTGCTAAAGGTTAAGTCAAAGTTTGTTTAAAAGTGGCGGCCGTGGCATACTTGTTAAGGTGCATGGCAGGTATGCGAACTCAGAACTCAGGTTTGAATACCATTTCATAGAGACTTTTTTTTCAATTCAATTCATTTCTCTGTTCAGAGTTAAAGAAATCAAGCTACATCGCCTTATATTATAAAATATTACCTTGAAAATATCGTTTATTTAAACTAACCTAGAAAAATCGCTTTGATTCTATGTTCTGTGTGTATACAGTTTTTTTTTTTTTTTTTTGATGTCGAGCTGTGTTATTATAAGTACCATTAATTTTTAAACAAATTCAAAAGTTGTGCTGTAATGTGCTCGTGTTGTGCTACAATAGGCCGTAGAGAGTTTGTGGAAATTCCTATTTTTAGGAATGTGAAGTACTTAAATACATTTTTTTGTATCTTATTTCTTAATTTCCATTCTTATTTCTGGTTTGGTTTATTTCCGACTAAATATTGTTAGGAATCACTAATTTATATTTTGGTTTAAAAACTTAAATTTTATGGAGTATACTAAAAGTATTCGGCCTTAAATATTGATTATTTTTGCCAAAATGTTCCAAAAACTATGATTCCGTTGTATTTAAGTTAATTAAACGCAGAGAAGTTCTCATACATTTGAATTTTCCAAAATAGAATAGCAAATAGCGCTAATTTACCACTAATTACTGCTAATAAACTCAAATACATTTGCATTCACTCATATTAGTCTGCCAAAATGCGTAATTTTGGCAAAACACGCCTTTATAATAGAAAAAAAAATAATACAACAAACACGTAGTTTTTCTTTTTTTTTCTGTTATTCCTCCATGATTAATGAGCTGACCAAACGAAATGTTCTAAAAAAAGAACAAAGCGTAGTAAAGTAAGTAGGTACTTACATTATTTGGCACACCAACTAAAGGCGTTTTATAGCAGCGCATATTTTTAACCGCCTTAAATAATGCTTTGCGCAAAATATGCGCTCTAATTTAATGACGTAAGCAGTACGCTATTTTTGGATGGCAGTCAAATTTTGTTTTCTTTTTTTTTTTTTTTTTTGTTCAAAACTCCTAGACTGTAGTTCAAAAAAAACACACACACAATTTCCCTGACAATTAGTAAATGGCGCCTTAAAGTATGCAAACAAACAAAGCTTCAATGTAGGTGCTCTGACAAACAAAAAACTTTGTGCGTTTCAATAATATTTTTTTATGTTTTCATGTTAATAGCTGGACAAACAAGCTGATTTGATTGTCTGACTCGACAAAATTAGAAAAAAGCTCGTCAATTTTCTTGCCTCGAAATAGGCAATAGAAACTTTTTTTGGCTCCGATTTGATTTGATTACTTTTTATGTTTTATTTAATTGTCTAAAAATTAGCAGCAGCTGCATGTTTTAGAAAAAGGTATCACGAAAACATTTTTATTTTAACATCGTTTAGACAATTTTTTTTTTCTATCAATAACGTGCGCCCCTTAGAGTAGACCTGACTTTCATTTAATATACAATTTAATTATTTTCTTCATTTCCTTATTTATTCTTGTCAAAGCACTAGGCTTGACCCTAAAAGCATGCGATGTTTTAAACCCAATGTTGCCTTTTTTTGCACTGCCCCCTTTTTCAATTAAACATTTTTTTTCAATAATTTTTTAATTATTTTTCTATAATTTTTTCTCTACTTTTGCTCTTTTTCTTGCAGCATTAAACACAAAAAGGAATACCGCACAAGTGGCAACAAAATAGCAGGCCACCGAGAGTGAAGTCAATAAAAACACTCAACTCACAAACAACATCTTCAACAATGTGGCTGCTTAAAACATAAAAGAACCTGCAGAAAAACAACAACAACAACAGGCAGTTAGCAACAACACAAAAAATTGCCGCCAACCTACAACTTCAACTAAATAATTCCCAGAGTTGTGAAATTATCCTATAAAATTTTATTGTAGCTTTTAAAATAACGATTCAATTGTCGCTGTGGTCGTCAATTTGTGTGGGAATTTTTTTATTTATAATTTTCCCCGAACTGTTGGTGCACACTTCATTAATTTTGAGTGATACAAACAAGTGTTGTAACGTTGGATAAAACTCTTTTTTTGTCGTCGCTTTTGTGTTTCTTGCTCCAAAATTGCAATTTTGTATTTTCACTTCGCCTGGCAACACTGAATGACATTACTTGGGCCCAGCGCCCCTGGTATGGCCTTTATGATGAAAAAAAAGAAGTATAAGTTCAATGTTGAAGTTCAATTGCAAGATTTGGTCGAAGTAGCGCTGGTCAATGAGGTGCTATTCGCTAAGATACGCTTACTGGACGGTGGCTCATTTCAAGAATACAGCAGTCGGTAAGTTATTCGAAACGATTTTTTTTACATAAAATCGAAAAATTTTATTTAAAAACAACAATTTTTTTTTTAATTTTAAGGAATAGAATGAATTAATTTTTTAGAAAGATCAAAAGTAAGATCACAATCAAAACCAAGATCTAAGAAACGGCTATGAGCGAGACCTTTACTTCTAAGAACTAAACTAAGCCTCAAACCTAGACTCACACCAACAGAAATCAAAACCAAAGCTAAGTCTCTAACAAAGATCCTGACTGAAACATAGACATAATAAAGTTCAATTCATCAAAAACACAAAGAACATAGACCGAGACCCTGACCAAGATCATCGCCAAAACCAGAACTAATACCAAAACTCTGACTCAGATTAAGACAAGGACCATGATCCATACAAAGACCAATAACAACATCCAAAGAGAAAAACAAAGATGAATATACAGACTAATACTTAATTCTAGATTGAAACCATGACCAACCCATTGAATTGAACCAAAACTAAAACTTAAACTAAAGCCAAAACCCAAACTTAAATCAAAACTAAAATCAAAGTCAAAACCAACTAAACTATGACTATACCTTGGCTAAGACCTAAGATAAGACCAAGATTAAGACCAAGACCTAACCTTGGTTAAAAGTAAACCTAGAAAACACGTAATAGAGAAATATAAATTGCATAAAATACTATAAAAACATATACAATTAGATTCTGGTTTGACATGTACGCCTGCCGCAAGGCTTAAGTACTTATGTCTTTCAGACTTAGGGTAATAGTTCATGAAACAGACAACCAGAACTTATGTGTTATACCACAACACGGACCCGTTTATGTTTTAACTAGTAAAACATACGGGGCATCCGGTGTAGCAACACGAACATGAAAGCTGTTTCACAAACACAAAGCATCACCCAATGTCCTGCTGATTAAGAACATTATGCAATAAATTACATAATGCCCGTAATAGCAGTACCAGTTTAGACTTCAGTAGTGACGTACTTACAATCCATCTACTGGTGAAGACGAGACCTACCTAATCTCTTGCATATTAAGACAGATATGCCAGCCCGGTCGTACCACTGCGCGACCCCGCCGGTCAATCTAGACCTGTGTAGCATTCACACAACCACAACCAGTACGAGACTCCCCGAAGGGCCAGCCCACGACAGTCATCTTGGCAACTTGATCTCGTCAAATGACGATCCACAACATCCCCGCAAAAAGACCAAAATTACACCAATGCAATTATGAAAAAGTGCATTCTTATGCATGACCGTCAATGAGCACTGAAAGGGCTATTTTAACAATTCCCAGCTGCCGGCTCAACTGCAAACTGTTGCACATGTCTGGTACCTACTTTGGAGGACCTCTGCAAAAGCCACTCTGGCAGTCCGGATTTCAACATCCAGACAGAGTATAGGCCACTGTTCTCAGGGACTGCCTTGCTCAGTATGAGAACCCAAGATTTACAACCCATTACTACACTTCCCTCAGTGACTACCGTGCCAGTTTGAGGGTGCGAGTCACAAAGTCGACAAGCAAACCACTAGAAAAGCCAGAGCGTCGACATATATAGCACGTATGCCAAACACTCACATCCATAATTTCCGATGGATTTAAGGTCTGAGTGCGGTGTATAGATAGGGTCTACCCCATTTGACGGGTTAAGACTGTTCCCGTACTAACAAGTTTTACGGTCAATTGCTATACCCTTGCAGGCTTGTTTCATATCGATATGCCGAATATGACCTGCTATCAAGATGGGCTCCACCCCGAGCTCTTGGTTGGCCCTATCAGTTTTTACGTTTGCAGGACGTATCCTACAAACAACAATCCTCCTATATCCTGGCTGTGGACAGGCAGGCGCAACTAAGTTGCTAACCTGGCGGAGTTATAAAAACATATACAGTCCTATCGTGAGTATTTTTTCGCCCGGAATCGGAAAAGGGAATTTAATTTTTTTAGATTAAGCTCAAGAACTTTTGGAAAGAAAGCCAGGAATTCAACCATATCATGTGCCCAACTTGCAAGCAAATGCAGCCAATCAGTTTCGAAAATGACGATTTGGCGAGTCTTAAACAGTTCCGAAGCAATTGTTATATCCTAATGAAGAAAGCTCCTACTTTACTTGCCCACCATAAGACGGCTCGGCTTCAATTTGCACCAAATAATTTTAATACCAACTGGGACTCGGTATATAATAATAGTTATCCTACTAACACGTATCATTTCAGACGAAAAGAAGATTAACTTGAATGGCCCAGAAGATGGCTACCGATACTACTAGAGGAGCTTAAGAAATGACCCGATTATATTTTCCAAAAGACACTTTGGTAGTCTTTCCGTCATGGTGTGGGGTGCCATTCACACGACGTTTGAGGATGATAAGTATTATTATATACCGAGCCCTAGTTCGTATCCAAATTATAAGCCGCGCCGTCTTATGAACTTTCTTCATTATGGATCTAACAATTGCTTTGGAACTGTTTAAGGCTCGCCAAATCGTCATTTTCGAAATTTATGTGATTGAATTTCTGGCTTTCTTAATAATCATTCGCTTATCGCGCTCCGAAAGTTTAGCGTAATGACATGTTAGGTATTTTGTGCCGTAAATATTCGGGTTTTTTAAAAAGGAGGCAATAACGCAACTTGTACGACCAAGTTTTTCTTAAATTTTTGCAAAATTTAGCCCCTGGTTATTATATGCTAAAATTTTGCCCCTTTGATCTTTGGATAGCAAAGTCCCGCACGATATTTTAATCAACAAGTTCTGGGAATCACAATTGATGTTTATATCCAGACGGACAATGATACGACGGACCTCCCTATTGATGAGCTTTTATATGACTGTCGTATAGTTTTGATACGATTGCAGTGAAGCAGAAATGAGTGCCTTTCAACTCAAACTAACGGTACTTCTTCAAATCAGTGTTTAGAGCTGATAAAGATACTCTGTTTAAAGTAGTTGTGGACAGCCAAGCTGCAATAAAAGCAATCTATAACAAGACGATTAGATCAAAATATTTTAGGAACTGTCATTAAGTCCTCCTAAGAATCAGTCATCACCATAGGGTGAATATCTGTTGGTCCCAGTTCATTGCAACATAAAGGGGCATTGAAGTTGCAGACAAACTGGCAATAGATGACTTTGAACTTGATAGAAGCATTGCCCACATGACGGTAATGATTTCAATTGTGTAGACAACAATGAGTAGATGAGAAAGCTATAAATAATAAAACTAGATCTTGGTCTAACAAGGACCAGACTCTGAGCAAGACTCTTTGGAAAAATGGACTAAATCCCAACTATCAATGACTAAAAATGAGTAAAACTTAAACTCTTCTCCGTGTGGGTTTCCTGACAGGGCACAGTGCTATCGTCATAATGGCTTCGAAGCTGGGGATGCCTCATTCAGACTTCTGCACTAGCTGGGGAGATTTTGAGGAGGTAGAACCATAGAACATCTATGCGAATTTGTATTCTCTGACAACGTTGACTTCGTCATATAGAAAGCAAACTTTTCATAGAACTTTGAGAGCTTGTGAATGTCCCATCGATAAACTTATTAAAATTCAAACGGAGCACCAGCTGGTTCAATTAATCCTGCTGCACCTGATTTAGCTGCATTTCTTTCGTTTTTTCTTCCGATTAGGCCCGCAAACATAGCTAATCACAATGATAAATAGGCCCCAGTCCCTCTCACCTAACATAAACTAAATTAAAAATTAATTAAAAAG
The DNA here is from genome assembly GCA_914767935.1 of Coremacera marginata. NCBI lineage: Eukaryota > Metazoa > Arthropoda > Insecta > Diptera > Sciomyzidae > Coremacera > Coremacera marginata. Next base: position 151,353,367 of record OU612045.1, read on the forward strand.
AACAAAATAAAAACGAGCAAATTAAAAAAAATAACACTGAAAAACGAAAAATTCAATAATTATTTTATATTATAACTAATTAATAAATTAATTTAATTAATGTATTAAACAATTAATTTACAAAATAAAAATTATAAATATATTATATTAATAGAAACAAATAAAAGCAGATGAAATCAAAATAACACTTTTAAAATTTTAAAAATTATTTCAAAAGTTAAAAAAGAAATATAATAATAATATATTTATATAATATAAATATAAAATATAATAATATAAAATAAACATTAAACAATAAAACAAAATAAAAATTTAAAAATATAAAATAAAAAATAAGTGTAAAAAAGCATTTAAAAATAAGAATAAAATCAAATAGAAGAATACATAAAAATTAATAGCTACAAATGTAACATTGGAAAAATAAAGAAAAAGAAATAAAAACTATTTTTTTCTACAAATATTGGAAATTAACAAGCCAAAGTAAAAACTTCATATAAAAAATTATATAAAAGATTTTGAAAGAATAAAAATAAAAGGCTTTAAAAATATGAAACAATAACAAAAAATAATATAAATATAATACACAAAATGCAATAAAAAAACTGTAAATTAATTAAAAACGAGAAAAAAATTAATAACTACAAAACAAATATGAAGATAAAATAAAAAAAATATTACAAACTTAAAAATAATGACATTTTTAAAAACTTACAAATTTTTTAAAAATCTCTTTGAAAAAGATAAAATAAAAAAGTTTAAATTAAATAATGAAAATGTAAAAAACTATTTTTGATGATAAAAAATTATATTATTGATATTGATTGTGTACGCATCGACATATAAAAAATTTTAGAAGAAAAAATTTATAAAAAAACATTAAATAAAATGATTAAAAGCACCACAAAACTAAAAAATTTAACTTGGAAAAATTACAAAATTAGAGGAAAAACTAAATTTTAAAAAAATTAGAGAAAAAATTAAATCCTTATCGATAAAAATCATTTTCGATTTGTTTGTTTGTTTGACTTTTATACAAATCTAAACGGCTGACGGGATTTCGCTCAAACTTAAGAAGTGTATTACTTGCGTCCTAGATTAGGTAATTGCAAACATAGTTTTAACCACGCCCTTTTTACCGCCCACAAATCAATAAAAATGCAATATTTCCGACTGTTTCGATTGTATGAAACTAAATATTTGATAATTTAGTTTGTATGGTTACTTTCATCAATTGTACCAAAAATAGTTTCCACGCCCTCTTTTACCGCCCACAAATCAATGAAAATGCTATATTTCAGACGGTTTTGAACGTATAAGACTGAAATTTGGTATTTAAGTTTGTATGATTACCGTGCTTACTGTATTCAAAATGGGCTTAGTGGCAATATAATTATTCCCACTTTTAAGAAATCATTAAGACTTCAAAACTTCTGGGCCGTTTGCGCTGAAATTTTGGCAGTAAATTCTTTCCGAGAACGAGATGGTTTATGGGAAAAAATTTGCCACACCCCTTTTACCGCCCACAAGTCAAAAAAAGAATGGTTGCTGGAACGTTCGTGGCGAAGGCGTGGCTCACTTGGTCCTGCTATAAAAAATAAAACAATTAATATATATGAAAATAACATGAAATGCTTTAAAAGAAAAATGACCAAAAACTAAAAATTTTAAAAAAAGAATCATAAAGAACTGAATTAAATTTAATAAAAATTAATAACGACTTTCATAACTTTTAATGAAAGTAGTAAAAAGGAAAAATTAAAAAATCTAAAAAATATTTTTGATATAAAAAATGACAAAAGATTTTAAAAGTATAAAAAATAAAAGACTTTAAAAATATAAAATAATATGTAAAATATAGTATTTAAGTGCAATAAAATAATAAAAAAAACTAAAAACAAAATCAAAAAGTAAATTTAAAAAATAAAAATGATAAAAAAATTTATAAATTTAAGAACAAAATTCAATAAAAAATTAAGAAGAATTAATAACTACAAAAGTAACATAAATAAATAACAAAACTACTAAAAAACTTAGAAATATATCTTCAAAAATTAAAAAAATATTTAAAAAGTCTCTTTGGTAAAAGACCCACTAAAAACAGTTAAAATTAAAAAGTACATATGTAAAAAAACCTCTTAAAAAATAATTAAAAATTAAAAGCTACATATGCAACATGAAATAAAAAAATAAAACAATATAAAAATTATTTTTGATTACAAAAAATTATATATTGATCTATGATACAATATATTATATAATAGTACAATATATTATGTATTGAAAGTCTAAAATCTCTATCTGTATTGAATAAGATTTTAAAAATATAATGAAACAAAAAGGAAAATAAAAAGTAATATACAAATTTATTAATATTTAAAAAAAAAAATAAAAATTTAAAATAAAAATGACAAAAATATATAATTACAAATTAAAAAAAAATTAATACCTACCTAAATAGCATAAAATAATTAAAAAGAAAAACTTAACAGTTTTAAAAAATTAAATAATATTTGAAAAATTGTTTGATACAAGATAAATAGAAAAAACTTGATCAAAAAATAAAAATGTGAATAAAAACTGAATAAAAAATAAAAATTAATAACTGCAAAAGTAGCATGAAATAAGCAGCATAAAAGGAAAAATAAAAAAAATTTTTGGTATAAAAAATGACACAAAAAATTTTCCAAGAATAAAAAATAAAAGATTTTAAACATACAACAATTTTAAAAAACAACATAAAAATAATACACAAAATACAGTAATAAAAAAATTTTAAATCTAAAAACAAAATAAAATACAAAATTATAAAGAAATTAAATAAAAAATAAAATTATTAAAAAAGAAAATAATAAATTAAAGAAAAAAAAATAAAATTTAAAATAAGGAAAAAACAATGCTAGAAAAATAACATGAAATAATAAAAAAGAAATAAAAATTTCTTAAAAATTTATCATGAATTATTTTAAAAAATTAGAAATGTTTAGAAAATCCCTTTGATACAAGACAAATAAAACAAAATTGATCAAAAAGAGGAATTATTAAAAAACAATTAAAAAATAACGGAATAAAATAAAATAAAAATAAAAAATATTATAAAAATTGAAAGGGAAAAATAGGAATTATTAAAAAATAATTAGAAAATAACGGTATAAAATAAAATAAAAATAAAAAAGAAGATCGACTGTGAAATAGAAGAGCAACAACAACTTGCACAACAAAAACCTTTGAGTATTTAGAAAAGCTTTGATCTATCTTCGAATAATAGAACATACTTTCCCTGAAGGTATGCTTCACAAATTAGAAGAACTTTAAGCTGCTTTCATATCATTTGTGTTCTCGAACCGCAATTCAGGGTAATTTACTAATTGCATTCGTGAAACAAGTAGAAAATTAAGAGCTTAGTGGATCACAGCAAGAATCACGATAAAAGGCTACTGATGAGTTGGTGTAGCGGCCAACGAAACAGCTGTATAGTCTGCTATGTGATTGATACTCTATAAAGTATTGTTGTTGTTGGTTGTTGTTCCTTCAGTTGTTTTCTTCGGAAAGCAACATTGACCTTGAGCTCGATAAAAAAATATAACCTTTAATAATTGAAAAATTATTGGAGTTATATAAACACATAACTTAAAAACTTATGAAAGAAGGTCGTAATTAATTTACAAATAATAAAAAAGAATTATAAAAAGTGAAAGGGAAAAATTAAGAAATAATTTTTGATTATAAAAATTATTAAAAATTATTTAAAATGCAAACAAAGTAAAAGATTTAAAAATATAAGCAATATAAAGAAGAATGTAAAAATTATATTTAAAATGCAATTTAAAATTTATAGCTAATAAAATAAAAAATGCATTAAATATTAAAATATGAAGTAAATTATAAAATTTAATAACATGAAAGTATTAAATTATAAAAATTTATAAAAATTTGGAACGAAATTAAAAAAATTGTAAGGAAAGAAACGGGACAAAAATATTTATTTTTATTTTATTTATTTATTAAATTTAGATATAATATAAAAAATAATAGAAAAAATATAATAAAAAAAATAGAGTACTGTCTGTAGAGGCCTTTGACTCGAAATAATATTAGGATTAGATAAATCAATAAGAGTTTATACTGTGTAAATCAGATTACATTTCTTGAAAAAGTCATATATCAATAATACATTATAGTTACAAACATTTTTTAATAAGTTTGATGGCAAAGCGGTGTTAAAGAGATCTCTTCTTATGCACGTAATTGACGGACAAATGTTGAGTAGGTGATCGACTGATAGAGAATCTCCACAGAGAGGACATCTTTGTTGCTGATTACCCAAAAGTAAGTGCTCCTGTGAAAGTTTGATGTGCCCGATTCTGAGGCGAACAAAGAGTTTGATTTGTTGGCTTGTAGCTCTATTTGGATACAATGCTTTGATGCAATTGGTATTAAAGGCGATGAAGCGGCTGTTAAAAGATAACCAAGCGGATAATTTAATGTTTCGTAGATAATTACTAATAACTTTGTGTAAATCTTTGCCTTCATATGCGCGAAAAGTTAAACGGTGATTTTTCGGCAGTTCGAGCTGCTTCGTCCGCCAGCAAGTTTCCCATTATACCATTGTGACCCGGGACCCAAAAGAGCTTGATACCAAAGAGTCTTGATACCAAATACAAAGTTCTCTTATCTTACTAACAATGTGGTTGTTATTATAGATATTTCTTATGGCATTAATGGTGGCCAAACAGACAAAAATAAACCGACCTCCCAGTGAGAAGTCAAAATTCTCAGACACTGCACGCAAAAGATAGATCAAGAATGTTTCTGAAGTGGCAGATAAGCTGAGATACATCGATTGAAAGGTTAACACACCAGCTGACCTAACATAGAAGTCACAGATAAATGACCGACCACGAATGGAATGTTAAAAAAAAATTTCAAAATTGTTTCTCTTAAATGCTAAAATTTTAAGATTTGAATCAAATTTCATTTTCACACATCAAATTTAAATTTATAATGTGAATAACGATAATTCTCACCTAAAACCAATGTAGCCACATTGCAAAAAATAAAGTTATTTTAACATAAAAAGACACCAAAATGACGCACTTTAACGGTTTTACTATGTTATGGAAGAGGCCATGAATTTTTTAACAAGTTGCCTTTATTTTTTTAGTATATAAAAAACAAAAAATTGTTTAAAAATTTAAGCACCTCACAAAAATCACTCAAGTGGCTCCATAAAAACTTCTAGACTGTACGTGACATAATTGAAAAAATCTAGAGTCGAAGGATAGAATATCATATGACAGAAATTTTTTTTATAGACTTATGATGCGAACTTAAATTTTAGTCCCCAAAATATTATTATACTGAGCACACATCAAGTTAGCTTGAACCACATCATAAATATAAACATTTTTTGCATAGCTACAGGCATCTTATAAATATTGATTTTTTAACGCTACCCTTAACATGCTCTCTTTTTCTTTTTTGGCCCTACAGTGAAGAGGTACGCAATCATCGCGTAGAATGGAATCGCAGCTTCGAGTTTCCCTGCAAAATGTCCGCAAATGCATCGACAGGCGTTCTAGATCCCTGCCATCTACGCATATCCATACGCAAAGAGATGAAGGGTGGACGTAGTTATTATAAATTAGGATTCATTGACTTAAATCTTGCCGAATTTGCGGGTGCTGGACTGACCTCGCGACGCTTTCTACTCGAAGGCTACGATTCGCGGCATCGTCTGGATAACTCTATGTTGAGGGTATCGATAAAGATGCACATGCTGAGCGGCGATATACTGTTCAAGGCGTGAGTAGAAATAGTAATAAGGAAAAAATGTATTCTTCTTTTATCATCAACTTTGTTTTTTTATGCCCACTCTAGACCCACGCCCAATTTGAAGAACAAGCAGAAGTCTTCGCACGATGATTTGGCTTCAATTATTGGCGCCAATGCGAACAACTCGACTGGTGGCGGTCTGCAAACACCTACAGCCAATACAACAACGCCCTTGGGCAGTGGTCCGGTGCCGGGCGGTGGTGGTGGTGCTGGTGGTGGTAGTGGCAGCATTGGTCTGGTTGGTAGCAGCAGCAGCGCTGCTATTCCCGTTACCGGTGTTGGCTCCGGCTCTTCACTCATGCCCACCAGCAGCGGCTCTAATCTACTCATAGGCGCAACAACACGTTCGGTGTCCAATGCACGTGATGATGGTATTTCAATTTCCCAAACCTCCTCGGGTTTTGGTTCTCTGACAAAGAAAAAAAACGATTTCTTGCTTTATCAAGACTTAGATCCGCAGCTGCTTATTGCCTCAATTGTCACTGATTCGGGACTCTCGGAATCATCGGAATCGGCTGCAACACTCACAACAGATGCGCTCTTTCAGCAGTATCAGCTGGCGCAGCAACAGCAACAACAACCGCTGCAAACAGCCGCCTATCCAACAACAACGCTGATGGCTTCAACGTCCGCGACGCTTACGAATGCGCAGCAAATGAGTGGCCAGACCGGTGTTAGCACCGGTGGTTACATCATTGGCAGCAACAACTGCGGCACATTGACAGCCAGCAGCGTATCCGCGTTAGGAGGTGGCATGGGAGGAGGAGGAGGAACAACTGGAGGCACTGCATCTCTCATTGAAATGGGTCATTCCAGAAATTCCAGCAATACTAGTCAAGTGCGTATTTTTGTATAATTAAAGAAAACTCTAAAAAAATGCTTTTGCTTTAAATTTTTGATGTATATTTTTTTTTTTCTTTCCTCGCCATAGATGTCGAAAGGTTCCGGTTACAGTAGTTTTTCGCACAGTCAACATTCGAGGCAAAGCTCTGAGGGCGATTCGGGGCATGCAAGGTGAGTTTATTGTTTGGCTTTATAGTGCTATTTTGAAGAAGCAAAAGAAAATTACAAAAAAGTACCTTCTTTTAATTTTTGCCAAACTAATACGAATTAAATTTTTTCCTTATTTGTTACGCCTAAATTGCTAAAAAAAGAAACAATATTTTAACAACAACAAATTTAAGAATAAACAAAATAAACAAAACAGAAATTAAAATAAAAGTCATACTAACAGTGAATACCACCACCCACACATACATGCATCTACTACTAATACTTACGAGTACCTTATTACTACTTTTTTATGCCTTCCTTTTTTTCAAAATGTTTTTTGTTGCACTACTCTAGTGTATTAAAATTTTTCTATGACATTTACAAAATTATTTTTCATTTAGTTGCCTTACTTTTTTAAATACTACTAATATTTCGATACATTTTATTACGTTTTTTTTCAACTAACATCTGTAAATACTACATTTTTTTTTTGTTGTTGTATCTAGTTATTGTAAAGCAGAAATGTTTATAATAAGAATATTCATTGTAAAAAAATCTTGCTATGACGCTGACAAGTTTTGCTAGAACGTTTTTCTATGATAGAAAAATATGCGCTCTTATTTTTAGTACATTTTTACAACACTACCTACTATAAAATTGTTGTAATGTATGTTGATCTGTTATTTTGCGAAAAGTTATTAAGCTGGTCAGTCAGTATTTATTTATATAAAATTAAATTTAGTACTAAACTTTAAACAAACTAGCTTCAGTTTAGTTCTAAATCTTTGCCTTCGTTAATTCTCTTGATATCGAGCAGTAACTATATTATTTTACAATATAATTTTGTTTAAAAAATTTTATTATGTATTTAGTTCTACCTTTTATAATGAGACTCGTTTGAGTTTTAGTCTTTAACTTTTTACTCTTAGTTTTTGGTACCTACAATTTTCAGTTTGTTTTTAGCACTCAATACATACGTATATTACAGATCATATCTGAAATGGTTTTTTTTATAGTTTTTTGTTTTTAGAACATATGTGAAGTAATATTTTTCAATTTTATGGATTTTTTTCCATGGTGACTACTGACGTGTGCGCCGATACGTTGTTATGGTAGAACAGCATTTTTTTTCCTCACCAAATGCGTTCTTGTCTGCTTCAAGTTAATATTAAATCTGGTGATCATTTTACCATTTCAAAGTAAAAAGATGTGAATAGATCCGCATTCATTCTAAAAAATTATGACTATGACCTTGTTGTCTGACAGACCCACCTTGACCTTCTTTGGTGCACGTTCACCCGGAGAGGTCCACTGCTTTGACTGTTCCTTGGGCTCTGGTCTGTTGTGATGTGTCCGTGTTTCGTCCACTGAACAATGGGCCAGAACCAATCAAAAAGCGTGCATAGCAAACAAATTAAAAGTCGATTTTTTTGTACATTTTCGAGCAGTTTTGGTTACCTAGATATATGATGAATCTACCTGGAAACCTCAAAACATTTTTTTAACTATCGATACACCTTCAACAAAGCCGATAAAAATCCAAATTTTAAATATTTTTTTATTCCCATATAAAATCCCGCAGAGTCCCGAGTTATTCGAACGCGCATATTATAACTCTTTTGTCTTAGAATACACTATTCAAATTCGCGATGCAAATACCTGCTACTGTAGCCTTGACGGCTGTTTAAACTAACATAAAATTTTCAATCTCCACACATTCTGCTTACGCAAGCTCAGAGAGTGAGGATGAAATTTAAGTTTTGTCTAAATTTAGAACGAAGATTTCGTTCAAATTATTTAATTTTTATCGTTTTCTCACTTGTTTATCATTTGTTGTTAGATTTATTTCGCATTTATTGTTTTACTTTCAACTTTGAATTAATTTGTTTAATTATTCGGATAATTTTTTATATATTTTAAATTGTATTTATGACAATAATTGTTGATTAATATTTAAATTGTATGTACGAAAAATTTTAGGAAGAGCCTAAAAAGATCTATTAAACATTAAAATCTCATTATTCAACTCTGACGAATTTTAAAGTTGTTATTAAATATTTCATAAGTTATCATAATAATTTGTTTAACAATTATTTCAACAGCTGATTACTAATAATTTTTGTTCGCATCAAATAGAGCGTAAATGAACTCCAAAAACCTAAAAATACTCATTTCAGGACATAATTGACTAAAACTTTGAATACATAAGCTATGCGCGCTTTTTGATTTGCTCTGGCCCACTGTATACCGTTACGAAACGGTGCAAAAACTCCTTTAAAGTAGTCACACGGCTACGCTAAGTGTGAAATAGTTCATTTTCACACACACCAGATTACTGATTTTCAAAGACAGGATTTTTAGTACATAAAAGTTCCTTGTTTTTTTAAAGAGCTTGAAAATATCTGTCAAATCAAAATAATTCTTTTGTACTAAATTTTTTATTTCCACCAACAGATTTTAGATTTAAAAAATTATTATATTTAGTACAAAAAAGTTTTTAAATATTTTAAATAAGTTTAATAATACCTATAGAATCTAAGAACTCTTGTACTAATTTTTTTATTTTCGCAAACACAATTATCTTGTTTTTTTGACAATTAGATAAAAGATTTTCAACAAATTATAGATTCAGATTTTTTAGTACATACAACTTCTTTATTTATAAAATCTTGAAAATATCTGCCTAATTAAATTTTATTTTCACAAACAGATTTTAAATTTTCAAAAATATCTTAAGTACATTCTTAATTTGTTTTTCATAAGTTTTATTAAAGCTATCTAATGAAAGAATTGTCTTGTTCTAAATTTGTTCATTTTGAAAAACTACAGATTTTCAAAAATACTTTTTAGTACTAAATTTTCTGTTTTTACTAGCAATAGATTTTATTTTTTCAGAGAAAGAATTTTTAGTACTTAATATTCTTTTTTTCATAAGCTTGGAAATAGCTGTCAAACCTATAATTCTCTTGTACTGTATTTTTTTATTTTCACAAAAAACAGATATTAGATTTTCAGAGATATACATTTCTAGTGCTTGCATAAAAGTACTAAATTTTGTATTTACAAAAAAACGGATTTTAGATTTTCTAAAAAAGAATTTTAAGTCCTTAAGATTATTATATTATATTTTAAATAAGTCTGAAAATAGCTGCCAAATCAAAACAATTCTCTTGTACTAAATTTTTTATTTTCGCAGATTTTAAACTTTCAGAAATATAAAATTGAGCACATAAAAGTTTCTTCATTGTTTTTTTTAAATAAGTATTTTGTAGCCGCCTAATGGAAGAAGTGTCTTGCACTAAATTTTTTTTAGTAACAGATTTTAAATTTCCAGACAGATTTTTTAGTACATGCAAATTTCATGTGTTTAATAAGCTTGAAAATATCTGTCAAATATAAAAACTCTATTGTACTAAATGTTTTATTTTTAAGAGATATAATTTTTAGTACACAAAGTTTTTTAATTTTTTTATAAGTTTTATCAAAAGATTGTCGTTTACAAAATTTTTTATTTTTAAAATTGACAGATTTTAGATTTTCAGAGAAAGAATTTTTAGTACTTGGGATTTTTTTAATAAGCTTGAAAATATTTGTCAGAAAATTCTCTTGCACTACATTTTTTTATTTTCACAAAAAACCGGTTTTAGTTTTTCGAAGATATACATTTTTAGTACATAAAAAACTTTCTTAAAATCGAAAAACTCTCTTGTACTAAATTTTTAAAATTTACAAACCACAGATTTAAAATTATCAATGTAAGAATTTTTAGTACATAACAGTTTATTGTTTATTTCAATGAGTTGAAAATGTCTGTCAAATCAATTCATTTGTACTAAATTTTTAAATTTCGCAAACAGATTTTTAAAGATATAATTTTTAGTGCATATAATCTTCTCTTTTTTTTAAATAAGTTTGGAAATATTTGTTTAATCAAAAAAATCTTTTGTACTAAATTTTTTATTGTCACAAACAAAAGATTTATTACTTTAACTTTTTCTGATACAGTCACTCACTGAGTGAGGAGTGATAATCCGACCAGTTTTTCATGTTTTTCGAGTAGTAATAAATCTTTATTCATTCGGTCTTTTGCTTTCTTTTTGAATGCGAGAGAATGTATAAAACTTTTGGCTGGCTAAAAAATGGCTGTTTTTCTTATTGTTATGCACGAAAGAAATGCATTATAAAAATGTTTACCTAAAATTGGTCCGTCATACTGAATTCACCAAAGGTATATTGCATTTGGAAATTTCCAAATTCTATCGTCAGGTTCATGATCTGCGACCCCGAAAACTCCCGATTTTTTAGTCTATAAAAAATATTTAAATAAAATATGTTGCAGAAAGTTAAGTACTATATTGTTAAAAGCTCCTTTCTTGTATAACTAAGTTTTTATTATGTATTTTTGAACTAAAAAGCTGTTTAAAATAATGCATTATATAAACGATAAAAATTATTGAGCTTACCTACTGTGTTCTTCAGTTTTTAATATTTTCAAACTATGCTGATTTTCAAAATAACTAAAAAAAGTAATATTGACATTTTTTAATATTTTCTAGTAAATATTTTTCTAATTCTAATCACATAGTGCCTCTAGGAACTTTTAATGCGAATTTCGAATACAGCACTTCTTTAAAAAGTCTTTGACTCAAAGGATATATAAGGATAAGTATACGTGAAAAAAAAATCGATAAAGCCGTTTTTTACCTATTTCTTGCGTTATGATATTACATGATTTTACAAAATAAAAAAATATATAATCTTTTAAGAACATAAAATACAAATTGCAGGCCTGTTAAAATTTAATATAATAATATACATAATTGGATTTTTAAATATATCCGCTTTAAATCGCGTTTTGTGGTAAAAAATGTGTCAAAGGTGTATATTAGTTCATATCGTCATCAGAGCTCCTTTGAATTTCTGAACTCAAATATAATCGGCAAAGTGAAAAAGTAGGTCTTTGTAATGGTGTATAGGGATGTAATTCAAAGTATTGACAAAGTTCTAATTGGAGCAATAAAGAATTTCACAATTTTCATTATTTTTTTAAATGAAAACTTCTTTAGGCGCGTTGAGCACTTTTTGATAGACAGCAAAACTATAGATTCGATCATCACGCTGTTAGCGATATCATCACGCTTTTATGTTAGCTGTTCGTTTCTGTTGCATTGTACAGCATTGCAAACATATTTGGTGAGCTTTTTTTTATTACCGAGGCGACTACCAACCTATTACCGAGCCAATTACCGACTACCGAAGCGATTACCGACCAATTATCGAAGCGATTACCAACCGATTATCGAACCAATTCCGAAGCAATTACCAATCGATTACCGAACCAAATTAACAACCGGTTACCGAAACAGTTACTGATTAGCGAAGCGATTACCAATCGATTACTGAACCAATTACCAAAGCAATTACTAACCGATTACAGAACCAATTACCGAAGCGATTACCAACCGATTACCGAAACGATAACCGAAGCGATTACAACCAATTACCGAAGTGATTACCAACCGATTACCAAAGCGATAACCAACCGATGACCGATTACCAACTGATTGAATATTAACGAAGTTATTACCAACCCATAACCGATTACCAACAACGGAATCAATTACCGAAGCTATTACCAACCGATTATCGAGCCAATTACCGACAACGAGTAGAACGCGTCCGATTTGCTGGCTCTCGCTTCTGCGAAAATTCATAACAGCTATATTATTAAAAATTACCTATATTATTAAAAATTAGCTTTGCGGGCTCTAGGTCCAAAATGTACTCTAAAATTCTAAAGTTTTAATTATAAAGTTTATTCGTCAATTGACGAATTTTATCAACTTGCAAATTACGAAAAGAATGATTGTTTTTATAAATCGAAGCCCTGCGTTTCTTCTGTATCAAATCCATAGAACTATAATCTCTGCGCCATATTTTCTATTATAAGACATAGTTAGCTGTACCCGATTTATACTACAGAGCTCTCTGGTGTTTAAAATATATATATAAAAAAAAAATTTAATTTTTTAATTTTTCAAGACGCCTTTTGTAGTAGATAGGACCAAAATGTATTCGTTTTTTAAAATTTCTGTAATGACACTATTTTTAAAAGCTAATATTTCCAAAACGAATAAAAATACTCGCTTAAAATTTGAAAATTTTGAAAAAATTTTCCGATACAAAAGTACACATTGAAATATGTAAAAAAATTTTCAGCTTTCGAACTCCTTCATTTTGAGTATTTATGTGCTGTTACTCGGCTTTCGACCGATCAATTTCTTTCAAAATTTGCATGGTAAAGTTTTTAAAGCCGACGAACTAATTTTTAGCATCATATTTCCAAAAAATGAAAGAGTAGGCGGGAGGGGGACTTCAGTACAAGCATTTTGGAAAATACAAATAAGTCAAATAGGGGGTAGTTTTATTCCAGGCGGGAAAAACATACCCCAGATTTATGTATATTTGTTCTTTAATAAAGAGTTATGTGATATTATGAAGTAGATCCTAGATATATGTCTCCGTTGGCTTTTTTGTTGGAATCGAGAAGATTTTTAATTTCTCCATGCATGATATCCACATTTATTGTTTAGGCAGGAAATGGCAAACAAGACCTGAATTTGATAAAAATTTCCACTTACGGCAGATTATTGGCCAAAAATTCCTTAGCTATTTCATATATATAAAAACTCTGAGCTTACATGTACAATCTACAATAAATTATTTTAAGAATAGTAAAAATTTCACTATAAAATCGGTGCAGCAGTTCTTGAGCTTACCTCCGTCTTCGCTAAAAAGCCAATTTTTTAAGTTTCATTTTTATATAATAGTAAGACTAGCAGGACTCAGTGGTCCGATAACTTCATAAAACCGTTTCACTCTAGTACACACATAATTTAAAACACAGACTGTCGAGTGCAGCGAATTATGTAAGTGCGGCAAATAGTTTCATCGGTTTAACTTCCCATTCTAACTTGCTATATATGCGGCTAAATCCGTTTCATTTCAAAATATGCTGTATTCGAAAGTCGCATTAAAAGTTCGTTCAGGCACTATATGAAATACATTTCCTAGCATGTATTTAATTTGATTAAATTTTTCTTGAGATGAATATTATTTTCTTGCATTACATTCTGTTGACCATGACTCTTTCTAACGGCGGCAACTTTGTCCGTTGATGATGAGTTCATTCACAAGCGCGCCACATGTTGATGAGACTTGCGCGCAGAAAAAACATGAACATTTTGTTTTACCACATTACGAGGGCGACAAATGAAATATTATTCTCATTCAACTTGTATCTTATATAAATGAAATATTTATTAAAAAACAAAAAAAAAGTAAACAAAAAAAAAAGTATGAAAAATTGCAAAAATAAAATGTGTGTTGCACATTTTTGAAGAGTAGCCAAGTATTTTGTTAGTGCACTTGCACCAAACGCTAGTATAAACTCAAGAAAAAAAAAACAGCCCGTCAGAGCAACATGTTACGACCTTAAACTTTGTATTTAGATATCTCTTAGTTAGGGAAGATTTTCGGAGGGTGGTCGAAACCATTCCTGCTTGCGCAATGAACTTTGTTTTTGTTTGCAAAATTTTTGCTTGCTTCTGACTTAGCATTTTTTTATTAAATATTGTTGTTTGCTATTTGCCACCACTTGTGGCAACATGTTGTTTCATTAAGCGCCATTTTGGGGGAAGTTTTAAGAAATGTCTTTGTCGTTTCAATTTATTTATATTCCCCCTTATGTCAGTTTTTTCTTAATTGTTGTTCGAAAAACAAAAACTTTTCGCATTTCAAGTGCATGCTTGAATTTTAGCGCATCTAAAGTTTTTTAAAGGTTCTTAAATGAAGAAGGTTTAACAATTAAAGTTAAAAAAAATTTCAAAATTAACTCACATTATAGGTCTATACATTAATTTTCAGTTATTAATCGAAAAAAAATTGATGAGATCATAGAAAATATATAGATGAATTACATCATCACTGATTTATTTGAAATTACTTGATAATGAATATGTATTCTTTTTTGCAATATTTTCTTTAATTAAATGCGCATTCGTTATTATTTCTAAATCAAAATTTAATGATCAATTGGAACTGATCATTACTTCATTATTGTTGAAAAACAGACCCTTTTCTGCCCGTCTCTCTGTATATCTATCTGTTTTAGTAAACGGTATTATAAAATTTACCCCTAAAAAAACTTTTATTGCTGGTTTTAAATGAAAGTAATTTACAGATTGTAAAATTTGCTTCCTTTCACTTTTTTATACAATTTTATACAATGGAAAAGTCTTTCTCCAACACTGTCGTTTTTGCTATTTCTATTGATCAGAGTTCTTTTTTTTATGATTGAATTTAAATGCCAAACAAGTAAATAATTTCTTTATTAATGTTACTAATTTTCTAAAAATAACCTTTAATTAAACTGGCACAACCATGATCACAAGTCTTAATTTGGTTAAGATGCATTTTTTTAAGCACTTTAGTTCAAGTATCTACTAAATTTAACTAAAATTGATCGATTCAAATGCATTAAACTTAACATAACTCTCTAATCGCATGAAATCATATTTAATAATTTGATCTAAACTCAAATCCGCGCTCTACAAATGCTTTTTATGAAAAACACACAATTTTTCATAAATTAAAAGAAAAACATCGATCATGAAAGTTGATATTCAGTTTCGAACACAACTGATCATGAGTTAGACCAAAAAAGCCTTTTTTCCACCTATCATGATATTACTTATGACTTTTTTTGACAATACTGTAGATCAAAATAAATATAAAAAAAAACTTAACTTTTTATCAATGATCACCTTAAAATATTATCAAAAAATATAATTATACGACTTTCGGTGCAAAATGGCCTTTGTAGCCCAGCACCTTGAAATATATTTTGTAAATTAATTTACAAAATATAAACTATAAATAAATAAATAAATAATTATACGACTTAAGTGAGCATTATGAAACGACAAGAAAGATCACTGATCATTAATTTAGTATTTTCCTAAAAAAAAATCGTATACTGCTGTTAACAGCTCAGAATATGGAACACAAATCAAATCACTGATCAAAAAAGATCATTGATTATTAAAGACTACTAATCATTTTGATCATTAAATCTAATGAAACGATCAGTGTTTCTTACAGGCACTCCTTTTTAAGATATTTAATATACAGGGTTTGGCCATTATTAATTTCCTTGGTTAAATTTGATTTGATATTGATTAAATTTATTCTTACAAAACCGATGAGAATGCTAGCACAATCACCGAACAAAAAAGACCATTGATCATTAAAGACTTCTAATGTTCATTTAGCTCATTAAATATAATCAAACGCACAGTGCTTTTTATAAATATTGATCACATCATCTGATTACTGGAAAAGTTTTCTTAAGTTCGCTTTGAGAGCAAACATTTTTTGCTTGATCACCTTCGTGAAACCGAGTTATTTGATTTGATTTGATTTGATTTGATTTGATTTGATTTGATTTGATTTGATTTGATTTGATTTGATTTGATTTAATTTGATTTGATTTGATTTGATTTGATTTGATTTGATTTGATTTGATTTGACTTGACTTGACTTGACTTGACTTGACTTGACTTGACTTGACTTGACTTGACTTGACTTGACTTGACTTGACTTGACTTGACTTGACTTGACTTGACTTGACTTGACTTGACTTGACTTGACTTGACTTGACTTGACTTGACTTGACTTGACTTGACTTGACTTGACTTGACTTGACTTGACTTGACTTGACTTGACTTGACTTGACTTGACTTGACTTGACTTGGCTTGACTTGACTTGACTTGACTTGACTTGACGTGACTTGACTTGACTTGACTTGACTTGACTTGACTTGACTTGACTTGACTTGACTTGACTTGACTTGACTTGACTTGACTTGACTTGACTTGACTTGACTTGACTTTATTTGTGTTGATTTGATTTGATTTGATTTGGTTTAATTTGATTTGATTGATTTTATTTGACATGATTTGATTTGATTTGATTCGATTTGATTTGATCAATGATTAAGTTTTTTCTTAGAAAACTTTCGTGTACTGATCATAACCGTTCAGAATACAGAACACAAACAATCACTGATCAATGATCTCTTTCATTGATCATTAAAGACCAATAATCATTTAGCTCATTAGTTCTTACAAGACTATCACTGATTGTTATATTGATAACTCCTGATCACCGAAAAAGTTTTAAAGTCTATTTAAAAACAATTTTTTTTTTATTTGATTGATCGCGCTCGAGAACCCAAGTTATGATTATATGGTTAGTCATTTGTATTAGATACTTACACATAAATTTTTTTTTTGTTTTAGCTAAATAAGCTTATAATTATGATCTTGTAGTGATCTTCAATAGTAATTTAAAAATATACAATTTTAGCAATTTTATGTTCATACTTGATCTTATTCATAAATTAAGATCAAATTTATTTATTTTTTATTTTTTTTTTAATATGATATTCTTAGAAGGTGGTCTTTTTTAAAATTGTAGTTTGTCTTCAAATCGTTGAAATATTTAAATATCTGAAAACTGCGTTTCATACGTAAAGCAATTAATATATTGTTTAAATATGTTGTTTTTATAGAAAAATGGCTTTCTGGTAATTAACTTATATCTAAAAATTTTCCATTGTTATTAACTTGTATCGCAAGTGCTTTAAAACTAAGGCTTGGTTTTCACTACTATGTCATTTTCAATGGTCAGTTGCTGTCAATTAAATGAAAAATGACATTGGAATTTTTTGTTATCTTTGACATTGTTAAAAAATTAAAAGCAACTGAATTATCGAATTTAGCTATACAGAAAATATAGAATAATTTTATTTAGATGATATTTAAAGTGATTAACTCTTATGTAGTCATAAAACTGACATAGTGAAAACCAGACTTACTTTCTATAATTAACTAGTTCCTATAAAACGATATTTTGCGAGTATGTTTTAGCTTAGTATTTATAACTTTCTTTTAATTTTTGTTTTGTTATTTTGTTGTTTGTGTTTTTTTTTTTTGCGTTTTGCTAATTGTTTTGTTTTTTTTTCTTGATTTTTTCACCCTTCTATATTAACTGATTGTTGCTAAACAACGATTTATTGCAACAACGCTTTGGCTATTAACTCAAAAATTTATGCAACAATGACAAAAATTTAAAAAAAACTGTCCTCTGACAACAATTCACAAAATTTCCAAAAAAAATCCCCAACAACAACAACTACGTTTAGCAGATTCAGCAAATCTGTTTCTCTACTCAATAGACTCAATCAGAGAGCAATAAATGTCATGCGTCTAAATATACCCAACTTGCTGTCGGAACAACAGCAACAACAGCTGGAAGCTGCTCACAATCTGACCGATTACAAGGATTTAATTGATAGCGACAATGAGCAGGAACAGCTCTTCCATACGCCCAACTCAACTCTGCAGGAACAGATACTCGATGAGTTTCGCACGCCACTCAATGATTTTCCATCTTCACCCTCACAGGCGACAACTTCACCGCGTTCTGGTTCGCTCTCCAGCAACAAGTATCAGATCAATACGCCCTCCTCCACATATCGTAGCGTAAACAGCAATAGTCGCCGCGATAGTCGCGACTCATCGCATCTCTATGAGAGTGGCAGTGATGTATCAGAAACCGCCGATGACTCGGGACTTGATGAAAACTTTCACACGCCGCGCGTGGCGAAAATCAAATCTATGGAGAATCTCTCCATCCTGGAGATGGAATTCCACAAAGCATCGCAGGAGCTCGATCGTAACTCGCCGCGCCGCCTTAAACTGCTGGCAGAGCATGCACAGATACCCAAGATGAAGTCGCTCAGCAATCTATGCTTCGATGACTATTCAGAACAGCAGGTGCGTGAGGAATTTCAACGCATACGTGAGCAATCGCTGGAGGATAAAATGCGTTTTAATCTGCAGCAAAAACGTAAAAACTCTACCTCGTCCAGTTCATCTGGCAAGCTGTTCATAAAGAATAAAGTGGGCAATGCCAAATTTATAGGCAACGATGAGTTGCCCACTCCCTTGCCAGCGTCTCATCTACAGCCGTCAAATGGTGGCCTTGGAGTGCCTCACTATCCCATACAAAAGATACGTTCAATGGGCACCATACCGGATGTGGTGAGTGAACGTATTGCGCTTGATCATCCTTTCCTGACGCCCACCTCACCGCGACGACCGCAATATCTACAGCAACTCGTGACGCAATCAGCTGAAAAAGCCACGCCCTCCAACAGTCGTTTGCTAGGCTACGATACTGTAGACGCCTCTGCAGCGTTGCTCACTTCCGCCACTCAACAGCAACATCCACATTTTTTTCAGCACTCTCATGGCTCACTTACCGAACTTTACTCACACGATCGTTTAAGTAAATTACACACGGATCCTGCTGCTACGCTTTCTTTTATGTCGCGCACGCCCTTCGAGCGTGCCTATCGTCGCAGCGTCATGAAGAGTTCGACGCCTATGCGTCAGTCGCTAGGCTATATACAATTTTCGAGCGAACAGTATGCGCAACAGGCATCCACATTGACGTGGTCGACAACAACTACAACGTCTGAGCTTCACCAACAACAGCAACAACAACAACAACAACAGTTCATGCTGGGTCAGCATGAAACGCACATGACGCGTCCGCATTCAACTAACGCTGCTTATGATTTAAATAGGTTCGTAGTAAAAATATCAAAAATTAATCAAAGCTGTCACTGAATCCATTGAGTATCATTGTGAAAGCTTTTCTTCAGACATCACAATCTCACGCTCTTTCTCTCTCTCTCTCTCTGTGTCGAAAAAAATGCGTCTGCTCATCACTCACTAACTCTTAATAACGCCCATTTAACTGTCTAAAATTGTATGTATTTAGTTCTCTTTAAACCAAGTAGTTGAAACTAAAAAGCTTGGTGTGCGAAAACTATAAACAATTTTTAGAAGTATTACTAAACGTTACTTATCTTGAAACCATACGATTGATTTTATTTCTCTTTAGAGAGAAAAAATTTAAAAGTTGTGAATTGAAAAGCTTTTAAGCAAGGCAGATTTAAAGGGATGGACCGATTAGTGAATAATGAAATTGCCGGCTAGTTGTCAAAACAACGAATTTCGTAGAAATTGCAAACGAAGTAAATGTATAATGTTTCCAAGTTGTAATCCATACTGTCGCGTGGTGTTAAATTTGTGATAATTTGAGTGCAAATATTATAAAAACAATGTAATTAAAACTACAAAATGTGGCAGAAGTCTTAAATTTGCAAGAAAACTTGTTGCAATTTTAACCTAAAATCAACTGCGAAACGTGAACCTGATAAAGAAACTTGAGATGAACAGCTGATTTTGACAACTAGCCCGCATTTTCTCTGCTTTCTACTTTATTCTTCTCCGAGTCGGCCCTACCTTATAATTCTGCCATGCTTTTAAGTATGTTTTAAATTTTAAAATCGTTTGGTCTTAGAGCTTTGATAAATATATATTTATATGTTTTTTAGTTTATAATTTTAAGCTTTTTTTTAGGGCTTTGTTAAATATATATGTTATATATTTATATGCTTTGTTATATATATCTAGTGCTTAGTTTGTAATTTTAAGCTTTTTTAAGTTTAACGATCTTCAGTACAAAGCATTTCAATTAAAAAAAAAAAAACAATAAAAATGTTGTCCCTTCTTAAATTTGCTGAGTAGATTTAAAAAAAAGGGAAAAATTTTAATAACTTAACAAAAAAAAAAAATTTTAATCCTTCAAAAACTTTAACCTTTTCAGAGAAAAGCTTTTAAATTTAAGAACCATTATTAGTTACTAGTAATAATTAAGTTTTATCATAGCTAAAAAACTTTCTTAGCAACAGTTATACTTGTATTTAATGTACAATTGCGAAACGAAAAACTTTTAAGCTGATAAGAACTTAATGAAATTTCCTACACCTGCAACTGTAAACGTTTCTTTGGAGTTGTTAGAACACAGCTTTTTATTGATTTCCTGGAGTGGACCCCAAAAATGTTTTGATTTTTACACATTTTGTACATGCGGTGGCAGAATTAGACAGTCGCTGATTTCGAATTTGCTGTTAAAATTTCAAAAACTTTTCGGCACTAGGGTGGACCCCGAAAATGGTTGATTTTTTAAACATTATGTACATGCGCTGGCAGAATTAGAGGGCCGTTGATTTAGAATCTGATGTTGGAATTTAAAAATTTAATGCGACACTAGGGTGGACTCTGAAAATGTTTTTTATTTTACACATTAAGTACATGCGGTGGCAGAATTAGAGTCGCTGCTTTCGAATTTGAAATTAAAATTTCAAAAACTTTTGGACACTAGGGTGGACCCAAAAAATGTTTTGTTTTTTAAACATTAAGCAACCTCTACTCTTACAATCTCAATACTCTATTACCTATTTGTATGTCATGTTTCTTCTGTGAAATATTGAAGTCTAAAGTAAAAATTTCTAGTTTTTGATTAAAAATTTTTGACTTTGACCGTCTTTTCCATATTGTTTTTAAATATTTTTCAAATATGTTTTAATTTAATGTTGTTTTTAATTGAATTCTCTTCATTAACATGCCAAAAACAATAGATAGGTTATCCGAATAATTTAAAAAAAATTTTTCAAGGTTGAAAGTAAAACAGTAAATTCGAAATAAACTCAACAACAAAAGAAAAATAAATGAGAAAACGATGAGAACTAAAATATTTTAACCTGGTAAGATCTGCAAAAAAGTTGCTCTTTTTTTAATCTCTTATCATGTAACAGAGTATTTTTCTAAAAAAATAATTTTTTAATTGCCTGATTCAGACATATTCAAATTTTCAAGTGTAGAGCTGATTTTTATTTTGTCAAAACGATTCCAAAAGTACTTGATTAGTAGAACTAGAGTTCGCCAGTAGTCGAAATTCGACCTTTTCGCGCAAATTGAACATAGAAATAGGGTATATTTTGAAGCCATATTTTTTCCTTTTTTCACTTTGTGCTGATGATCAACTTTTATATGGAACTTTCTTTGTTCGTCCCTCTCTTTTATATTCTTCGTTTTTGTTTCCTCTTTCTACTCTCATGTGAAAGCGTAAGCGAAATAAAGGAAAAACTTAACGAAAATATGCCGAAAGTTTTTTCTTTTCTTTTTGTGTGCATATATTCTTCCTCAGATATAGCAGAAAATGTGTTTTTCAGGCTTTTAGGTTAGAATATATCGAAAACCTAGGGTGATCGAGCAATTCTTAGCTTTGATTCGTAATGAGCGCACCAAATTTCTTCGGGTACACTATGTCTAGTCTCTGGTTCCGGACTTTTGTCAAATTTTGTAGGCCTGTTTTATCTTTGCTTAAAATGCGACAATTTTGTTTATTGACATGCCCATCAGAGATCTGCATAAGACCATTAATTTTTTTCCAATCAAATAACATTCGTCGCCAGCCATAATCGCACACAAAAAGTAATGCATGAAGCTCGAGTTCGTAAAAAACGATTGTTGTTAAGCACAGTTTGTCACGATTGCGAATCGATACAAAGGCACCATTCAGACAATGCAGATCTTCGGATCATTCGCTTAAAGCTCGAGTGTGCTGGTGCATGAATTTTTTTTGTTTTCGTACTTCCTTGCCGTTTTTTACCAGCGTTTTGGTAAACAAACTATTATTGAATGTTTGTTGGTAAAAGAATAACGATGTTCTGCTTTCAATAAACATTCTTTGTGCAGTTAACATTTTTTCTCGATGCGAATGGACATAAGAGTGTGAAGTTTCCTTGCATTTGACGAATGTTGCTCATGTCTTGCTTTGTTGGTCATTCTTGTGTCGTAGGCATTCGTAATCGAGAGCGCTCATACTCTATGGCATTCGTATTCACAGCGATTGGTGCATGCATTCGCTCATTCGTATATTAACGAGGCATTCGAAACGCCATTTGAATGTACTTGAATATTTTTAAAAAATTTTTTTTAAAATACTTAAAATCAGTTTTCTACGTTAAAAATTATCCCTTAAAATTGAAATCAGCATTTTCACAGATTATTTTCTCATGTCTTTTAATAGCACATGATATTCTCTTATACCTAGACAACTATAAGATTTGTTGTCAATCTATTAGTTGCAGTCTCCACTCTTCTTACACATTTTAACTAACAAAAGTTTTTGAAACGCATTGCATTGCCCAGCAAAACTAGGGCAAGGACATTGTTGTCACTACACTATTGTCTTGCTTTGATTTTTTCCAAACTATTTAAGTGCAATGGCAACGCTAGGCTTCTATCTGATTGACTGCGCATTATTTTTACATTAGCTCAATGTTTTTTTGAAGCCGATGTGCTTTTACGGGCATAAAAGCTTGCAGGATTTTTATCTTATATTATAAAGTTTTGCAATAGCATTGTTTCATCTCCCTCTTTCTTTCTTACAATTACTTATCTACCATCTAATTTTCTATAGATATAAAGTTCAAATTCTGACTTCGTTCGTTATTCTTTATTGTCGTCGCTTTGACATGATTAATATTCAAAACTTACTGCTGCAAAGCTTTTTGTGATTTCGCCTAAAGTTGGTGGTAGATTGTGATTAATGGTCTTTAGGGACATGATGATTTTAAATGCATTTTTACTGTGCTTGCCCAACATGGCTACAAATTAAAGCAAAATGTTGCATTTCCAGCGATGACAGTAAGTAGCTTAAAAGCTTTGTTAGTTAAGTACTGTCATAGGAATTTATATAAAACTTGTATAAAATTCCAAAATTTTTTTAAGATAATTCAGTAAAACGAAATTCAACTTGTTTACTCAAATAACAATAAATAAAAGATTTGTATGATTTTTAGTTATGATCAATGCATAAAAAACCATCTTAGCTGAAATTCAAATAATGAATTTTAAAGAATACTCTGTTCATTTTATTTTCTTCAGAAAGAGTTTAAGAAAAAGATCCATTGAAATCTGAAGGTTCCAGCGTATTTATTTCGAACTAGGCAATTGAATGTGAATTGAATTTGAATTGAATTTTAAATTGAATTTGAATTGAATTTGAATTGAATTTGAATTGAATTTGAATTGAATTTGAATTGAATTTGAATTGAATTTGAATTGAATTTGAATTGAATTTGAATTGAATTTTAATTGAATTTGAATTGAATTTGAATTGAATTTGAATTGAATTTGAATTGAATTTGAATTGAATTTGAATTGAATTTGAATTGAATTTGAATTGAATTTGAATTGAATTTGAATTGAATTTGAATTGAATTTGAATTGAATTTTAATTGAATTTGAATTGAATTTGAATTGAATTTGAATTGAATTTGAATTGAATTTGAATTGAATTTGAATTGAATTTGAATTGAATTTGAATTGAATTTGAATTGAATTTGAATTGAATTTGAATTGAATTTGAATTGAATTTGAATTGAATTTGAATTGAATTTGAATTGAATTTGAATTGAATTTGAATTGAATTTGAATTGAATTTTAATTGAATTTTAATTGAATTTTAATTGAATTTTAATTGAATTTTAATTGAATTTTAATTGAATTTTAATTGAATTTTAATTGAATTTGAATTGAATTTGAATTGAATTTGAATTGAATTTGAATTGAATTTGAATTAAATTTTAATTGAACTTGAATTCAATTTGAATTGAATTTGAATTGAATTTGAATTGAATTTAATTTGAATTTAAATTGAATTTAAATTGAATTTGAATTGAATTTGAATTGAATTTGAACTGAATTTGAATTAAATTTAAATTGAATTTGAACTGAATTTGAATTGAATTTAAATTGAACTTGAATTGAATTTGAATTGAATTTGTATTGAATTTGAATTGAATTTGAATTGAATTTAAATTGAATTTGTATTGAATTTGAATTGAATCTAAATTGAATTTGAATAGAATTTGAATTGAATCAATTGAGAACTGAACATTTTTTAAACCATCGATTTTAAATTTTCTATCGAGCTGGATTTTCATTGTGAAACTTTCAATATTTTTGTAATGATAAAAATTGTTTTTATTAAAAAGTTTCAAGTACCCGATAAAGATCAAAATTATAATATGAATTAACCAAGTATTTGCTTGGGAATTTTTTAAGTTTTCAAAATTTTGTAGATTAATAGACATTTGTAGATTTTCGTATATGGCCATTTTTTTTTTTTTAATTCAAAAATTCTGATGAATACGTACATTCTTTGGCCAATTCTAAGTTTTTTTGGTTTATAAAATATTTAAAACCTTTAGGTCAAATTTTAGTTTGAAAATCTTGGTTTTTAATAAAAATTTACATATTCAATAATAATTGTGAAAAATAGGAAATAAAAATTGAAAATCCGGGTAGATGAGTTGAAAGATAATTAAAAAATAAATATTTTAAAAGATAAACGTTACGTCCAGGAAATCAATTTCAGTGGAACAATGGCCCTTGTCCCACAGCGGGGGGTGTGGCAATTTTGCGTCAGCGTGTGACATGATGGGAAGATGCTCTTAATGAGGCCAAAAAGATTTGATGCATTATATGGATGACCCCTTAGATAATTTTTCATAAAAACAAAACTTCATTCGTTAATTTTTCCATAATAATATTTCTCCAAGATAATGAATTCAAAAAAACTACTTGTAAAATTAAGCTTTTAAACTACATTTTTAATATACAATATATTTTTACTTTTTTATAATCTTAAGATATCTTCTAAGCGTAAATATGCTTTACTTAACGTATATAATACTTTCTCAAAGAGCTTTGAAACTTAAGTTTTTACTAAAGTTTAATACTCAATTGTTTTACCCTTTACAATGCTTAAATAATTAAATTTGTAGATAAGCTTTAGGAAAAGCTTTAAAGTTAAATTTTTTTCAAAAATCAAAGTTAAATATAACAATGTCAAAATTTTGAGCTTTAGAAAAAGCTTTAAAGCTAAATTTTTATCAAAATTAAAGTTAAATATTGCAATGTCAAATTCATATTTTATTTCTTAGTGCTTTAAAACTAAAAAACCATTATATAAAACCAAGAAGCTTTAAGCTTATTTAGCATTCTATAACAGTGTCGGCCAAAAAAGCAATTGCACTATTCTTTTCGTTGTGTCCTAGTGCGCGAACATGTGAGAGCGACGGAGACAGACAGGGCTTACGATGCATGCATGCATAGGCGCTGGCCCACACTGTTCTATAGCATAATATTTAATGCATATTTTAAAAAGTAAACTTTTCCTCACCTCGAATTTAGTTATTCTTTTCTAAAGAGCCCAACTTTGCACTTCCAAAGTAAATTACTTCCGGAAAGAGCTTAAAAGCTGAACGCTTATTAAAATAAATGCTTCATTACAAAAAAAAACTTTGGGAAAATAAACCATCTTAAAATTATTCAATCAAGTCTAATAGTTTTTAAGCTAAACTTTTATGAAATATTTTTATTTATTGACATATTCAAACAGCTTTACTTTCTTTACATATGTAACTTTTTAGACGCGCAAACTAGTCTTAAGTTGTATATTGTCTGTACAAAAGAGCTTTGAAGCTTAACAGCTGGAGCTTTTGTAAGCAAAAATAAGTTTTTGTGCATGTTTTTACTCGTGTTTTTATTTATAAATTTTTTTATTTTCTTTATCAAGCTTTCAGTTTTTTATTCCAAAAAGCTTTTGTTTTCTTTCAATCTGTTTTTTTTTTTTTTGTTTATAATGGACACATCTTTTTACACCCACATCATCACATAATTTCAAGACATGCATTTTTATATATATATATATATATATATACACCTATATATATTATATTTTTGCAAATTTTTTTCATATTTTTCAAAATTTTTTTAATATTAAAAATTTAATAATTTCTTAGCTTTTTATCGTATTTTAAATTGTTAACGAAAAATCTTAAGCTTTTATCAGCATTAAAAATAAATGTTATTCTCTGCATTTTTCCTTCTCTCCCCTCTCTCTCTCTCTCTCTCTCACTCTCACTCTCACTCTTCGCTCTTCGAAACTTGTGCTGCTAAAATTGAAAACAAATTTTTTTTGTTTATATGTGCTTTATACATTCCAACCGCGTCCCAACAACACTGCTCGCTCGTCCATCTTCGCACAGAAGTATTACCGGCGTACCGCGTCGCCTACTAGACGGTAGCAATCGACAAATTTCCTCTATAGCAACCACGGTGACAACCTCACCGAATGTCAGCGCCTCCTGCGGCACACTGGGCAGCATTCATTCCAATCATTCAACGTCCAGTGGTGGCAGCAGCAGCAGTAGTAGCGGCGCCGCTGTCATAACATTTCACTGCGCCGGTTCTGATGTAGTCGACGGTTTTGTCACAACGACTGCAACGCAGCAGCAGCAGTTACAACAACAACAACAGCAGCATCACCAGCAACAACAACAACCATTAGTTATTTCACCTGGCGCTGGCAACAACGGTGTCATCATCATTAGCGGCAGTCCTGCTCGCAACGCTTCTGGCGATGCTTTGAGCTCTATGGCTGCCAGTCCGACAGACACTTGCAGCATACGTTCAAATCCCTCAGCCGCTTCGTTGTTGCTTTCCACCTCTGCTGCCGTTGGCGATGCGATGGGCAACTCGTCCATGGCAAGTGGCAGCGCCGCTGGCGGCAGTTGTGGTAGCGCAGGCGCATCGCTTACGCCGCTTGCGACAACGCAGTTAATACGCAGACCTAGTGTTACGATGTTCGTTGCAAATTCAATTTTTTATATTTTTACTGTAGTAATCTTTTTTTCCTGATATTGTTGCCGTTTTAAGTAGAGGAATGCATTTTTTAGTTCTGGATACGAAGCTAGTTTTTTACTGGTCCACCTTTTTTTTTTTTTTTGTTTTATTTACTTTAGCATGATTGAAATAGATAGCGAAACTTTTTCATGGTTTTTGACTCTTCCTACTGAAGAAAAACTATCCTGTATTGTATTGTAGTGTAGTGTTTGTGTTTGTGTTTGCGTACGCTACCGTGTGATGATAATCAACACTACAAAACGTGCCTAATCTAAACTCATTTGTTTGTAAGTTTATATCCAATCACCGATCCATCAATACATGGTTGAATTTTCATTAAACCAGACCTATGAAACGTAAATGACAATATTAGCTGATTTGTGAACTTGTGTTCCATTAGGCCAAGTAGTTCTGACGCCGGGAAATGTGTCTTTCTGACATTGCAATTTCGAATTTTTCGGTACTTCTTTGCTTTGAATTGATTGCTTTAAGTTCTGTAACCTGAAAACTTAATTGTGTTATGTTCATCTTTATTTTTTTGTCTTAAAGTGAACAATTCTTTGTTTAATCTCTGAACTTTGTGAGAATATAAAGTATGTCCAGTTTGCAGTTAAAACAAGAGATGTGACAGTTTATTAGAATATTTTCTCCATTTTCATTATTATTTTGTATAAAACTTTCAAAAATTAAACTTGCGTAATCGGACTATTACTTCGGTGTCATACTTAAAGCGCCTCTCTCTCTCTCGCTCTCTTTCTTTGAGCACAAGAATGATGTCGCATTCTTGCCGAAATATGAACCAAAACTGGAATAGTTCGGAACTAGTTCCAAAAAGTATACCATCTTAAATTGTTTTAACTGACGTTTTTTGCGGTTTGATGTTATACAAAATTTCTTTTGTCTCCCTAAACATTTCTTTTCGTCTGCATTTTATTATTCTAAATAGTCTATATTTAAACTAGTTCATACTAGGACTAGTTCCAAGCTGCTTCGTTTTCTGCAGTCAAGTATTGCTTGGTTTTGAGGTAGTTTTGGCTTTCATTTTAACAAAATCTTGTTTAACAAACCATGAATTAAGCCTAAAATATCTTTCAATTTTATATAAGACATAATTTCAAAATCAATTGGAGAAGTCAACAAGTTTATTTCTAGTGCAATTCGTCTAGCTTTAAACTATTACAAAAAACGTTCAACGTAGAACAGTTTGACTTTGTTTTTATTGTCTATAAAAAAAATATATATATGCTCAAAACGTGTTGGGTTGTTTTTTCTTTTATTTAGTTTCCCCACACAAACAATTTAGGGGGTGTTTATATTGCCGATTGGTTGTTGTGTGCCAGCCGGGCAGGCGGCTTAAAGCGACTGGCGGCACTAAACGCACTTTGAGCTTATTTCATATGATTGTATGTGCAGCGTTTTCCAGCTATCCTTCTCAGTTGGGCTCGGCACAGTCAGTCGCTTTAAGCTGCCTACTCAGCTGGCTCTATACGCACTTTGAGCTTATTTCATATAATTGTATGTGCACCGTCTTTCAGCTTTCCTTCTCGGTTCGGCTCAGCACAGTCAGTCTCTTTAAGCTGCCTGCTCAGCTGGCTCTATACGCACTTTGAGCTTATTTCATATGATTGTATGTGCAGCGTCTTTCAGCTTTCCTTCTCGGTTCGGCTCGGCACAGCAACCAGCCGGTGCTATAAACGCGCACAAATAAAGGAACACCATCAGCACCAATGAATTTTGTTCAAAAAGCCGATATTCAAGTTAGGCAAATTGCTCTTACAACTTTAAATCTGTACCAAAAAAGACCAGCTTGGAAGTATTCATAAAAAGACTAGTTCAAATATGCAGAATAAGGAGACAATTGCCAAAGTATCAGTTATTTATAACGGTATAATAAGGTATTGTGATGGGAACATTCTTTTTGAAAGTTGTTCAGAATTATTTCAAATTAAGTAATTTTTTTCTCCAGACATAATTCTGAAAAGAGCTTTGATAGCTTTTATATAAGAGGCATATTATATTTATTTTGTTTTTGAGCATTAAGACCCTACTCCATTATTTTTGCTTTTTAGTAAACTTCTTCATTTTTTTTCTAGTTTTTACTAGTTTAGTCCAAATTAATCGCTTTGTCAATTGTTTCATCATCATCTTTTCATCCTATCTTTAAGTATGTATATAACCGTCTGATGTTTCTCTTCACGTTCTTTACTTATTTAACATCATCATCTTTTTTGATCCAATTCTTGAGTTTTTATTTGAGACCTGTACGAGTAAAAAGTTAATCATGCACGTACCGAAAAAATACCTTTTTGACAGTTATAACGATACTTTAACGTAATTGCAATGACCAGAACGCATAAACTAAGAATAGTTGGTGTATCGTTTCAGGCTAATATGGGACGACGGTCATTTAACAAATCGAAAGCTCATCATTATTCATCACATCTTTATTTCCTACAATCAGAGCTTGAAGTTTTGAAAATGGGGTCCTCAAAAAACCAATATATAAAATAATCTGATTTTAAGTTTTTAACATGACAATCATGTTATGACCTTGTATTAAATCCTCCCCTAAAAAACTGAATTCTATAAACCTATTTCTCGAAAATTACACTATTTTTCGACCGACACTTGAATTTCAATGGAAATAATTTTTTTTTTAATTTTGATAGGCCTTTGGAATCGATAGGAGTGAAATTTAATGAGAAACACCAACAGAAGAAAATGTTTCTTGTTTAAACAAGGAAATCTTTTTTTGATAGGCTTAACACTAATATAACTTCAGAGGCATTATTTTCTTAAGTTATTTCATAAAACAATTTTTAAGAGCAGCGCAGCTCATATTATTTGAATTATTTACTATGCTCCGTTCATAGTTATTTCGATACTTGGCACAATCAAGTTAAAAGTTTTTATTTAGTTGTTCCTTTAGCGCTTCTTAGAATATTCAAATCAATTTTCTAGTTCTTTTTCAGTGATTCCCAAACGGTTCAAGTCGATTAAACATTTAATTGCTTACAGTGTTTTTCAATTCAATCCTTTGATCCTTCAATTCGAGTCAAACTTTTGAGCTTTTTTGTGCATCTCAAACATTTTTGGTTTGATTTCTACAATTTGTCAATTGTTACAAAAATATACGAGTCACTTTGTAACGCGTAAAACTATTCTATTAAATGTATTTCAATGTTCTTTTCCAAAATGAGCTCAACAGTTCGACAATACATGTTGTTTCGTTAGAATCGAACTTTTAGCATCTCAACTCAAATTGTTATCAAAGGTGAACGCAACAGTTTGACAATACATTTTGTTCCATAAGCACCGAACTTTTAGCGTCTCAACTCGTCAGATGTTCGTGGCGTTGCTATCGTCCCGTCTATTTTAGTCAGGTCTTAACTATTATTGCAGCTATTATCTCACACATAATGAGTTGTTTTTTTTGTAAGCGCTTATGTGCTAAATCGTTAATAATTTGCTTATAAGCGCAGGCACACCAGTGCTTCTCAAACTTTTAAATAGTTTTTCCAGTGCTTGTCAAGCATTCACTTCAGATCTTTTCGTACGCTTAGAGCCATTTAGTCAGTGCTAGTTTATCACTTTTCAAAAGTTCTCAAGTATTTTGCAGTGCTTTTAGAACTGTTAAAATGAGCATTCATAAACGGATTTTTAGTTGGTAGTTTAACTATTTAAGCACTGTTTCCAAATCGTTTCGATTCCTTTTTTTTGACATTGAGTCAGTTTGCCAGTGCTTGTTTAACTTTTACTCCAGTACTTCTCGTACTTCTTTGTTTAGTTTTATAGTTTCTGTCACACTGAACTTAAGCACTTAGCTTTAAGGTAGATTTTCAAAAGTTTCGGCTTAGAAAAGTTCAAAAAGTTGCCTAGTTTATATAAAACTAGTGCTTTTCAAACTTGTTAAAACAATTTTACTAAAATATCTTCGAGTCATTTGATCAATGCTTTTTTTATCGCTTTTCGAAATTTCTGAAATATTTTCCAGTGCCCTCAAAATTGTTAAAACGGAGCTCTTTAAACATTCATGCACGGATTCTTAGTTACTAGTTTAATTATTTAAGCAGTGTTTCCAAAATGTTACGGTTCCATTTTTTGTTTTTGGCTCAGTTTGCCAGTGCTTGTCTAGCTGTCACTCCAGTACTTCTCATTCTTCTTTGGTTAATTTTTAAATACCTGCCACACTGAACTGACGCACTTAGCTTTAAGGCAGCTTTTCAAAAGTTTCAGCTTAAACAGTGCAACAGTTTGCCCTGTTTATATAAAACTCTAGTGCTTCTCAAATTTTTTAGAATAATTGTACTAAAATAATCTAATGCAATCGATAAAATAGCTAATGCTTGTTTAGTGCTGCAGCAAAATGTTGTTATTTAGTATTTTTTGGGTTGCTTTCTTAGTGCTTCGTTAACTTTTTGATTCGATTAAACAGTCGTGACTATTTTACTTTTTTGCACTCTTTTTCTAGCAAAAATTCCCCGTTTTTGTCAAATTTCTCAAACCTTTTTTGTAAGATTTTTTAGAGTTACACTGAAATTTCTTGTAAGGTACTTATTTGTCTCGTTTTAGGCGGTTTTTTATTCTGTATCATTTAATTTACTCGTGCAGGTTTTAAGTGGTTATATAACCTACATATAAGGCTTCTCATTGTTTTATTAAGTCTTTTAAACAATTTGTTTTATTTTAACTGGATTTTCGAAATAAGTTTGTTTTCATTAAGTTTTTATATAAACCTAGATATGTAGTACTTCTTTCGTTAACTATTTCAACTTTAAGCTCTACCATGCTTTCTCCTTACCATCCATACCTCCCGCATATACTTCATTATTTAAGTCTAAGAAAGCATTTTAAGATCATTAACTGTGTAGTTGTAGTGTGTCGTTTGTGCACATTTTCACATCACCAACACTTAGAAAAGCTTGCATTATTTTTTTTTATTAAATTTTGTTTCTGTCTGCTGCGCACAAATGCAACATTTTTCTGTACTTTTTATTTACTTCAACTCATTGATTTTTATAACTGCGCCTAAAAGTATACTAACTTAATTTTTCTCAATTTATTTCTTTCTCTATTCTGCTTTGCCAAAATTACGCATTCTCCAAACATCTATCTATATTGGACTCTCAACTTTTTTTCGAATTACAACTTGTGGTCTCGCCCTTGTATACCACGCCTTTGCCTTAGGAACCCCAGTTCCGGTTCCTTGGTTATAAGCGAAACAGGTTCGCTAGATCGCATGAAAACCGCCGCTGAGAAACGCAAAAAAGGTGCGCTAGATGATAACGCGCCACGCGTTTCGGATCGCGTTGAAGAGACGCGCGTCAATCCAGCCTCTTTAATCGAAGAGATTTTAAAGGACACGAAGTTGGATCAGTTGGAAGAGTCAGCAGAGAGTGAGTTGTTTATTTTTAAAGAGAAATCTTATTTATATATTTTTTTTTCTTGTTTCTTTATAAAAATTTAGCATCTGGTCTGCAGTTGTATATAGCGCGCGATGGTACCGCTTCGCTGGGCAGTCATGAGGTCAAGTCGCGTGTCTCCGCCGGCGCCTTCAAGCAGGTTGTTATGCAGAATCCAAGATAGTAGTAAAAAAAGTGTATTAAAGGTCAACATTTAAAAACATACAACAACAAAAACAACTACAACTACTATTGTTATAGCAACAATAGCAACAACAACAACAACAACTACTAATATTACACTACTAAACACCATAAGCGAAAAACTATAAATTTAGTATTGCATTAAAACTAATGAATTAGCGTTTATAAATATAGAGTATGAAAACAATTAAAATTTATAAATAAATAAATAATTTCAACACAGCAACAACAAAAACAGAAACAACATGAGTACGAGTAGATTGAAATGTATTTTAATAATAAATAAGTTTAAATTAAAATTTAAATTATAAAAAAAATCTAAGCAAAGAAATATCTACAAAATTAATGGCCAGTTAAATTTAAATGTTAAATGTGTTGATTATGCTGAAAACAAAGAAAATCATCAACAACAACAAAAACAACAGCAGTAGCGTACATTCAAAATTCAACACAGCAAGCTGCTTGCTTCACAAAAGCTAAATAATTTCCATTAAAACTAAAACGTTAAACAAAAAGTATGAATGTATATATGTGTGTATAAGCATATGTGTATGTTTGTATTCCATGCACTAAAAACAAAATCGAAGAGTTGTAAATTTTCAAATTAAGCTTAACAAAATAAAAGCGCCACATTTTAGAGCAAATAAAGCTTGGCTTGCAGTTAATTTTGCTGCCTATAAGTATGCAACATTATTAAATGTATTCAATGCTTACACAATTACAAAACAATTAGCAATTAATTATTATTATTAATTAATATATATATATATAAAAATAAATATATAAAAATAGTCGTTGTTTTATATTGATACGCATATATTTTAAATTAATTATATAAATTTGATTAAACAACAAGAAAACTTTATTATAGAAAATTAGTTTTACTTTTTTCTGTCCATACAAGCAAGTTTATTTGATTAAAATTAAGTCACAAGCACTGCAAATCATTTAACGAAAACTTCAAAAAGTAGCGCTGGTTTTAAAAAATTTATTTATTTGAAAGCTACAGGCTTAAAAAAAAAGCATTTGAAAAAATATTTAAATTTTTTTCATAATAAACTGAATAACTTCTTTACAATAGCAAAAAGCAACTCAAGTTGTTAGAATTTTTTCTTTAAGTTGAAATGTGTCGTTAATATTTCAAATGAATTTCAGTAAAATGTTTTTAAAAAATTATCCAAAGTATTTTTAAATATTTGCAAAATATTTTAAAAAATTCCTTTAAAAAAAAAAAAAAAATATTGTTTTGAATTTTGTAACAAAAAACACTCGCTTTGCATTGTATTGATTTTAAATTTTGAGCTTATCAAATTTTGTAACCATAAAGTTAATATTATTTTTTGCATTGTCTGGTAGCGCGTTGTATTAAAAAAATAAATCAGCCTTTGTTTAGGTTTTTAATTTTATTTTGAATTAATTATTCTATGTATGTATTTAATGTATGCCGCAAAAAATGTCTGAAACATTTTTATTATAATTATTCTAATTATATTTAATTTAAAACTAAAAATTCTTTATATGTGTTAAATAAAATGTGATGTGAATTTTTAATTTTTCGATTTTAACATAATTTTAAAAGAATTTAATAAACTTCCATGGTTTAAATAGGATCTTTTTTTAATGTTTTAATCAAGTGTATGGAAACGCAATTCAGGTCCTTTAATATTAAATTCTTAATTTTATGCTTGTTGAAATGACGCGAGGGTCGTACAGTGTTGCGCAAAAGAAAAGGAACAAAATTATTGCGCTCATACAAAACCGTCTCTCTTTTTTAATATTGGGGACACACAAAAATTATTATAGGAACCAAAGCATAGATTCATACGTCATATAAAAACAAAATCATATTCAAGTTTGGTTTGGGTTTTTTTATTAAATTTAAAACTAATGTGTCTACATTCAATTTGTCTGAGTGCAAAACAAAAGCAACAAAATTTGAAGAGAAAAGTTTCTGGTCAAAGTTTTTCCAATAAGACTGCACTATATGGAGCTCTTAAACTTAATTGGGCACAAATACCTAATACCACAATATCTAATTTAATAGAGTCGATGCTGCGCAGATGTGCAGCGGTAGTCAAGAATAATGGGTCTTACACCAAATATCAATTTTGTTGCTTTTGTTTTGCACTCAGACAAAATGAATCTAGACAAATTTAATTAAAAAACCCAAACCAACTTGAATATGATTTTGTTTTTATATGATATGCTTTGGTTCCTATAATAATTCTTGTGTGGCCCCCATAATTAAAAAAGGGAGACAATTTTGTAGCAGCGCAATTATTTTATTGCTTTTGTTTTGCGCAACACTTTATTTCATTTTTCAGTGGGGTAATTTTTCATAATGAGACTAGGTCACAAAAAAATCAGAAATCATAAATAAAATTAGGCCACAAAAAGCTTATATCATGGTAGAATAATAGAAGGTGGATGCATTTCGGAGAGGCAGACTGCCATAACTGTCAAAACGAATTTGATAGCTCATAGAAATCTGAAAACGATGAGAAAGCTTTAATTGGAAAAAAAACAAAAAAGTGATTTGTATTGATTTTGACAATTTTGGCTATGAGAAAGAGAGCGCAGTCCGAAATGCATATACCTTCTTTTATTCTACCATAACTTATATCTAGAGTTGTCAGGGCATATGTTTCCTTTGTATGAAATTAACACTAGGAATTCTCAATAGATTCTGATTAAAAACAAATGAAAACCTTTCGTACATGGGAAATAATATTATTTCTTGCAAGTTCTTGATATCATTAACGAAATTGTTTAATATTTTCCATCTTTATAAATTAAAATGAAAACAACTTTGGTTGTTCACACTTTTCTGGGTTAATTCTGGGGTCTTATTTCAAAAATTGGGGCATTTCTTCACATTTGGGGGAGTTCAGACGATAAAGCATGCTGGCAAACCTTGCGTGATTTCCTTTATATCAAAAACTTTTGATTGCAAGTTAACATGTCAGCCTGCAGTATCGATCGTTCAAACAATAAAACATTTTTGTTTACGCAAAATTCAGAGAAATTTGCGTTAAAAATTGGAATTTTGGTAGTTTCAATCGATTGATTTCATCTTCACACGAGCACAGCTCGGTAACGGTTAAGTTGGCGGGGTTTGTTGGTTTGCTGTTTTGAAAGGTGATTTTATTGTCTTTGTAATGAGCTATCAAAATAGGTTAGTTTTTCTGATAGAAACAATAGCGTAAGCCAAAGTCATGAAATATTAATTAACACTGTAGCTCCTAAGAATGTGAAAATAGGTCCCCCTCCCATACAATTTTTTGCTCAGCTGGACATAACCTTTCAGCTCCGTAAATACTTGCACTCAATTGCGAGACACCCTGTATGTTGTCTTCGAGAAAGTTCGAAATTGGCTGCAAGTTGCTTCAGCGTCTACATGTGCAAGTTTTATAAAAAAAAGCGTCGAATGCGAAGGTTCTCCCTGTAATTGCAGTATTGCTTGAAATGAATAAGTTAAACAACGAGGAAACATGTTACTAGTGTTGCTTCTTGTATAAGATTGCGGAAATCCCCGAAATGTCCACAAAAACATCATTTTAATCCCCCTTTTTGACGTTTACTTACCACAAGTGCCAAAATTCACTGCCTCTGAAATTTCCTTGCTAGTAGCGCTGCAAGCAAGGTTCATTAATATAGGTTAAGTCACTTGAGAGAAGAGCACTCTTTTTTGCTTTTGCTCGAACTGTCAATGTAACTGTTAGCAGAAAATTGTACAGAGAGTTTTTTTCTTGATTTCCTTTCATTCATTCTGACAGTTCGACCGAGCTTCTCTCAAGTGACTTAACAGGCCGGTTACACAGGCCAGTGACAGTGAAAGTGCGAAAGAATATGTGTACTGTTCGAATGATTCGAAGAATTTCGAACTTTCATGCAAGAGGTGCTACACATGCTAGTGAAAGTTCAATCAAAAAATTTCATCGTATGCGAAGGTTCTCGCTGCTATTGAATCAATTTAATTTAATGATTTGTTTTTGAGTTAATTTTCTTTCATTGTATATTTTTTTATATTTATTGTATATAAAATTGTATATTTTTCACTTTTATCTTTGTAAATGTAAACAAGTTATCAGTGCTGCTTCCTGTACAGGAAAAACTCCTCCTATTGGCTGAGTTTATACGTCATTCAAATTGAATGAAGAATATCGCATATTTTGTTCTCTTTTACTCTCTTCGAGATATTTGATTGAATAGCTGTTCACACGTGATTTTTTGATTGAATGGCCGATGCTGACTAAAAGTGTTGTTGTAAGTACCAGAAAAGTTGATCATGCAACCCTGTGATTGATTGATGCAGGTCTTGAGCTCCATCAAAATTTTGATTGATGCGATGAAGTGTAGAAAGTTAATTTCCGCTCTTGCAGAGAGTTAATCTTTTTTTTCGCTGGGAAAACAACAACAAATTTTGAATGATCCTTCAATTTGAATGACGTGTAAACAGTGCCATTGAGTTTTTCGAACTACAGGGCCAGTGTACTGGCCTGTGTAGCATGCCTGTTACGCTGCAGCCACACGTGATAGCACTGGCATGCTAATAGAGAATATGTATTTACTTCGAAAATATTCTCAAATAATCAACAAATTTCGCTGCGGCCACACGTGATAGTAAATTTTCATTTGAAAAATGTCGTCAAAGCCAAAGGTTCGACCACTTTTTTATTCCGTTTGCTCTTAGTCAGTGATGCTTTATATGCCAACACAGCACGCAACTTAAACGGGATAAAAATGGGGAACTAATTATGTTGTCAAATGTGTTTATCAATATTTTTCAAAATGAAATGCAACTTATTCATATGATATTTTATGTGTCAAATGAGGGCAATTCAAATAATTGCATATATTTCACTACAAGACATGAAAGAAAAGACATAAAAAGAAATAGTGCATATAAATGTGGACTGCCAGTGATGTCAAGGTGTGAGTGTATTAGTGAAAAGTGAGAGTGTATTGAGTTTTTCGAACTGTTACTGCCCTGTAGGAAAATCAACTAATTTAAAAGTAGTTGATAAAGTAGTTTTTTGTCAACCACAACTAGTTGAAATTCTGACTTTTTTCCATAGAACGAACTAACTTATTTTGTATGGTGATGTCCGCTAAATAAGTCAATTGACTTTCATCTGCAAATATTTTCAACTACTTGTTAAATTAGTTACATTTAAATTATTTTTTTAATTGCTTTTAAATAACCAATTGAAAACTATTACTAATGGCCTAAAGTTAATAATATTTGATGAAATAACATGGTTACATATATATAAACTTGTAATCTTATAAAAATTTGCAATTAAAACATGTCAACATCAGAGTAGTTGCCGCCTTAATATAATTCAAAGTAGTTCATATACTGGTTTATTTTAAATTAGTTTTTTAATTAGTTGTTTTTAAAAACAAGTTAGTTTGTTCCTATAGGGTGTCTTCGGACTGGCACGTGTGGCTAGGGGGTTAATTCAGAGCGCCATGAGAACATGGTATTGGGGGCGTTCAGACGAAAGCACATGCTGTCGAGCCTTGCGTGATGGCATTGATATCAAAACATTTTGATTTCAAGTTAACATGTTGCAAATCTGCTGTTTCGAGCGTTCGAACGGTCAAATACCTGTGGCAACATGTTATAACTTCACTTTCGAAGCGAACATCGAAGCGAACATCGAAGCGAATTATCGAAGTGGCAGCATGCTATAAAATACAACAAAATTGTATGAAAAAATTAAAGCAAAGTGATATTTTATCGAATTTATCGCATGTCGAAAGTGTTTCAACATACCAATTTTGGACACATTGCCGAACATCGAATTCGATTTACGAAGTTATAACATGTCGCCACTGGTTTTTCCTACCATGTGTGACAACATGTGATATCGCCTGAGCCCCCTATTGTATGACAAGTTGGTTTGACATAATAAGAGTTTTTGACGCTTTTAATTTGTTGCAAGGTGGCAGCACATTCTCAGATGGTTGTTTTTTAAATCATTTGTTGATTTTCAGAGAAATTTGTACCATCAAAATGAGTAATAAAAAAAGATTAAATATGCGACAAAATAGGAAATGGACTGAGGAAGAAATTGCAGCAGTTGTGGATTATTTATTAGAAAATCGTGATATAGAGGTATTGCTTTGAATAATGCTATGCTTGTTACAGACCGATTAGCTCGAACATCTTGCATTGTAGCAACCAACAGCACAAATATACTACCGGAAATTTTTGGATTCATCAAAACTTAATATACCATGGGGTTTGGTGAAATGGAAGGTTCGTCACTTGAGAGTATCATACAGGAAAGCAAAAAAGTTGAACCAGTTAATAGAAGCTGGAATTTTGCAAGAAACTGAGAAAGGTAATCACAAACAATTTTGCATATCTGCCAATGTCCTCCTCTTGGTTGTGTTTTAATTGCGGTGGAGGGAGGCAGAGAGACCATCGAGTTGCCTTAATACATAGTTTCTTGTATATATTTTTAATTTTTTTCAGAAAAGTTAAGAAAATTATGGCCGCACTTTGATAAATTAAGGGAACTTTTCGATGATGACGAAGCGTATGATGTGGACGATTCCAAAAATTCTGATTTATATCCAGCCATATATACAATAACAACTTTTGATGATTCGAACGAGCAACAAATTCCTAAAATAGAACACGAGGAATTCCTCAACTATAATTCACCCACGCCATTGGTTACACTTCAAGAACCTGTTCTACCGCACACATCCGAACTAGAAAATGGTTTAAATGATACTTGTAATCAATCACTACTTTCACCGTTATGTCCTCTTCGAGAACCTGATCAACCGCAGTCTACCAATTTATCAAACGACTTCCGAGAAAACTGCTCACAGCATTCAACGGATTCAGCAAAAGTAACCAGTTCAGCGAAAAAGCGAAAAAGTTCGGAACCAAAGAATTTCATTGCAGCGTTTACGCGTAGTCAGGAGGTGCGAAATGCCAATCAACGTCTTCTTTTAAAATTTGAAAAACAGAAATTTTACAAAGAATTTGAGTTTAATAAGGAAAAATTCAAAATTGAACAAGAATTAAAAAGAGAAGAAATTGAGCTGAAAAAAAGGCAAATCGAGAGAGAAGAAAAATTTAAAATATTAGAAATGGAATATAAAGAGCGCATTGCTAAGTATGAACTTGATCTAAAATATGAAAGAAGATGAATGTTGAGTTGTCTGTATTATTTAAAAATTTCAATAATCATACTAAGGGACTTCTGGATAAATCGCTTACCATGACGGGTGTAAATTGCCAATATTATCAGAACAAATCGAATTTAAAAGCATCAAAGAAAACATTAAAATGTGGTTAGTATATGAGTTGAAATATTCAACTACTTATACTGAAATCCCATTTCTATCTTTCGATATACCATGGTAGAATTATAAGGTTGTAACAGGGCTGATCGTACTCTCTTCTTAGTATCCATTATTGTCAAAACCAGCAAATTTTGCCAATAAATACGAAAGAAAAATGGGTGATGAAAAGAGCATTTACAGATTTTCTATGAGCTGTCAACTTCGATTTTCCAATTATGGGTATTCGCTCTCTCCCTTACGACATCCTTATAATTCAACCATGCGATATACAAACATTCGGGGTTGTTATAGAAATCAAGTGCTCTAGGAACATAATTGAAACTGACATCTATTTCGCTTAGGTAAAGGTAGAGGTTACGCGAGTTAAATGAATTCCAAAAGCACTTTGCTTCCATAACTCCGATTGTTTCATTACGAAAAGAGAAACCAAAGTAAGAGCTTTCGATAGGCAATCATAAATAACAGTTTACACTTAAATATTGAAAGAGTAATATGAGAATCTTATTAAAAGGTTTGTCTAGATCTTTGGTTTGGAAAAACTGTTTTTTTTACTTTGTGAAAAAAGTGAAATCAAATCACTCATGGTTGAATTATAAGGCTGTCGCAAGGGAGAGAGCTAGTATCCATAATTGTCAAATCGAAGTTGACAGCTCATAGAAAATCTGCAAAAGCTCTCTTTTTCATCCGTTCTTTCGTATTCATTCGCAAAATTGGTTGATTTTGACAATTATGGGTACCGCGAAGAGAGTGCGATCAGCCCTGCGGCAATCTTATAATTCAACCATAAAAACACTATGAATTCCATATTTGTCATCACTTTTTATGTTTTAATTTTTTTTTTCGATTCGTATTTCGATTCAAGTTAGAAAAAAAATTAAATTAAAATGTAAAAAGTGATACCAATTATCGAATTCATAGTGATTTGATTTCACTTTCACTCCGAAGTGAAATGTTGAACCTGCCTGTTTTTTTTTCTTCATTGGTTCACAAAATATTCATTTAGGGCTAGAGCTAGAGCCCAAAACAAGGGCTAGAAAGGGCTAAATAAAAAATTGTTGGAGCTAAAAAAAGGGGCTAATTCCAAAATTCATTGATTGAACATGTTTTCTAATTGTTTAGGTACTTTATTTTTATATTTTATTTGCTAACAACATGTAATTTTCATTCGTAACATTCTGAGCTTAAAACTCGAAAAAAAAATAAAAAATTGTAGGTGCTATAGAACATATCACGAAGTTATCTTCGTATAAGAAGATATTCTATAGAATAATAATGGTTATTATTAGTCATATATATCTGTTTTGATCTTAAGTTTGAAGAGATCAGTCGTTATTGGGAAATCGTCGCAGCATTTGTTTACATTTTTGAGGCCACTCCTTATGGTAGGCAGTTACAATAATATTGTAATAAAATTTTTGTTATAATTGATTAATTGGCGCTCAGGTTGCCATTGATGATAATAATTATCGTTTATGTTAACTTGAGTGATGAACACAACAATAAAAACATTTAAATGCTTTATTGGAACTGTGAAATGTATAAAATTATGTTAAGATTTTTTCAGCCAAAAACTGCTGTCTTAAATTTAAAAGGGTTAAAAAAGAGCTAGGGGCTAAAAGCATATTTTTGGGGCAATTTAAAAAAAAGTGCTAAATCTTGCCCCAAAAGCACCAAAATGACAATACTGTTCATTGAAAATGAGCTTTCAGTTCCTACTGCAAAATTCCTTTTTTTTTTTTTTGTTAATGTCAACTTGGGTAACCTCTGTTCATACAGTAAGGTTTGGAAAAATATTGGTTTATACACATCAAAAAGTCAAAAAGTCGTATAAAAAAAATATATTAGGAAAATTACAAAATAGTATATTGGTTCCAGACCTAAAAAGGCAATTTAAAAGTACAATAAACATTATTTAAAATTCTTGTTAGAGTTTAGTTAAGAGTTTATTTTTCGTGCTTACACATTTTTATGCATTGAATATAGTATTAAAAA
Source organism: Coremacera marginata (assembly GCA_914767935.1). NCBI lineage: Eukaryota > Metazoa > Arthropoda > Insecta > Diptera > Sciomyzidae > Coremacera > Coremacera marginata. Next base: position 151,395,861 of record OU612045.1, read on the forward strand.
TAAAAATAAAATAAGAATATAATCGACATACTCAGAGTTGTGAAAAATACAAAATAATGCGAAGTTTAAATCCTATAATTTGTGAGATCGTGTTAAAACAAAATTCGTTTAAAAAGAGAATTTTCTTCCAACTCGCGTTAAATTAAATTAGTGCAAAAACTGAATTAGGTGTATGGTATTTTAACAAAATTTTTAATCATATTTCAAAAACTATTTGATTATCTGGATTTCTTTTTCATTTAAGAACGTTGACAGTACCATTAAAATAGTTAACTTGAGAAGAACAACTTTTTAATAAGTTATCTAAGATAACTCATCCTAAAATAAAAACAAAAAATTCGTCAATAAATAAAAAAAAAAAACCTTTTGAAAAATAAATTTGCCTTAAACTCTACATATTGCAAAAACGTTATTATATAAATATATAAAGTTAAAAATGATTTATATACAAAATATCTATCTATAATTTACAACTTTTAATACATTCAGTTCAACTATTATATGAAAATTACATAAAAATATATACATATATTATTTTATTGCTGCAATAAAGCTTATTTTTATATATCTTCAATTAACACAAATATATAAAATATTATATGAAATTAAATATTTTTTTTCAAATAATTCAAAGTGGTAAATTTATACTCTCAAACAAGGCTGATTAATATAGGTTAAGTCACTTGAGAGAAGCTCGGTCGAACTGTCAGAATAGATGAAAGGAAATCAAGAAAAAAAAAACCTGAATCTGTACAAATTTTAGCTAACAGCTACTTTGACAGTTCGAGCAAAGGCGGAAAAAGAGTGCTATTCTCTCAAGTGACTTAACCTGTATTAATGAACCTTGCTCTCAAATTTGTGATCATTGTGTCAAAAGAAGTTATAAAGACTGTTGCACCGAGTAAAATTGCTATCTTGCTGTTACCAAATTTGATCAGGAATATTTTGAGCCAGTGTTATATTTTAAAAAAAAATTTGGTGATGTGTTTGATATATCTGTGTCAATAAGCAATAAAAGCCCAAGTCTGAATTCTTTGTTTCGAGAAAACTTGCTTAAAAGTTTTGAATCGTCATATAAGTTGTATGGACGATTTTTTAGTTTTTATGCCATAATTTTGGATAGGGTCTCGATTAAAGCTCCAGATTGTGTGTGTATATAGAAATATTCTCAGAGAACAAAAATACTCAGTTCTGTCGTAAATCGACTTATGCGATTATTGCTTATTGCCACAGATATTCATATTTTGTAAACTTTACTTAAGCTTTTAATGACGCAGAGCTTATGTCGGTGGACATAAAACAAGATTCATTTGGAAAGTTCTACACCGAAAAAAACATAAAATTGAAAATAACGTTAAATTATAATTCAACAGTAACAAAAGTAAGGTAAAGTTCGAAATTTTTGATTCAGAAATTATTTTTTTATTTTGAACATGCAAATGCATGTTCTATAATTTACGGAAACGATGATCGGAAACGATGATGATTTAATTTTCATTTTAAAATTGGTCATTGTTGGAATAATGTTTTATTTTTAATACTAAAATAAATAAAACACTGCTTTTAAGTTGGAGAACTTCAAGCAGAATTCAAGCATAACTTTCTGATTTAGAAATACAACATTTTTAATTTAAAATCACATTTTAATTTTAAAAATTTTTGATTTTTCCTACAGAAACGTAAAATGTTGCTTTGAAAGCGTTCATTGATCGCATTAAGCCTGGAAAGTCTTGCATTTTTAGGCTGATGTAATTCTTAACAATAATGGCAACGAGCTCATTCTTACAAGAGTTTGTTAGGTTTTGGTTTGTTTTAAAGAATTCCAATATGTATTACTCTTCGTCTTGACGTAACATTCAAAAAAGAACACAAGTTATTCATAAAACCAAAATAAACTAGAAAGGATGGAGCTTCGGCAGGGTACCGAAGCTAAAATATCCCCCTTCCCCCCGCGGACGTATTGAAGTATATTCGAAGTCTTAAGCCACGACACACACGATGACATTCAGTTTAATATTTTAACGAAAGTTTTCCTATTTTGATGATCTCACTTTGTATGGGACGTAGGCGTGAAATTTGATCAGATTTTGCCAAATATAGAGATAGTTCATATTTTATATCAAAGCTAATGTGCAAAATTTCAAGACATTTCTTTAATTTGTGTGGATTTTAAGAGATTTTACGTTTAAAATCTTGCCATATATCATACAGATGGTTTATACGAAAGGTGCCTTTTATATTTCGGGATTAGAGAACAAAAACAAATATTAATCATCGAAAATCACTTTATTGTTTTTCAAAATATTCTCCATTAAGATCTATACACTTATGCATGCGTTTGAACCAATTGTCGAAGCACTTTTGCCACTCTGATTGAGGTATCTCCAAAACATGCATTCTGAATGCCGCAACCGCTTCTTCGGGCGTCGAAAATCGTTGTCCACGCAGTTTATTCTTCACGGTTGGGAATAAAAAGAAGTCATTCGGTGCCAAGTCAGGACTATACGGCGGATGACCCATCAAATCGATGTTTTGGGTGCTCAAAAATGCAGTTGTTTGAGCCGATGTGTGAGAGCTCGCATTGTCGTGGTGAAGAGTGATCCGTCTTCGGCGGTTGGTTTTCCTGATTTCTTGGAAGACAACTGGCAAACAAATGGTTGTGTACCACTCAGAGTTGACTGTTCTGCGTTGTTCTAGTGGTACGGTTGCGACATGTCCATATTTTCCGAAAAAACAGGCGACCATTTGCTTGGAAGTGCTTCGTGCGCGAACAACTTTTGTTGGATTTGGCTCATCTTGAAACACCCATACAGTCGACTGCTGTTTACTTTCGGGCTCATACGCGTAAATCCACGATTCACCACCTGTCACGATGTCATAGACGTGTTTCGAAGCACCGCGATCGTATTTTTTGAGCATTTCCTTCGACCAATCGACACGAGCCTTTTTTTGAGCGATTGACAAATTGTGTGGGATCCAACGCGAACAAATTTTTTTGACAGTCAAATGTTCATGCAATATTGAATGTATGCTGGTCCCACTTATGCCTAAGGTTGCCTCAATCTCACGATAGGTAACATGACTATCTTGCAATATCATTTCGCGCACAGCATCAATGGTTTTCGGGACAACAGCTGATTTCGGACGACCTTCACGAAATTCGTCTTGGAGTGAACTACGACCACGATTGAATTCACCATACCATCGATAAACACTGGTCCTTGATGGAGCTTCATCGCCAAAAATTGAATTAAGTTCATCCATGCACTGTTGCTGTGTTAATTCACGTCGAAAGTTGTAAAAAATAATCGCACGAAAATGTTCACGATTTAATTCCATTTTTAGACCGAGATGAATCTTTTAAGTTACTATAAACAACACAAATAGCGCTCGTATGTCAAAACGTTCTGAGTACGTATAAACCAACAAATGTCAAACTTTGCTATAGAGCTTTCAGTTGACAGATTGCAACACCAGGGTTGCCAAATCCCGAAATATAAAAGGCACCCTACGTATTCAATATCAAAGCTTATGTGCACAATTTTAAAACGTCTTTAATTTTTCCAATAAAGCCAATTTGTATGGGAGGTAGGCGTGGAGTGGCTTTTAGATTTTGCCAAATATTAAAATGATGGTCTATATTATATATCAAAGACTATTTGCAAAATTTGAAGACTTTTTTAATTTGAGCAGATTTTTAAGAAATTTTATTATTAAAATAAAGCCACATTGTATGGGAGGTAGACGTAGTTTTCATTAGATTTTCCAAATTTCAAAGCCAGGATTAAAATTTAAGATCAAAGCTTACGTGCAAAATTTCAAGGCATTTCTTTAATTTTTGTGGGTTTTAAAGACATTTTACAGTTAAAATAAAGTCACTCTGTATGGGAGGTGGGCGTGGTTAACTCAAAAGGCCCTAACTCAATAGGAGAAGGAAAAAACTTTATAAAAAATAAAGTTCTGTAGTTTCGAATTTTTTACAAACAAATTTTTTTATTAAAACCTATAAGTGATGTAGCAATGCACAATTCTTTTTACTGCAGAAATTGCAGAACTTTGTTCTTTAACAAGTTTTTTTTCCCCCCCTATAATGTTAAAAAAAATTGAGTTAGGGCCTTTCTACATTAAGGTAGCGGTATATTTTGAATTTCATCGCGATAGCTTTAAAATTGCGGCTGTAATCGTGTCGACAGACTAACACACGGAGATCGACTCAGGAGATGATGCTGATCAAAAATATATTTATTTTTCTATAGGACTACACAATGCAACTAGAAAAATTTACATAAAAGAACTAAATGCTTTTCTAAACTTTTACGGCACTGGAGTATCAAATGGGTATTTTAACGAATTTCATATTAAACACAGCTCTGAGCAAATAAACTTGGTGAACATACCCTTTAAGGCAAATTGTCAAAAAAGTTTTCGGCACAAGAAAATTTAAATAAACCATGGTTGAATCATGGCAGAACTATGAGGTACGCTCAAGCATGATACAATGATAAGGTAGGCCCATGATACTAAATGCTCTCACGCGTCAACGAAGAGCGGATAATGAGAAGGAAGATGCTTGTCAGTTGATGGCTTGGCCATGCGATGTAGCACCAATTTAATTTCCTCCCATAAAGTTGCAAACATAAACATCCATAAAGTGCGGTCGCGTGTGTTAAATTTGTGATAATTTGTGTGAAAATATTATAACAGTGTAATAAAAACTATAAAATGTGAAACTCTTAAAGTTGCAAACAAATCTGTAACAAATTCTAACCTACAAACTGCGAACGTGAGTATAAAGAAATTTGCGATGAACAGCTGATTTTGACATCAATCTAGCTTTATTCTGCTTTCTACTCCATTCCTCTCCGTGATGAGCTTACCTTATAATTCTGCCATGCGCTCAAGTTTGAATAAAAAAGAAGCCGTATGTCAAAATCGGCTGGTTGAATTTTAATTTTCTTATTGTTGTTGTTGCCTTTATCATTTGCCATTTAGCGCTCCCAGTTTTATTGTTGTAAAACTTGTTGTTTGAGCAGACATTTAAATGTGAGCCTACCTTATAATTGTATCATGGGTTGAATTATAAGGTTATCGCAGGGCTGATCGCACTCTCATCGCGGTACCCATAATTGTCACAATAAACCAATTTTGCGAATAGGGCCGGTCACATTATCAAATTTTTCATCCAACAAGTCATCAAAAAATTTGACCAACAGATATATAAGTGGAATTTGACGAAAAATTTGACATGTGAAAACTCATCAAATTGTTGGTCAAATCGTTTGACGAAAATAAAAATATTTTGAGTTTTCGGTTGTTTGACCAACGATTTGATGAAAAATTTGACGCGTGAACACTCGTCAAATTTTCTACTGCGATTTCTTCACTTAAAAAAAGATTTCAACGCGAACACATCAATTCAAAATGCACGATGAAGAAGATTTTTGTAATGATTTTATTGAAATTTATAGACTACATCCATAACTGTGGCAGATTAAATCGGAAATTTACAAAAAAAGATTATTCAAAAATAGAGCATATGGTGGGCTGCTGATGTGTTTACTTCGGTGTGCAAGACAATAATGGAATTTGACGAAAAATTTGATAATATGAACACGTGCGTGGTCAAACTTACTTACTTACTTAGGTGGTCGTAACAACCCGTGTCCGGGTTTCAACCGACCTCATCAGCTCTCGCCAGGCGCCTCCGCTTTGCGCGCGCCTTCTCCAATCGGATACACCAAGTGGTCAAACGTCAGCGTGGTCAAACTGTTTGACCAATATTTTTGATGATGTTTTTTTGATATTTGATAATGTGACCGCCCCTAATGAATACGAAAGAAGAACGGATGAAAAAGAGAGCTTTTTTCTATTTTCTATGAGCTACCAACTTCGATTTTACAATTATGGGTACTCACTCTCACCCTTGCGACAACCTTATAACTCAACCATGAAATAAAAAAATTATGATAAAAAAAAAATCCTCAAACAAAAGCTGCGGTACCCACCGCTCCGAGACGACACTACCTTGTTAAATATACCTTGGTCGGTACCCATAATTGTCAAAATCAGTAAATTTTGCGAATGAACACGAAAAAAATGTTTGAAAAGAGAGCATTTGCAGATTTTCTATTAGCTGTCAACTTCGATTTGATAGTTATGGGAACTCACCTTTGCGACAACCTTATAGTTCAATCAAGCACTTTTGAATGAGATATTAAAATTTCCTCATTTTCTTTATAGACTAAGAGCCAGCGCTTTAAAAACGGTTTTAATTTAAAAAGGTTGATTTTCTTTGGAATTGATTATCGTAGTTGTGAACACACACATACTGCGGTCAGTCAAGCGAACTGTAGAATAGGCGGGTCATATATGCTACAAACGTGTCAGGTTTTGCATAGCAATTATTTAGATTTAAAAAGGCTGAAAATTGATATATAGATTTTATATTGCATATAAATAACAGTTATAACAGTCAGTCAGTTCAACGTCGTAACAGAGCTGGCCAGTCAGCCACAATGTATGTGCACCACCATACAAACTCAGACAAGGATGTACATACATACAAACTCGCTGTATGCAAACCACTAATCGCAGAAAAACAGTTGTGATAACAAATCAAATAACTGTTGAAATTTGGAATTTGAAAATGGCTTTATATAATCTCAATGAGGATGTTTTAAGTTTTGTGCTGCAAGATTTTTCTAGCGAATATGATAGCAGTGATGAAGTAACAGTACGAATCTTTCCAAAAGTTCCTGTAGATCAATTCACTTTAAGTTTATTGTGCCCTTCCATTTTTAAATATTAATTAATTATTAAAACTAATAAAGCTTGCAACAAGCTAAAATTGGAGTTTGTAACATGTAAAATTGGCGTTGCTTATGTTTGAAAGGCAATCAGCTGTTTTTGTGCTTGAAACTAGCTAGAAGTCGTTTCCATACTTTTGCCACTGTTGTCAAATTTCATTTTACTCTCTCCGATTAAACTTTAATCGGCTTTTACTCGACAATTTGTACGGAACACACCTATTAACTTACCACTTTACCTCACTCTCGTGAAGTTGTAGTGAATCGGTTCAATTGGGCCAGTCTAGACAGGCTAAATAAGTCTACCTGGATTGTAATAAGTAGGCTGCTAAATTCGAAATGGCTGCTAAAATGGGTGCTAATTTTAAAAGTGATAAAAGCAATTCCAACAATTAGAAAACTAAAATTCTAACTGCTGACTTTGGCATACAGCTTCCTTTTTGCTCCAATTTGAGCATACCTTATAGCTCCATGGCAGCTCACTTTGAAATAGCTGCTCAAAGGAAAAATTTTGCAATAACAAAGCTGTGAGAACCATAAACGTCAAACGATGAAGAAAACAATAACAATTAAAGCTTAAATTCGAACAGCTAACTTTGACAAACAACTTTTTTACTCCAATTTGAGTCTTCCTTATAATTGCGAGAGCTTCTTTAACAACAGTACGGTCATGAACAAGGTTGATTTATAAGGTTGTCGCAAGGGAGAGAGCGAGTGCCCATAATTGTCAAATCGAAGTTGACATCTCATAGAAAATCTGCAAGTGCTCTCTATTATCATCCATTTTTCTTTCGTAGTCATTCGCAAAATTGGCTGGTTTTGACAATTATGGGTACTGAGAAGAGAGTGCAATTAGCCCTGCGACAACCTTATAAATCAACCTTGGTCATGAACAAATTTTTAAATCGCAATTTTTGTACTTAGCTTGTCGATTTGTCTTTGAATTTATTGAACTTGGAACAACGGCAGCAAAAAGATTTACGTCTATTTATTATTATTTTCGTTTCTCACATTTATTTATTTACGTTTTTGGCGAAGCTACAAATTTCACTAAGCTCATTACCAATTTATGAGTTTTGAACATAGAAATAAGAGATAAGGAAGTGACATTCTGAAGTAAAAGTGAGGCATTTTTCTTACTGGCATATGTTCACACTAATACAGAAACATTCACTCAGGGCCGTATTCGGTTGTTGCGTACAGTTCGGCTCAATTTTTCTGATTGGAATTGCATATCGTCGTTGAGCGTGTAATACCATACCGCGTATCAGCCACTTGCAATACCGCGTATATTGCAAAAAGAACAAAATTTAAATTTGGATTTTAATTCAATTTGATTTAATTAATAAAGAGCGGATTTTTCATTAAACGCTGATTTCAGAACAAAGCAAGAAAGCATCTAATTTTCAATAAATGTTTTTAGTTTAGTTCCATTCAATAGTTTAAAACAAAGCAGTTTTTCTGCACTCCTGTGGAATTTTACTATCACCGTGTGTGTGTGTGTGTATGTGCAAGTGGCGAATACGCGATTTTGCACGCCAAACGACGATATGAAATAAGTTTCTGTATAACATATTTTCGTAGTGATAAAGTTAAGTCAATGATTTATGATACATATATATATTACATAATAACTATATATTACAAAAACAATTCTTTGTTTTAAATTTATATAAAAAATTTGATATGCATGCAACTTCATATATAGTTAACTAAATACATATATACGTGCAAATTCATTTTTTAATTTTTATATATCATTACATTTTTTTGTAATATAAAAATATCTTAATCTTAAAAATTATTCAATTAAAGTTTCAATCACTTAAGTGAGCGAACTGAACTAAAGAATAATTCTATTTGGTATTTATAATGCCAATAAAAAGCAATAAACAAACAAAATGTATTAATTTGCTCGTGATAACAAAGGCGGCATGTAAATATATGACACCATGAAAAATGAATGCGCCCCTGAAGTCAAGCTTGTGCTTTGACAGATCCGATAGCTTATAAATTTGTTTTGTTTTGCTCGGCAAGAGCAAATGTCACAAAATTTCGAGCACTGACATCTTAGAAAAAGCCTCAGTACACGTACAGTGTATGTGAGCACAATAGCACTTCTTATGGTTTTGAAACATAAAAATATATGTTTTCAAGAACAATTTTTTTTTGTTTTACGTAATTACCCAGCAAACAGAAGTCAAAGGTGTGAGCATTTTTTTTCTCATATTTGATTTCAAATGTGATTTTCAAATCATTTTCAAATCGAGAATTAGTGTTTGATATTAACATTTGAGTTCGATTTAAGGATGATTTGAGAAGAAATATTTTTCTTAAATCTATCTATAATCATCATTAACGCATTTATAACTATCTGTTGCGCTAAAACAAGCCAATCTTGGCAAAAATATATAAAATTGTAATAAATTCAGTGAAAATTTATAGAAACATTCATAGATCATAATTACAGTACAGAAAAACACACTTGAAACAGGTTTGAGAAAAAGGTTTGATATCAATTTGAGACTTAACCGTCCAGTAGGAAAAGCGATCAACCCAAGATGGCTTCTTGGGAAATTCTTTTAAAACTCTGCGATCATACCCTTCACTTCCAAATGCCATAGCTTTTTTGTATGGAGCTGATACGTAAGGGGTATTAATCCCTTCGTCACATCTTCTAGCACATAAGAAGTGATTAGTCAGGAATCCGAGTACCTTCTTTTGGCAATGAAGGAAGGATACGGATGTCGATATGGATATAGATTTTTTTACGATTTCGTTTTGTTTTTATTTTAGCATTTTTCGTATTTTCTTTCCAAAACATCGCTTTACTGGGCTTAGTGCTTTTTTTCAATACTTGAGACATTAAGCAAAGACAGATCGCTTTAGAGAGGTGTTCGCCTACTCTCCGACAGGGTATTTCCCAATTTGAGAATAGTCTTTTTGTTGGAATGCTAGGATTCTCAAATCGATATTAAACATTTGATATTTCAGAAATACATTTGATATCAACTCATTCTTATACCTCAATATATGCTGGGTATTTGTACAAATTTTGAGTAAATTCCAAATTCGATATATACTGAAATCGTAAAATTTTGAAGAATTTTTGCTCAATATCGTATTCAAGTCAGTAAACCGTAACAACTACCATATATCGGACCATTTGGTAATAGTGCATACCAATATGCGTAAAATAAATGGAATCAACATCATCACGGATGCTGTAATTCGACCTACGAATTATTTCGCAAGGTGGCAACACACGTTTGTCGCTCATTGTTCAGTTAATTTGTTTGTTGATTTCAGAGAACGGAGAAATGTTATCAAAATGAAAAATATTAAATCAAAGAAAAGGTGGACAGTTAAAGAAATTGCAACAATTGTGAATTATCTAATTGAAACAGGAAATGTAGAGGTACTTTTTGTATAATTTTATCCATGGAACGGAAGGTCATTCCACAATTTTCGTTGCAGCAACCAACAGCACAGATATACTACCGGAAATTTTTGGCCAAAACACACCTGAAGGCGTCATGGGATTTGGTAAGGTGGAAAGTGCGCCACCTTAAAACTTGTTACCAAAAAGCCGAAAAGTGGTTGCAATCTTTAGGAGCTCCAATTTCGATAGATGATAAGTGTAAAAATCATAGGAATAATCTTGCAAGTCTACCAATGTATACTGGTATCGTAGGCTTAAGTTAAGTTAACAAAGATTAAGGGCCGTATTGCTCACCTTTGGATATCTTTAACCAGCGGGTAAGGTACTAGATTTTCAGTAGTTTCCGATACCAGCAAACCAGAAAATATCGACTGGTTAAAGATATCGAGAGGTGAACAATACGGCCACAAGTCCATAAATTCTGTTGCCCAGAACAAACTAGGAAGAGTTGCAAAATTATACCAATTCGTTTTAACAGTCCTTTACATCTTTATTCTCTAACTTGAAATCCTTTCAGATAAGTTAATAAAAATGTGCCCACACTTTGATAAATTAAAAAAAATTTTTGGCGAGAATAACGAACCGAATGTCGATGCGGACGATTTTGAAACCTTAACAGAAAATAGTGGTTCTTATCCAGCTATATATGCGATAAATACTTTAGATAAACTTGAAGAAAAGCCTGACGAGCCACAAATTTCTAGAATAAAAATTCAGGCAGCTTTTTCCATAAACGACTTACGAGCGAACTCTCCAATCCAGTCTGCTGACTCTGCAAAAGTTACCAGTACTGCAACAAAGTGCAAAAAATCGCCAATTTCATCAAGATTCATTGCAGCTCTAACTCGCAGTCAGGAAGTAGATAATATAAATCAGCGCCTTCGAATGATATTTGAAAAAGAGAAATTTTTCAAAGAATTTGAGTTTAATAAAGAAAAATTTAAAATAGAGACAGAATTAAGAAGAGAAGAAATTGAATTAAAAAGATTTAAAATTCAAAGGGAAGATAAACTAAAAGTTTTGGAAATGGAATGTAATGAGCGGATTGCTAAATACGAACTGGACTTGAAATATAAAAGAAGCAAAAATATGAAAAGCATCTGCAGTAGAGTAGACGATGAGTAAGCCAGATGCTAACAATGTACAATTAACTTTAATTATCATCAGTGTTCAACAATTTATATTAATTTTTGGACTAAATTTATTAATTTTAGCTACTTATAATAAGTAAGTATCCCTCAATAATTTATTGAAAAATATATTTTTAATATAAGGTTATAATATAAAGTTATGAATTGTTATCTAGTATAAGAATCGTTTTAAATATTCAGCTAATTAGTTTCATGAGCTTTTCATCAAATTAGTCCTTACATAAAAATGTATGCTTAAATATTGTTCCAGTGCCGATATGTTAAAACTTCCATGTACTACAATTTGTCGAATATTGATATGTTTTAACACTTTTAGCAAGTTTGACTGTTAATAAATATTACTTTGTTTTCGATTTTTCATACAATTTTATCACTTTATAACACTTCGATATCGATATTTCGTTTCGAATATTGATGTTATACATGCCGCTACAGAAGTAAAATTTTTTTTTGTATTATATGATAAAAACAAAACTATTTAAAACAGCTTAAGTATTTTATGATAATATTAATTAAATAAATAAAATATAAATTTATGAATTCATATAACTTATTTGTGTGTATGGAATTCGATACACAGGCTGTGTGCTATTCGGAAACTTTTCACTCGGATGATGAAATTTTGACAGTCTGGATGTGAATGTTTGGCACTTGCGAGGTGAATATCACTATCAAAAATTCATGTAGCCTCAGGGGCTAGTATAAATTTTGACAATCGGCAAGAGAATTTTTGACACAAGCATAATTAGAAAAAAAAAAACACTTGTAAGTTCGCGCTTAAAATAACTAAAGTGAAATTAATGAAAGCTAAACTTTTTAGTTAATTATAAATAAAAAAGCACAAAGAATTAAAAAATAATGGATATCCCAACAGAACAGCAAAGGAAGTTCTACGCAATATGTAGAACTATATTGCATACTGTCCGCAATCCCATAAAGCCACTTTCTACTCGATAGCAAACCACTTCATACTCTATTGACCATCCATGATGCTTCGCTGGAATAAACTCCAGAATTTTGCAAAAAGAGCTAGCAGATACTCTTAAATGCATTTAAGTTTGTGCATTGCCTCCATTGAAAATGGCATTTAATGATTCGGAATAACCTCTTCGCCGAATATAGTTAATATCCATAAAGGAATAATGTTTTAGGTAGTTGTCCGGAGCAGAAACACAAAAGCAGTACTTACAGCAAAGCAACCAGAAGTGGAAAATATTTGCGAAAAATTATGTTAATTTTCAGTTATATCAACAATTTTGCAAAATAAATTAAAATTCTCGCGCTAATACACTAACGAAATCTAAAACGCCAAAATTTCTAGTTGTCAAAATTTTATTGTTCTTTTGGCACAGACAGAAATTGTATTCAACTCAGTAACTTCTTTCCTACCACGAGTGAAAAGTTTCCGAATACCACACAGCCATAGCAGTGTACATAGATTTTTTTTGTGCTTTGATAATAATTCTTTCGCTTCATCGAACCTTTTGGAGTACCGAAATTTCAAGATTCGCGAACATTAATGAATGAGTGAAATTGAACAAAAAAGGGGTCAGACAAGGATATTTGTAGCTTAGTAAGCTCAAAATTCAATGAAAAAATTTTAAGTTCGCAGGTGTTCGCAACATCAACCTTTGCATCCACCATGTTACAACCTGAGGTATATTACTAGCTTAAAAATTTAATACCGTTAAAAGTACAAAAAATACTAGAAAACCATTATGAATTAGATAAATACCATTTTGAATTAGAAATAAAAGTATTTTGTATGTAAAAATTGTGTAGGCAGTTTTTGAAAAATTTGTTGATTTTAGAGGAAATATTCTTATACGTATATTATTGCTAAGGAGTTTCTTAACTATATATTTGGTTCATATAAGAATATGGAATTAAAATGATATATGAAATTAATATGAATAAATTTGGCTATATTAAATAATATGAATAAATAAAAAGTCTTAATAGTAACCTTTATGAGAGTCTAGAGAAGTATTAATATAAAAATTGGGCAGAGATAAGGATGCACTATCTATATTGTTTAAATGTTTGATGCCAACATATAGATATCATTCATGAGAGAGTTAGTGTGAAATTCAAGGTTATTAATAAACTTCATTTGGAGTTGAAATGCGTACTGACAAAGTGGTGTTAAGAAGGCCCTCATGTAGATGAAATTATTAGAGAATCGCTTATGTCTAGACTCGAAGTTTTTACCGACACATAGTCTCAGGACTTTTCTTTCAACTATTTCAAGTTCTTTAGCTACTGTGGGTGAGATAGTAAACCAAATAGGGAATTCATATAAAATAGCGGAACGAATACTCAATTTATATATGAGTAATTTTGTCTTCTGTTTGTTTAAAGTTTGTTAAAAGTGATGTCTAGATACTTGATACTATTTTTGAAAGGAATATTTGTTCAAATTTCCAATTACCAATTTCCGAATGAGCTTCATTAAGATGGATATGAAGGGACATATCTGTCAGGAAACTAGAGAAAAGTCTTATAATAAAAGGATCGAACCCACTGCTTATTAATTTATATAGAAGACCTTTATGTAAGGCTCTATCAAAGGCTTTTTCTATATCTAAAGAAACAATGACAGTGCATGATTGATCTCTTAGGCCACATATGACATCATCATGAAGTTTGAGAAGAGCATTAACAGTTGAATGACCTTTTTTAAGCCAAATTGTTGTTCAGGAATAAAATCAAATGTGATATTTTTATCTATTTTTAATTGTATGACTTTATAGAAAAGTTTTCAACAACAACGAAATTGGTCGGAAATTATTTAATTCATAAGAATCATGGCAAAATTATAAGGTAGGCTTAAGTTGGAGTAAAAAGGAAGCTGTGTGTCAAAATCTACTGGTCGAATTTTAGTTTTCTCAAGGTTGATTTATCAGGCTGTCGCAGGGATGATCGCACTATCTTCTCAGTACCCATAATTGTCAAAATCAGCCAATTTTGCGAATGACTACGATAGAAAAACGCATGATAAAGGAGAGCACTTGCAGATTTTCTATGAGCTGTCAACTTCGATTTGACAATTATGGGTACTCGCTCTCTCCCTTGCGACAACCTTATAAATCAACCTTTGAGTTTTCTTATTGTTGTTGCTTTTTTTATTTGACATTTAGATTTCTCACAGCTTTGTTGTTGCAAAACTTGTTGTTTGAACAGCCATTTAAATGTGAGCCTACCTTATAATTGTGTCATGCATAGGAATGAGGTTTTTTCATTATCGGAATAATGTTGGCTGCTATCCATTTCTCGGGGAAATATCCATTGTTTACACAATTGTTGAAGATGATTGTTTAGAAAGTAAATGCCGAACTGGGAAGCTTTTTGATAATGAAGTTAGAAATTAAATCAGGACAAGTTGATTTTTTTTTCATTAGATAACATAATAATATTTAGAAGGGTTTGTGGGTTAATAAAATGAGTACTTGTGTCTTTATGGACTGCAGAGAAGTTTGCATTAAAATTGAAAAGAGGGCTACGACAATTTGAGAGAACTTCATCAATTGAGCCAAAATAAGGTTGAAATCCGCTGAGCTAGGAATGTTTTCTCTATAAATATACGTGAAGTGATTCTTAAATGCTTCAGGTATTTGATCACTATCATGGATAATAACATTATCAATATGAATCTTATTACTAAATGTGTCATTCCTTTTATTTAAAAATCTATACAACTCTCTGTAAGCGGAAGGACCAGGGACAATTTTAGATAGTTTTTGATTAATTAATAAAGCTTGGGGCAATTCAGTTTGATATTTGATCATATAGATCGAATAGATGATTATAATCATGACTTTTGCGACAAAAATTTCGATAATAAATATATTTAAAATTATTTTTTTCCCGGCGCTATTTAAGTTTGTTTTGATTTTTAATATTATCTGGCGGCAGGAATTTTTCCCTCTTTAAAAGTCAAGGATTCAGAGTGATCATTAGTTACATAGATTGTTGTGACAGCTAAGTGGTCAATAAAATGATCTATCTCAGAGTTAGAGAGGCTTCGGGAGGAAGAAGAAGTAATATTCTCAATAATGGAATCCAAATCCTCACGGAAATTTTTCCATTTCGTGTGTTACTATGAAATGAAAGTTCTTGGAGAAATCGTCTCTTAATCAAAACTAGAAATTTTAAGCTTAAGTAATTAAGGAAAATGATCTGAGAGAAAGGTAGATTTGATACTGAAAAATTTAGGTTTATATGGTTAATTAGACTTGAACTAATTATGAAATGATCGAGAAATTATGAGCCATTTGGAAAAGAAGGGCTTGTATCCCATAATCTATGAAAGCCAATAGCAGAATTTTGAAACCAATTGTACAAGGTCATCACCCCAGGAAGTGTTTTTAGCGTTGAAGTCGCCACCAAGAATAAAGCCATCAAAATTACGGGAACATTTATTAAGGATAAGGAATTAAACACTTGTAAAGTGGGCGCACAATTAGGAAAACAGATGCTACCCTAAAAGAATTTAAACAAAGTGTTAACTTTTAAGTACAAAATGACAATAGCATTTGAAAATTGAATTCCAGGAATTGTAACAGGAGAGTATCTCAGACGAGATTTTAATAAAAATCCCAACTCCAGGTGAGGAGCAGTGGTGAATTTAGTTATAATTATCCATAATTTTTACCTAGTGTTTGTTCTAACACCGAATTCGTGAAAATAAAAAAAATTTTAGGTGGCAATACTATAAACCATCTTGAATTTTAAAACTTCGTAAACTTCGATGTTCGACAATTTGTCGAAAATTGATATGTTGATAAGTAATTTTATAAAATGACAGGCGATAATTTCGATAAAATATCAATTTGCTTTAATTTTTTCATACAATTTTGTTGATTTTTATAACATGTTCGCTTCGAAAGTGAAGTTATAACATGTCGCCACAGATTCGAAGTCAGCGACCTCTTTGCATTGTTACACAATGCTTAAAACTTTTAAAAATACATTTTAGTAGGTGGCAATACTGTTATAAAACAAATTACACAATGTGTTGTTTTTACCTATTGTTCGCACCAGCACCGAATTCGAAAAATAAAAAAATGTAGGTGGCGACCCTGTTAACCAACTTGAATTTAAAATGACATCAGATTCGAAGTCAGCGGTCGCTTAACACTGCTAAAAGAGGTTTAAAACTCTTCAAAATTTTACTTTGTGGCAAGACTATGGTAAACATTTAGGTGGAAATCCTATCCTCCATCTCAAATTTCAAAACTGTGACATTAGATTCGAAATCAAATCCGTTGTCAGAATTTCAAAATTACAAGAATTCGCAAAAATACAAAAAAAAAAAAAATATGTGGCAATCAGAGAACTGCATGAGTAACTTCACTAATACATATGAGCACTCGTTGAAAATGAGAGTAGCGAGCGTCAATCGATTATTGGAGGTGTTCATACGTCAGTCAAATGATTGAATCAATCAAAATTTGTTGTTGCTTTCCTATGTAAAAAAAAAATGAACTTTATCTCAGAGCAAAAATGAACTCCAAAATCTTCTCTCGTCAGTCAAAATTTTGATTGAGCTCCACACCCGCATCAATCAGTCAAAGGGTTGCATTATTTTACTTGTCTGCTTTTTAGTAGGCAATTATATCAAGAAAAGTAGTTAACTGGAAACAAAGGTAGTTTTTTGAAGTGAAAAAGAGGTGTAGTTTCTTCAGTTCCCGCCATAATTTCATTAATTCTATTGTTTTTTTATGACTTGCATCCGATGGTCATTCAAATAGGTATAATTTCCGGCGTATTGATTTCCTAATGTGATCAATTTTAATCTTAAAAGGTCAACTATATTTCCGCTATTGTTTTCCATTTTGTAAAATCATTATGCACACAAAACAACTTAATAAAAAAAAACACAGAAATAAAGTGATCCACACAGCACGATATGAATTCACAAAATAGTAGGTAGCAGAAAAGTAACAAATGCCTGCGTCGGAGCTTCAATCAAAAAATCGTGTGTGAGCAAGCGTCAATCAAAATTTTCAGAGTTAAAGAGAGTAAAAAATCGCGATGTACTTCAATCATTTGACTGATGTGTGAACACCTACAATGCGAAGCAAACACAATGTTTTGAGGAATGTGAATAGTTGTAAAAACAACGAAGTAGTGAAGAATTAGAGTGCGCTATGAAGCGAAGCGCTTCTTGCAGATAGCAATCTGGTAGCAATCCTATTCGCCATCTTGAATTTAAAATTTTAACCAAAATTTTCAAATTCGCTTCAGATTTTCCTTAACAAGCTCATTGAATTTTTTGGATACTTGCTTTAAATTCAATTAATTGGATACTTGCGATCTTAGAAGCTTTTGCCGATCGTTTCAAGCTTTTCAACTTTCCGACCCGAAACAGGGATATACCTTGTATTTTATATCTGTTTGGTATTTTTGTAAGCAGGCAAAATTAAGCTTGAACTTCAAGTAGGATTGTGCAGTTCAGTGGTAGTTACCATAATTTTTTCATGCTTTACTTTTAAATTCTCAATTTTGAGTTGGTTTACTACATGTCCGAATCACAAATTTTATTTTTTTTTTTTAATTTTCCAGTGTAAAAAAAAAATTTTATAAATATATTTCTTTAAGTACTATAGACGTGCAAAATTTGACAAAAAAATCGGAATCGCCAAAATCAATGTTTGGACAAACGTGTCCGATTTGACATGGAATCACCGATATGGATTATTTCACTAAGCCTTTTGCCAAGTTTTACATTTGGTGGTTCTGTAACATCCATGTTTGAAGTAATTTTAAAAGATTAAACGCACAATGCAGACTTTGAGCCTCGAACCTCCCTAATGTATGGATATCTGCAGATTTTTAATCTTAATAGATAAGAAACCTTCCACTTGTAAATAGATGATGAAGCATCGCAGTCTACCTTAAATTCAACTGCCTCAGATTATTTAAGATGTCTTCGCAGGCGTATTTTTAACATTACATTTGTGAATAAAATACCATGAAGAGATAATATCTCCCGTTCATCATCAAAGCATGGTGTACCACAGGCACTCTTAAAATATGTTTTTTTTTTAATAAAAATAAGTCATCAAGCCAAAGCCTTTATTAAAAAAAAGAAAAAGAAAAAAAAAACATATGTATTGATTATTTCGTATTACAGTTACTCTTTAGTTAACTTTTTTTTTTTTTGCATTTTGGGGTTTATGTCTTGGACATGTTTTTTGATGTTTCGCCTATATAAATAATATTACAAAATTATCTTTTTTTTTATCGAAAAAATATAATAATATTTTGTTGTTTTTTTGTTACGTGAGCCTTGTATTTTTTGCGTTTTGTCGCTTTATCGAGTTTTTGTGTGGAATGTCGTTTTTTTTTTGGGTTTTTGAAATTCCAGCTAACCACCTTGATTAGAAGCCACCTGAAAAGGGAAAGAGATAGAAAATTTATGGTTAATTTTGAGAGAAAAGGAACTCTACTTACAGGCGGCGCAATGATGGTTTAAAATTCTAAAAGTATCTTTAAAAAAGTTCTGTTTGAGAGCCGACTGACAACAATGCGATACTCCCAAAAGACCCACAGTTGACTGTTTGTGAGTATTTGAGCGGGGGCGTTAGCGTATGCGTCATATATCGTTAGTGAGAGAGAGAGACTCAACAGCATCGTTTTGGTCGGGAGCAATAACAATGCGCCTTACAGGGGCAGGGCCACTTGCAACATCTGTCATCGCGCTTAAGATAACGGCAGGGGCCTTCAAGAAGAATTGGAAGAAGAAGAAGAAATAAAGGACCCCAAATTAGTGCAAGTCAATAAATGTCAAGCTTTGTTTGAATACATTAAGGCTCTCTAGTGTAAAAAACTAGTTGCTGTTTCTAGATTCTGAGAACAGATTTTCATCTGGTAATAATGTTATAAGTCATGAGTGCAGATAATTTTTAAACCCCCATTAT
This sequence comes from Coremacera marginata, assembly GCA_914767935.1. NCBI lineage: Eukaryota > Metazoa > Arthropoda > Insecta > Diptera > Sciomyzidae > Coremacera > Coremacera marginata. The sequence continues at coordinate 151,415,185 of OU612045.1, forward strand.
TAAATCGGACAAAATATCTTTGGTTTTTGCCAAACACAGCCCCGCCGTCTTGAGTCCTTTACACCCAATCTTAAAATAATTCAATCTATCTTGATTCCCCGTTAGTCCCAAGCTAAATAGATAGACCAAAAGGTATTTAATACTTACATGGATATGATGGCGGTGTATTACAACTGTTCCACACACATGGATTGGGTACGCCTGCCTCTAGCATTGGAGGACAGCAAACTCCTGGGCACGGTGAGCATGGCACCGGACATGGAGCTCCACATGGTGGATTCGAAGGACCGCAACATGGTGTATCACAACCGCCTGCACAACGAGGAGCACATCCAGAACCACATCCACCACCCATACCAGCATCACCGTCGCAACGGCTACGTTTGTTATTCACACCCATTGTCATGTTGGCGTAACGTAATGGGAACGATGCCGGACAGCAATTGGGTGTGGGGAAGCACATGCAGGCAGATCGGCCCTGGCACAGTGAACGAGGGCATTTGTCTTGAAGGCCATTACGTTTAATACAATCACACGTGGTGTACATAATGCCACAGCGTAACTCACGACTACGACAGGCTCTAGGCTGTAATGGAAGAGAATAGTGTGACAAGAATCAGCTTGGAAATTAGATTAGTTATGGCAGTAAAGGACTTAGGACTAGCAAAAGTTATCAAGGTGGGCTTCACGATGGAACTCACCTTGATAAGATTTTTGCTAATCAAGGTGTATCCGACATGAAACTCACCTTGATAAGAACAAGTAAGAACAAGTAAGATAAATCTAACAGCAGGGGGCGCATGGTCCACACGGTCCAGGTCCGCAAGGTCCACATGGCACCTGCGGACCACACGGTCCACAAGGTCCACATTGTGTATTCCATGGTGTGGGTGTGCATGGATAGCAAGGCCCACATTCAGGCGCCTCATAGGGACAGCCTGGAGAGCAAGGGTTACAAGGCCCACAGGGTCCACAAGGACCATTAGGTCCGCAGGGTCCACAAGGTCCACAGGGTCCACAACCGACAGGACAACACGGTCCACCAGGTGATGGTACAAAAGGCCCAGAAGGCATAGTCATACCGCAAGGTCCACATGGTGCACAAGGTCCGCATGGTGTACAAGGTCCACAAGGTCCACAAGGCCCACAGGGTCCACAAGGTCCACAAGGTCCACACGTTACACCACAAGGTCCACAATAAGGTCCGCAAGGGCCACAAGGGCCGCAAGGAGCACAGGGTGTGCCGCAAGGCCCACCAGGCGTTGCACACGGTCCGCAAGGTCCACAGGGTCCACAGGGTCCACAAGGTCCACAAGGTCCACAGGGCCCACAGGGACCACAGGGAGCACAAGGTTGACACAGCGGATATTGATTTGTTCCAAAGCATGGTAATGCGCAACAGCCTCCGCCCGGCGAACAAGGTCCCATCGGACAAGGCGGACAAGCAGTGCTTGGCTTATAATTAATCGGTCCATTCGGATAGCAGCAATATTCTTGTGGTGGCGGTATATCAATAGTCTGTGGCTTCGGCTGGCACAACATGGTCTGGCAAACTTCACGTGGTTCGCAAATTTTCTTTGGATAGCAAACTACGTACGGATCAGGCAGCATAGATGGATAGTAGATGACTCTAGGTTCACGCACCATCTGTGATACCCATGTTAATTTTGGAACCTTGATAACACGAGTCGTATCTACAACCTTGGGTATGGTAATTTGGCGACAACGGTTCACAACCATCGGTTCGGGTACGATTTTCTCATTGAATACCACGCGTTTTTTGCAAATCAGTCGCGGTGGCTGTTGAACGGTTATGCATTTTGGGCACGGTGGCGGTATGCGTGGCGCACACTGTGGCAGGGCATCTAGATGGGCGCCTGTATAGCATTTTGGAGAGCACTAGTTTGTGTGTGTGCGTGTGTGAGTGTACATAGTTCAAGGGATGACATTAATGAAGTTGTCTCGGAACTTACCTCAAAAGGTGCGCAACAAGGATCACAGGGACTGCAGGGTCCGCAAGGTCCACAAGGTCCGCATGGTCCACAGGGTCCGCAGGGTCCACATGGTCCGCAAGGTCCACATGGTCCACAGGGAGAGCAACACGGAACGCAGCAAGGGTCACACATTTTGAGACTTTTTTAAAATTCTTAAAAAGCACACATTTTTATTAATAAAAAAGATTAGAAAAAGAGTAAAATCATCTTACTTTTTAACTTTTTAAAGAACTTTTAAAAATTTTTCACTAAAAATTTAGGTGTAGCTTAAGGCTTAAAATTTAGAAATTGAATGAAAATTTTTTCAAAATATTTTTTTATTTTTAATTTTTTATTCAAAGAAAATGTGAAAATTTCCAAATGTTGTTTGTGTAGTTGCTATACAACAAGGTGTTAATGTTGTTTCAGTATTAACCCACCAGTATCGAAAGTAACCAATTGCTCCTTTCTCGTTAGTTACATCACTAGTTCTAACGAACTAGCTCATTTTTTGACCCAAGGTAATGCATAAAAGGGTCAGTTCAATTACCTGCAAGCTTGTATTGCTTATTGTTTAAGTTTCTGAAGTCTTGATTTTGTATCGATGACTTATATAGTTCGAAGTAATATTTTCGAAGAAAACATAATATATAAGGTGCTTCAGTTTCGTTACAGAACATGAAGAAAAATATTGTGGTGACAAAAGTAGAAATTTATTAACTAAAGTTTGTTTTCACAATGCCTACGGTATTTTATTTTTTATCTTTCTGACTAGTGACTAAGCTGGCCCTGTAGCACTAGTGAAGTGACTAGTGGAATTGGAGTGTAAAAGGTAGCAATTGATCCCTGCCTATGACATGTTCACGTAAAATTCGCCATTTGAATGCAAAGGAAGTAGATTGAAGTGGAACTAATACTGGTTACCTTAGGGCTAGTGAAATCGGTAGTTCTGTACTAGTGCCAATTACTGCAGGGAAATTAATAAACATGAAAACCTCTGCATGGGAGGAGGGGGGACGAGTGGTCTTAAATATCAAATAAGCATGGAAGAAATTTGTAAGAAATTTTTGTTTTTGATCATATAAATTCTTGCGAAAAGTTTGATCATTAAAATTCTTGTTATGGAGAGTCCGTTTCCTAAAAACATGGATTTAAGCTAAATTTCAGGGATCCAACCAATTATCACTTTTTTTTGTTTTTAATCAAATTATACCAATTAATTTCTTATCGTTATTTTTTCGATCAAAAATAAAAATTAATCATTGGCCGTTATTTGTTCGTTCAAAAATAAAAATCAATCATTGATAATTATTTTTTCGATCAAAAATAATAATCAATCTTTGATCGTTACTTTTTCGATTAGAAATAAAAATCAAATTAATAAAAATATCAAAAAAATCAATTATTATTACTTACTTAGCTGGCCGTAACAACCCGTGTCCGGGTTTCGGCCGACTTCATCAGCTCTCGCCAGGCGGATTGGCGGAATCGGATACACCAAGTGCTTCTTCGGCCTGGTCCATCCATCGGAGGCATGGTCTCCCTCTTCGTCGTTGACCAGCGACCCTCGCCTCGAACACCTTTTTCGCTGGATTTTCGTCGTCCATACGATGGACATGACCCAGCCCACAGTTATACGTCGAACTACGTCAACCCCTACCCTACCCATGCCTCAGCGCCATAAAGCAGCACAGGTAGAACGAGCGTCTTGTAGAGTATTAGCTTTGTCGATCGAGAGAGGGCTCTGGAACATAGTTGCTTACTGAGCCCGTAGTAGCACCTATTAGCAATTATTGTTCTTCGCTTTATCTCCAGGCTGACTTCGTTGTTGCTATCAATGGCGCTGCCAAGGTATACGAACTCCTTGACTACTTCAAAGTTATAGCTGCCGGATGAAACGTGGGAGTCTAAACGCCGCGCTCCCTTGTTTGTAGACAGCATATACTTTGTTTTACCCTCATTAATCGTCAAGCCCACTTTGGCTGATTCCTTTTCGATAGCGGTGAAAGCAGCGGTAACATCTCTCTAGGTTCTGCCGACAATATCAATATCATCAGCGTACGCAAGGAGCTGGACACCTTTGTAGAAAATGGTGCCATTACGACGAACACTGGGCTTTCGTACGATCGCCTCCATGATGATGCTGAAGAGATCGCAAGACAGTGGATCGCCTTGCCTGAAACCTCTTTCGGTATTGAAGGTTTCGGAGAGGTCATTTCCTACCTTGACGGAGCTGCGTGTGTTGCTCAACGTCATTCTGCCAACTCTAGTCCACTTTGCAGGTATACCGAACTCAGACATTGTTGCGTATAGGCAATCTCTTCTCGGGCTATCGAACGCAGCTTTAAAATCGACAAAGAGATGGTGTGTGTCAATTTGATTTTCGTGGGTTTTCTTAGGGATTTGTCGTAGCAGAAATAGGCGCTAAATCAACAGAAGAACCGGTTTTTTTCGGCGTGAAAATCTGGCCTATGGTAGACTTTCCAGGTCGAATGCCACACTGATAAGGTCCAATCAGTGTTTTTGTAATCGGCTTTAATCTTTCACACAGTACGCTTGAGAGAACCTTATATGCGATGTAAATAAGACTGATATCTTGATATTTGGCGCAGATTGTTGGGTCTCCTTTCTTATGTATAGGGCAAAGTACGCTGAGATTCCAATCGTCGGGCATGTTTTCCGGAAGCCATATTTTGCTGATGAGCTGATGCATGCGCCTTATCAATTCATCGCCTGTATCGTGGAATTGTCGCCTGTAATTAAATTGGAGAAGGGCCGTCTCCACAATCTCAGCACACACTGTATATCCGTATTCAGATCTCCATTATCGTCTCTATAAGTGGATGCTCCGGGCTTGAAACCTTGGGTAAGACGCTTAACCTGTTGATAGAATTTTAGTGCATCCTTCTTGCCCTGGTATAACTCTAGTTCCTCTCGCTCACGCTTTTCCTGGTCTCTTTTTTTGCGTCTGAAAAGGCTCCTCTCTTCCTTTCTCTTTTCCCGGTAGTTTTCTCGCACGGCTCGCGTTGCAGCTGACTGCATTGTTTTTCTATAAGCGGCGTTTTTACTGTTGTAGCGATTCGACACTCCTGATCGTACCATTGGTTCCGAGGTTGCGGGCGCCGGAAACCAATGACTTATTCAGCGGCAGCGCGCATGGAGTGGGATGGATATATGCGCCCAAAGTCCGCCGGCGTCGTCGGGTCCAGAGGTTGGTTGGTTGAGCTTAACCGAGAGTTGAGTGGAGTAGGCTTCGGCAGTCCGTTGTACTTGCAGCTAAGCGACATCTAGCTTTCGTTGCATTCCTGTGCGTATGTTCTTCGCATTGCATAATCGGATCTTGGCTGCAACAAGAGAATGGTCGGAGTCAATGTTGATCCCCCGAAATGTACGCACATCTAGTAGCAGGATTCCCAAACAGTTAACGATAATCGTAGTTGTCGTTTGGGAATCCCGCAACTAGAACACTAGAGGCATGCCTTCCGTCGATTACAACATGATCAATTTGGTTTCGCGTTTTTTTTATCCGGGGACAGCCAGGTGGCCTTGTGGATGTCGAGGTGCTTAAATCTGGTGCTACTAACTACCATGTTTCGCGCCGCGGCGAAGTCGATCAGTCTTAGACCGTTGTTCGTGGAGGTCTCATGAAGACTGAACTGACTGACAGTGGGGTCAAAGATGCCTTCCCTTCCGACTTTCGAATTAAAATCGCTGAGGACTATTTTCACGTCATGGACCGGAAGGTGGTCGTATACGTCCTCAAGACTAGCGTAGAAAGCGTCTTTGACGGCTTCGTCTTTTTCCTCCATCGGGGCGTGCGCGCAAATAAGGCTGATGAAGAAAAATTTTGCCTTGATGCGGATCTTGGCCAATCTTTCGTTCACAGGTGTGAACCGGGAAACAAGGTGGCGTAGTTTCCGGCTAACGACGAATCCACATCCAAATTCGCGCCTCTCCGCATGGCAACTGTAGTAGATATCGCAGTGTTCTTGTTTAGAGCAGCCTTGCCCTTTCCATCACATTTCCTGGATGGCGGTGATGTCAGATTTTATTATTTTGAGGGCTTCCGCCAGTTGGATAATGGCACCTTCCCTATAAAGGGTCCGGACATTCCAGGTGAATATCCGTAAATCATTGTCCGTTTTTCGTTTGCAGTGGTCGTCAACGTAATTGGGGTTCTTATCCGAGGCTGGTTTAGTTTAGTTCATTGGGCAGTAGTAATGTGGCAACACCCAAACCGTGCGCCCATTCCATATGTAAGGTCCACGGAGCGACCCGCCGCTCAAATTAGCCGTCAGACAAACGGATGCCACTTTGTCGTTGCCCAGGGAACACCACGTGGAGGTTTGAGTTGACTTGGGACGATTTCGACATGGATAATGCTGGCCTCGCCAGGTTAAGGCAGTCAGACACGTTTCCATGTGAAGGTTCGCCCCTGATCCCCATTTTCCTCCAACATTTTTTTAAACTTTTATCTTTTTATATTAAAATTCACTTAATTTATTAAAAATAAAATTTTTATTATACATAGATAAAGTGTCCACAGCATAGGTATATCAAAAATGTTGTTTTTTGCCGAACTTTCCATATGTGCTGATATATGATTTGAAAAGTTTATATTTTTTGGGGATTTCATACAAACTGTGTGCTTTTTACTTGATTGTCTGAAAGAATGAGAAATAAAAACCAACAGAATTTCAAAGCTTTGACTTTCGATGCACATATCTCCGCAGTTTTTTCAATAAATTTAATTTAATTTAATTCTTTTTTGACTAAAAGTTAAATGAAACTTCTTGAGAAAAATGAAGTTTCAACAGTACCGTTAGCTGAGCATTTTTTAATTTGAAAACAAAGAAAAATAAAATAAAAAAGCTTAAAAATATTTGATATTTTCTCAAAAACAAAAATAAATTAGCTGTGTCTATCGAAGTGTGTATTTTGAAAAATAGTTAAATATTGTTGTACAGTGTAATTAACAGTACATTCATATTTTCATTTCAATATCGCAAAATTGTACTCACCATACTACAAATCAATGTCTTAATTGTGCGTAGCTTCAAGTTCGAAGCTTCTTCTGAATACAGCTTCTTCAATTAAGCTTGAAGTACCAAAAGATCAGTTCCCGTTCGGCGGTCGTTGAAGATGGTTTGATTTTTTAAAAAGAAAAAAGTATGGTAATAATTAATGTGAACTATTAAGAAATATTGATGTGTGATGTAATAGAGTGATTATTAAAAAATTAAAAATAAGAATTCAAAATAAAAAGAATTAAAACGATATATTTGAGGCTTCGAGTGAAAAAATTCTGACAAAAATCCTTGACATGCATTAAAATTAACCGGAAGTGGATCTAAGAATAGCAAAAAGAGATAAATGCAAGAGAGTTTAGTTAAAAGAAGTTATATATCTAGTTGAAATTAGTGCAGTCGTTAACAAAACTTGAGAAAATCAAAGAAAATAACAGCTTCTAAAACCGGAAGTGAAATTGACAAGACGAAGGAGTATTGGATAATGCTATGTTATGTGTTGTTAATAAAGAAAATTATTAATTGTGCTTAAAATGTTATTGTTTCTATAAGTTTTTATAAAAATAAACCAATAAATTTAAAAAGTTTCACATCCGTTTTAGAAAATTTCACAAAATTTCTACAATTTCATTAAACATTCGACAAATTACTGAACGAGAAGCAGTGATAAAATTGTCGAAAAAGCTATAAAAAGTTCAAAATGTTATCAACTCTAACGGTTTCCCGGTTTAATTATGAAATTGTCAAAACTATGTGCTTTAAATAACAACTCGGGTTTATTGGCACATCGCGTATGATAGAGAGAGAGAGAGAAGTGTGCGCGTATTCTAGACGATTGCTTTACCAGCTGATTTCCAAGCCGGCCGGTTTCAACACAATAATTGTCACAATCATTTTCAGTTTAACACTAGAGCACAATTTTTTGTGGCTTTGCTTCAGAGTGCTTGTGTGTTTAACTGATTACTTTGTGAAGTGTGCGTAGCATAATTTGTGGAACTTGTGCTTATTTTTAAACCTAGGGCAATAAAACTAAAAGCAGGCCAATGCGATAAGAACATTTTATCACACTCTTGGTACAATTGTGACGTAAGGGAATTCCCTTACGACAAAGAAGACGATAAGAGTCGTGTGTATAATTTTTTAAAAATTGTTTGAGTTTGTTTATTGTTTTTGCAAATTTAATCTAGATTTTGAAAGTAAAATAATAAGTAAGCGATTGTTGAAAGAATTATTGATCAAGTTTTCTAATGCGCAGCATTCACTAAAGTGTAAAAGAGTTGCATTTAAAATTTGTCCATTACAAAAATGTTTCATCGTTGGCAAGCCACCAATAATGCTTTAAGCTTGATTTGGTTCGTGAAAATGGCTCTTAACATTTTGCTGTTGAGTTTAATATGTGGATTAACACTGGCGGCAGAAAGATCTAAAAACGAAGGTTAGTATTTTCAAAATCAAATACAACCAATAGTTTGATTTTTTAAGAAATAAATATGTTTTTATTTGAAAAATACTGCAATTTAAACAATTTAGGCGGTTTTGAATGTATCCGAGTAAATCGAATGTAAGTTGTGTAAATGCCTCATTAAAAAAAGATGTGTGTGGCCGCCACGCACGATAGAGGTGAAATTTTTACCCAAAAATGGAATTTTTGGGAAGATTGCAAATTTATTTTATTAACATTCCCTCCTTCAGTGTAATCATATGGTTAACAAGCAATCTGCCTTTAGACCAGTATTAGTTCAAGAACTGTCTTTTCTTCATAAAGCCAACTAGTATTTTAAACATGGCAATATCATGGGAAGCATCAATTGTCCCTTTTGTTTATTGACAATTCGATCGCAGTTTTTTTTTTACTTTCGTGACAGATTTGGTTTTCGAAAGGATTTATTATTATTTTAATTTAATGACTTTAATTTTAATATTTCAAAATTTAAAAGAAAAAATTTGTCGAAAAACCTGTGACGGGAATAATGAATTTTTCCCTCTCCGTACTCGCATCGAACCGCATACAATTCGGTTGCAAGTTGAACGTGCTACCATCGCATCATTGCCTCTCTTGTGCGAACAAACCCGAAAGCTAGCATAGCATACATCTTTCAATTTATTTAATTCAATTTTCCACAAAGTGTCTTTATTTTAAATGTAAAATCTCCACAAAAATGAAAGAAATGTCTTAAAATTATGCACATAAACTTTGATATTTAATATAAGCCATCTCTATGATATATGGCAAAATCGGATGAAAATCACGCCCACTTTCCATACAAGGTGGCTTTATTTTAAACGAAAAATCTCTTAAAAATCCACAGAAATTAAAGAAATATCTTGAAATTTTGCACATTAGCTTTGATTTATAATATTAACCATCTCTATGATATTTGGCAAAATCGGATCAATACCACGTCTACCTCCCATACAAAGTAACTTTATTTTAACCGTAAAATCTCTTCAAAATCCACTAACATTAATGAAATGCCTTGAAATTTTGACAAGTATGATTTGATATTCAATATAAATCCTCACTATGAAATTTGGAAAAATCGGATGAAAACCACGCCTACCACCCACACAAAGTGACTTTATTTAACGGTAACGAATGAATGAACGACGAAAATGGGCATTTCAGCCCTTGTTTCTGTAATTTTTGCAGATTTTTAAGCGATTTAAAGTTTCAAATAAAGCCTCTTTGTATGGGAGGTAGGCGTGGTTTTGATCTGATTTTGCCATATATCGTAGGGATGGTTCATATTATATATCAAAGCTAATGTGCAAAATTTCAAGACATTTCATTAATTTTTGTGGATATTAAGAGATTTTTCGTTGAAAAACAAGCCAATTTGTATGGGAGGTAGGCGTGGTTTTCATTCGATTTTGCCAAATATCATAGTGGTGGTCTATGTTATATATCAAAGCCTGTATGCAAAATTTCAAGACATTTCTTTAATTTGAGCAGATTTTTAAGAGATTTTAATTTTAAAATAAAGTATGGGAGGTAGGCGTGGTTTCCATCCGATTTTTCCAAATCTTATAGCCAGGATTAAGACTGAAAAGCAAAGCTTACATGCCAAATTTCAAGGCATTTCTTTAATTTTTGTGGATTTTAAAGACATTTTACGGTTAATATAAAGTCACTTTGTATGGGAGGGAGGCGTGGTCTTCATCCGATTTAGCCCATTCTCGAACTTGATCTTCCTTTTTTAAAAATAAATTTATATTTTGAATTTCATCGTGATTGCTTTAAAATTGCGGCTGTAATCGTGTCGACAGACGGACAGACAGACGGACACACGGAAATCGACTCAGGAGATGATGCTGATCAATTCTGGGTGTTACAAACGGAATGACAAATTTAATATACCCCTTACGCAGTACGCGTTGGGGTATAAAAATTACCCCGAAATATAAGCCTTTGTACGGAAAACATGAACGAACACAAAGCAGAAAGGTTGAAGAATTTTCCACAATTTTTTTAATGAACGAACACAAGCCGGATTATATGAAAGATCTGGTATTTATATGAAAATTCACAGATCTAAGATTAAAACAAATTTTAGATTCAAAGTTGCATTCGTTAATATTGCTGTTTCCAAATCAATGAATGCAAGGCCTACTTCGAAAATTGCTTTCAGAATTTATCAAAACTCAAACCAACGCTTTGAATGTCATGCTTCACTTTCTTCCTCTTGATATCTTTTCCAGGGAATGTGCTAACACAGCACCTCTCAGACTAAGAGAATCAGTAAATTGGATATGTAATGGTTGCGGTCACACAATTATTCTGAACTCCTCTGTCCCAGACAAAACAGACTACTGTGTGCCTTGCTTAAATCTTGAAAAGAACTACGAAGTTCTCATCCCTTCGCAGCTAGACTGGGCTAACAAAATCCTCCTTAAAACAAACGGCATAAAAATTTTTACAGATGGATCAAAACTTCGAGAACAAGTAGGGGGAGATATTTACTCCCAGTACCTTGAAATCAAAGTATCCTTTAGAGTCCCAAATTATTGCAGTGTCTACCAAGAGGAGATGGTGGCAATTCACGAAACCGCTAAGATTCTGGGTCAAAAATAACTCGAAGAAAAAAGTATTTTCATCTGCTCAGATAGCCAAGCAGCGCTCAAGGCGCTGAACTCACATACTGACAACTCTAAAACTCTCACTGAGTGCCGCAGATCTCTTAACAAGATAGCAAGGCTAGTCAGGATCCACCTCATATGGGTACCAGGACACAGGGATATCGCGGGCAATAACTTGGCAGACGAATTGGCTAGGAAGGGTACGACCTTAAACACCCTCTTAAATGAGAACCTTATTGGTATATCCATATCATCCTATAAACTTCAGTGCAGGAACAAATCCTTAAGTCTTGCACAAGAACGCTGAGAACACCTTGGTACATGTACGACTTAAAACGAACCAATTCACTGCTTGAATTAAGTAGGGTAAGCCTGTCAAAAATAGTAGGAATTCTCACGGGTCCCTGCTTAAACTGAACGCATGCTATTCGGTGGTTGCAAATAATTTTTGCAATTTTAATAGCATGCAAGTGACGCTGCAGATGTGAGGAGGAAGTAGAAAATGTTCTCTGCAATTGTCCGGCCCTTGCTAAAAGGAGGATGGCAACTCTGGGTCATCCCTTTCCAAACGGACTTGACGAAGTCTCATACCTGGAAATTAGGCATATCTTAAAATTCATTACCCGCACGAACTGGTTTGAGGAGGGAAATCTCTAGGGTTCAAAAGAGATTGTGGTATCACAGCGGGCCTGCACTGGCCTAGGTGTCGAGTCGGCTATAGACTTAACCACTTTAACCTAACCTAACCTAATACCACGGGTCGAAAAAGGTCACGAGATATGGTTTGGTGGGGTGTCTCATATGATAGGGTCACTAACGTGCATTTTTGCGAACAAGGTGTCAAAACATCGGCCAAAGCTTAAAAAAAAAGGTTATGAAAGCCATCGCGAAGCCACTTAACAATACCTCGTTCAAAAACCAACCGTGAACTTTCCAACAGGACTCAGCGCCAGCATATATGCATAAAACCATCCACGGCTGGCTCGAAAAAAATGTACCAGCTTTCTTATCCATCGCAGATTGGCCATCTGGTAGCCCGAATCTTAACCCATTGGATAACAAATTTCGTACTGTTTTTAAGGACATTGTGTGACAGAAAAGATACCTCAAAGTCTCGTCTTTGAAGCAAGTGTTGACGTGAGTTGTGACGAATTATTTGGTGCGACTGAAAGCATGTGTGAGGGCCAAGATCGGACGTTTTGAATAAATGCGTTAGTTTTACATTTAATACTCAGTAAATAAAACATAACAGGTCATTCAATTAGTCCGTAGGATAAATAAGAAAAAAACTAAAGTTTGATAAAACTCGATTATATTATTCAACATAGTTGCCTTCGAGAACGATACAACGAGTATAGCGATTTTCCAACTTTTCGATACCACTTTTATAGTACGATTTCTCTTTCTCGTCAAAATAGGCCTCAGTTTCAGCGATTACTTCATCATTGGACTTGAATTTCTTTCCAGCAAGCATTCTCTTGAGATCTGAAAACAGGAAAAAGTCGCTGGGGGCTAAATCTGGAGAATACGGTGGGTGGGTAAGCAATTCGAAGCCCAATTCATTCAATTTTGCCATCGTTTTCATCGATTTGTGACACGGTGCATTGTCTTGGTGAAATAACACTTTTTTCTTTTGCAAATGTGGCCGTTTCTTGGCGATTTAAGCCTTCAATCGATCCAAAATGCACAGTAATAGTCGCTGTTGATGTTGGTTCCTTTTTGGAGATAGTCGATGAATATTATTACTTTCGCATCCCAAAATACAGACGCCAATCACCTTACAAGCCGCCTGTTTGGTCTTTGCTCGCTTTGGATTCGGTTCGTCAATTGCTGTCCACTCAGCTGACTGTCTTTTGAATTCTGGCGTGTAATAGTGAAGTCATGTTTCATCTATTGTCACATATCGACGATAGAATTCGATTTTATTGCGGTTTAACAGCGCCAAACACTCCTCTGAAGCATCAATTCGTTGTTGTTTTTGGAAGACTGTGAGCTCACATGGCACCCACTTTGCACAGAGCTTTCGCATAACCAAATGTTCGTGTAAAATGGTAAAAACACTACCATGTGATATCTTTACAATGTCAGCTAGCTCGAGCACCTTCAATTTGCGATCGTTCATAACCAATTTGTGGATTGTTTTTTGATGTTTTGTGGAAAAAAAATCATATGGAAAAAAATCTAGTATCGCCATCTATGTGTCATCCTATGGAATTTTTGAACGTACTGTTAAATTTGAATACAAATACTTTGAAATTTTGATTTCATCTCATAAAACGTGTTTAGCAATATTTATGTCCCTACTGAGTAGTTTTTGAAATTGTCAAGAAAAACATTTTTTTTTTCTTATACAATCCATATAATGCAGACACAAACTATTTAAAGATTTACACAAACTATTTAACGCAAAAACAATGGAATAGATAATTTAATTTTCACTAGACAATTTTTTAAATAAAATACCGGTTCACAACAGAGACAGTTTTATCCAAGCGTTATCCCCAACAACTTCGAACTGTATTAGTTTAAAAAAAAATTTGCGACGACATTACTTAATATTTTCATCCTCCGACTATCAGTTTTCTTGCGAATCAACACAATGCTTACGCACTTATAAGGGGTATCCCCTTAATGTTGGTTTAGTTTAAAAAAGGAGATTTTAAGAAACATTGGAAGCAGCTGAAAAATCGAAATATTTATAAATGCAGGTAGTCGCAAAAGTCACTTTTTATATAAAGTCGCATAAGTTGAGAAAATATTGGGTTTATTTCGTTCGTGAAATATACAAAAAACACACTCAACACAATACATGTTAAAAAGGCATTTGCACAAAGATCAGAAATTTTAAATTGTTTTTTAATAAAAACTAATAACATATCGTTGCAATATCATCGAGAATCACATAAATCATATGAATAGAGTTTCAAATCCATATTTTTATGATTTGCATTTCCGCTTATTTTATTGAAAAGCACATTAAATGTCATTAAAAAATAGAAGACAAAAGCACTTTTGAGCTCACTTTAAATGGGTCAACGTATGTTCAGTCAGGAATCACTTAACCTCATTTGCAATAAAACTCGCATTTCTCAAATGAATAGCGTCTGTTCAGCATATAAATGTCATATAAATTTTCACATAAATTCAGTTAGAAATTTTCATTCGTATTTGGCATTTGGCGGCCATATTGAACTTAATTATCATAACACACTCTCGAGCGCATACATTGTGGGACACTTTTAATGGTGCAACCAACATCAAATTTAAGGCAGACAAATAATTTTTTATATGCATTTCTATTGATTTTGAACTGTTGATATGTTGAGCTGAAAAAAAAGTACACGGAGAGGAGCGTCGTGGCACGCTCCAGGCGGCACCATTTCGAGGGCGGCATCGAGGCTGCTGTTGCATAACGAAAAGAGAAAGTTATAAAAAAAAAATTTTTTATGATAAATTAATAATTATCTTTGCCAGTTATGGTCTTCAATATGGCCGAAACCGAAACTTAAAAATTTTATGCAGAATCTTATATTTTGTAAGACATAAGACAAAAAATTATTGAAGACACTAATTAAATGTTATATTTTGTTTTTCTTAAATGTTTGAAATATTATATTCTCTATAATTTGACAGTACGCTCAAAAAGTCCATAGGATGACATATAGATGGCGTGGCGTTACTAGATTTTTTCCAAATGATTTTTATTTAGTACCAACCTTCAAACGATACGTATAAAAATTGGACAACAATCTGAAAATTGCTTTGTGAGTTATGTTTTTGTGTGCAACTATTGTTATTGAAAAAAAAAAAATGGAAACAAGTGAATTTGGAGTTTTGATAAAGGATTGCTTTTTGATGAAAAAAAACTAAGTGGAAACCAAACAATGGCTTGATAAACATTATGCAGACTGTGCTCCATCGAGACAAATGGTAGGAAAGTGGAGTACAGAATTTAAGCGTGGTCGTACCAGCACAAATGATGCAGAGCGCAGTGGACGCCCAAATCAGATTGTTATTCCACAAAAAATCAAAAAAATCCACAAATTGGTTATAAACGATCACAAATTGAAGGTGCACGAGCTAGCTGACATTGTAAAGATATCAGATGGTAGTGTTTTTACCATTTTACTCGAACATTTGGGTATGCGAAAGCTCTGTGCAAAGTGGGTGCCGCGTGAGCTCACAGTCGATCAAAAACAACAGCGAATTGATGCTTCAGAGGAGTGTTTGGTGCTGTTAAACCGCAATAAAATGGAATTCTATCGTCGATATGTGACAATTGATGAAACATGGCTTCACTATTACACACCAGAATCCAAAAGACAGTCAGCTGAGTGGACAGCAGTCGACGAACCGAATCCAGAGCGAGCAAAGACCCAACAGTCGGCTTGTAAGGTGATGGCGTCTGTATTTTTGGATGCGAAAGGAATAATATGCATCAACTATCTCCTAAAAGAAACCACCACTGTTACTGTGACTGTTACTGTGTACTTTTGGATCGATTGAAGGCTGAAATCGCCAAGAAACGGCCACATTTGCAAAAGAAAAAAAGTGTTGTTTCACCAAGACAGTGCACCGTGTCACAAATCGATGAAACGATGGCAAAATTGAATGAATTTTGCTTCGAATTGCTTAGCCACCCACCGTATTCTCCAGATTTAGCCCTCAACGACTTTTTCCTGTTTTCAGATCTGAAGATAATGCTTGCTGGAAAGAAATTCAAGTCCAATGATGAAGTAATCGCTGAAACTGAGGCCTATTTTGACGAGAAAGAGAAATCGTACTATAAAAGTGGTATCGAAAAGTTTGAAAACTGCTATACTCGTTGTATCGCTTTTGAAGGCCACTATGTTGAATAATATTTGTAGTTTTATCAAAATTTTGTTGTTTTCTTACCTGTTAAACCTTGGTAATTTGAGCAATCTTAAGTTTATAAAATTGGGCTGCAATAGAAAGGGGGCGTGGCATTTCATTTGTAGACTAGCTCCATCTACACCGTTTAAGCAAATTTCTTACATATATTCGGTGGGATTGGACAAGGGGCGTGTCCATTTAATTCTAATCAAACTCCTACACCGTTTTTGTGCCTTTAACCAAATTTCGCTAATATATTCTTTGGAAAAAGGAGCAGTGATAAGTCTAAAAAATTGGGCGGAATTAGACATGGGCGTGCCACTTTAATTTAAATCGACCTCCTTCTATAGCCTTTGTCCGGCTTGTTCCAAATTTTCGATATTCTTTGGAATAATGAGCAGTCAGTAGTTAAGAGAATTAGGCGAAATAGAAAGGGGGGGCGTGGCACTTTAATATTAAGCGAAATGATTTTACACCGTTCGTATGAATTTGCATATATTACCAATGAAATTTGCACATATATTCTTTAACATAATAACATATATTCTTTAAGGTGGGACAAGACATTCGCGGCAGAGAAAACAGACCTTTTTTGAAGAATTCATAACTCAGTCAAAAACAAACATTTTTCCAAAATTGTTTTTATTATTGTAGAGAATTGAACAAATTACAAGAAAAAAAAATTCAAAAAATATATTTTTCACTCCAAAATGCTTTTACAGAGCTCCAAACTGGCGGCAGAGAAAAAAACGGGGCCTCGTGGTTGCAGCGCTGGGAGTTGCAAAAATTGTCCGATCTGGAAAAAAAATGACTTTTTTAAATCTTAACAAAATTGGTTATCGTATGACACGAGCTTTTCTTTCAATTTTTGGTGATGTTCCAAATTTGAAAGTGTTTTTTCGAAAAAAATATTGACTTCAAAAATTCATAAAAAATCAAAAAAAAATTTAAAAAAAGCTCATGTCATACGATAGCGAATCAAGTTTAAAAAATAAAAAAAAAAAAAAAAGAAAAAAATGATCCCGAAGAATATTAACTAAAATACAAAATTATTAAAAAAAAGATTTCGATATAAAAAAAAAATGCTAATGTCATGTAACCCCTTAACATTACTGGATGTAGCAGTTAAGGTAAAATAAAACTAAGCGTATGACACAAATATGTTTGCAGATTATACATAAACATTTTAAGATGGCTAAGGACTTTGAATATAATATACTTCAATACGGCCGAGGGGTGTATTTTAGCTTCGGTACTCTGCCGAAGCTCCATTCCTTACTAGTTTCGTATGATTTTGAAATAGATTTAAATACATTTTGGTGTACCTAGGACCACGGGAACCCGTGCCGACTTGCATCGATACATGTCAGTACTTGGTGATATGGGGAAAAAAATGTTAATTTTTTCAAAAAACTCAAATAACTTTTGTATAAGGCCTTTTCCACACGGACAAACTGAAAAGTAATCCAACTGCAACACAATTGCTTAGAAAGTTGCAAGCCAATTCCAAACATTATTGCAACCTAAGCTTTCATATGAGCAAGCCACGTACAATGCAATATTTTTCTCTCATTGTATAACAAATATAAATTTGTTAACTGCTCGCTCATTGACGCTTGCTGTTTTAAAAATAAAAAACATAAAACACAATTTTTCTGAATTTTATTGAGAATTTTCTTACCTTGAAGTACCTGTTCAACTGTTTTAAATTATCAAGAAAAACACAAGTCGCTGATATAAATTGCAGCAAGCTGTGTTGCATAAAACTTATAGCAAACGTACTGCCAACTAGTTGTAAAAAAATTGCTTCATCTGAACGTTTAGGTGTACTTACATGGGTTAGCAACATTTGTTGATGTTGCGTTGTTTTTCAATTGCTCCGTGTGGAAAAGGCTTAAGTGTACATTTTCAAAGGACTGGTTCATCACAGCTCGTTTTCTATTTAATATTTCTTTAAAATAAGCTATGAAACATGAAAATTGGACTAAAACTATCAGAGTTGTGCTTTTTTACTTCACCAAAAGAAACTCCTTTTTGTTCTTATTGTATGAAAAAAAAAAATCGAATTTTTGTAAGAAAATTTCAAGTTTGAATATTTTTACGATAAAAATCCCCAAAAAAATCCAAAAATTCAAAATTTTCAAAAACTATAGGATGGATATAATAAACACAGTGTTGAACTATTTTCTGCAAAAAAATATTAGACCCAAAAATTCGGGAAAAAGTTACTCATGCCTGCTGAAGCTTGCCTTTTTTAAAAAATAGTTAAAGTGTCCATTTCTAGTATTTCGATCACAAAAAAAAAAAAAATTATAAAAAATTTAAAAACAAATATTTCTCACTCAAAGTAATATTAATAATTCTAAAAAACTATTTATTTTTTCATTCATTCCAGGGTTGCTAACATTCCGGGGTTTTCATGCTTTTTTTTTAGGTTGGATTTAGGTATTTAAAAAAAAAGTCCCCAAAAGTCGCAAAATCTTCTTATTTTTTAACACTTATGCCCTAATTTCATTAATTTATCCCCAAAACATACGAAAACTATATTTCTGCTCATGTAGCTTCTTGAGAATCTACCAATAACTTTACAAAATGGTCCTTATTATTTCAAAACTTTATTTTGGTGTAGAAATAAAGTTCAAGTTCGATGGTGAGCTTAGATTTTTTTTTATAAACCAAGCTCCAGTTTGTGAAAAGAGTAGCATTATAAATTCCTGATTAAAATAAAAAGACATTCCCCATCATAAAAAAAAAAATATTTCAATAACAAAAAAAAAAAAATTCGTCTGAGCGCGGGATTGAACCTTGGATCTATCTGTCGATAAACTATCTCCTTAAATCGCTGGGCTACCGAGGAAATTTATTGAATTGAAATTAAGTACATATATGAAATAATTATAAAATTGTTCTTAAGCCAATAACCAATAACCATTGTGGCGAGGGGTGATTCGTTAACGAATCGCTTGTGAATCGTTTTTTTTAAAGTTTTCAAATAGTTTCATACTGACTTCATCAGAGGTTGGATTGATGCTTAAAGAAAGCACCGATTGAAATCATGACTTTCCTTAACTCCATTTAAGATGTTTTGAAACAAAAAACAATTTTTTCCGACTTTTCAATATACAAATTTTTTTAAGAAAAGGTTTTTTTAATAACTTTCTATTGTTAATACGTAATTTAAGCGAATATTTGTTTTTTAATTTCATGATTTCTTTTAATTTTAAGTGAAGAAAAGAATTAAATATAAGTTTCCATAAATTTTTATATGAAAAACTTTTGTGAAATATTTTTTTTTCTGTTATGTTATATCGTGCTTATTCTTTATATAAATAATTTTCACTTATAATTTTTTCAAGATTTTCATATGAATAAGTTCTCGTTAACAAATTGCTTTTTGTTGTTTTGGCGACTCGTTAACGAATTGCTTTTTATAGTTTTGGTGACTCGTTAACGATTGCTTTTTATAGTTTTTGGCGACTCGTTAACGAATTGCTTTTTTTTTGTTTTGGTGACTGGTTGACGAATTGCTTTTTCATAGTTTTGGCGACTCGTTAACGAATGGCTTTTTTCGGTTTTGACAAATGTATAACGAAGCCGAAAATAAGTTGGTCAAAAAATGATAAAAAATAAAATAGTTTCAAACTTTTGAAAAGCCAAATCTTTAAAAAAATACCTAAATAACAAAAAAAAAAATTTTTTTTTTGGAACAAATTGGGGTTCGAACCCATGTCCGCAAATGCTGGCTTTTATTATCAAGCAAATTAAGCAAGATATATTCAGCATCTGAGATAGTCGAGTGGGTAAGGTGCTGGACTAGCATTCAGATGACGTGGCAATTCTTAACGTGGTAAGCTTGAAATTAGTTTTTATTTTTTTTTTTATTTTTTATATGATTTATATGATTCGTTATCGAATTGCTTTTTTTTAGTTTGGAAACTCGTTAAAGAATTGCTTTTTATAGTTTTGGCTACTCGTTAACGAATTGCTTTTTTCGGCTTTTTTCGGACGATTCATTAACGAAGGAGGAATTTCTCCCGCTCGCGATATTATAAATGAATCGCTACTAATAATTGCTAATGAATGAAATGTACGAGAATGCGATTCGTAAACGATAACATTAGTGAATCATTTTGTTTGTTGTTAGGGAATTCAAAGAAAATACTAATTAAGTTTCAACGTCGCGCGATCAAAGGCCCGAATAGACGGGTGGGTAGAGCGTGCGGCTGGCGTTACAAAAGATCCGAGTTCAATCCGTGCTGGTTGGGACATGGTAAATATACAAAGATTTTTAAAAAGTATAAGCTTTATAGTAAGCACAAATTTATAAGATTTCTGTGCTAAATAAAATTAAATGATGAAACGTAGAAAAGAAGATTTTTTCTTCGTTTGCGAGTTCCTGAATAAGCCTTGAATAAAAACCTTAAATCAAACTTTATACAAGTTCTTGTATTAAGGAAATAATTTCATACGCCTTTTTTCCTTGCATAGACCTATTATAAAACTTGTTTCAAATACTGTTCAAGTAAGTTTAAATTCTCCTTCCTATTCCTTATACAAAACTTTACTTAAGGCTTATTTAGGTGAAATTCTTATCTGGGCCACTAAATTAAAAAAATGTTATGGTGCTGAAAAGCTTCAAGGTCAGCTTTATAATAGAAGATGTACTTTTCACAGCTAATTTTTCGATTTTTTTGCCATACTTTTTATTAAAAGAGGGGCAGAAAAGCTTCCAGCTACGCCACTGAACACACATACCATAAATATGCATGTATTTTCAGATAGAAAACAACTGAAACAAAGAAGAACTTGGCGATAAAAAAGTATCAATTAAAAATAATTGTTTTAATGGTTGCACTCGTGGCTGCTTTTTCATTAATAGATATGCAGTTTTTTTGTATTCTGCAGAACATTTGAAGCCATTCTTATGTTGCGCTTGCTCAATGGAACAATTTATGCGGAACATTTTTGGGTTTATAGGGTGTTCCTCTATTCTGCTATAATCATTAAGGTTGCACACACTTTGTTGATTTATTTATCGTTATGCACAAGAATAGCATTCTCTGTTTTTTTATATATATAAAGTGTTGCATTTATTTATTTGCCACAGATTTTCCGACTCTAACTAGGTGACTGTGTCAATGGTTGTTTCAATCATTGCAATTTTATTGTATGACGTCACAGCTTTATTTGATTCGATGTCGATATTGATTCAATGAACTTAAAAGCCATTGATGATTAGTTGAGCGTGAACTGTGCAATGAGTACCTGAAATATCAAGTTTAATTGGATGTGCAAGGATTATAAATTGTTGATAGTTTTATCAAGACTTGCAACATTTTAAAGCAATAATACTCTTTTATTGGATTGTTTTTAGCTGTTTATAAAAAGTTTTGATTTACTTAATTTTATTTACAATAATTTTTTTCCATTAAAGCAAAATAAGATTTCCATTTGAAAAATCAAATTCCACTACAAAGTCCTCACTCTAAAATGCATTAGGAAATTTTAATAAGAAACATGCTTTTACAACATTGATAGACATGGTACAAATCAGAGCCATTAACAACATTTTTGTATTTAAAAAAAAAAGGTTTTCTTAAATTTAGTAGCAAATTTTAAATAGTCTTTGAAGTTCTGAAAATACAAATATTCATAGCGTTAAATACGAATTAGCAGACAACTCACTAGCAATTCACATAAAAGTTGTAAAAAAATGCACAAAATTATAATAATTCATTTCGAGTGAATTTTAATTTTAGGGACCCCATTAATGTTTTTTGGCGAAAAATTGACTTTTGAAAATTTGAATTAAAAACTAGTAATTAACGGATTTTCGATACGGTCAAAATGAAAATACCCCTCAGAGTATTTAAGTATCTTCGAAGTCTTTAGGTATCTTTAAAATATTTATGTATTGTCTGGAAAAATATTTGTCTAATAAGTTTTATTTAAATTAACCCCGGGCTTTTTTGTCAATTAAACTTTTTCTAATTTTAATTTCATTTCATTTATTCCTTCATCTAACAGAGATCAACTTTTACAGACTACTTATATATATACAAAAATTAATGGATGTACAGGATAGAAAGAAATAATAAATAAAGTATACAAAATTGATAAAGACTAGTATTAATATTAATATTAGATCAAACGATCAGGACTATATACACTTTTAGTTAACAATAAAATTTAATAAGTTAAGAGGTTACGAGGTTACGAGGTAAAGAAAGCATCACGGGCCAAAAGGTGAAGAAATAATTGGTCTTTAAGTTTCTTTCTAGTACAATCATCAAAAATATCAATGAAAGCCAGCATAGAATTTGTTTCTCGAGTGCAACGAGTTAATGGCATATAAGAAAAATAAGAAGATCTATTTAGAGCTAGACGAAAGTGAAATTGGCTTCGGAGGTGTCTGGATAGGAAATGGAAATTCAATTGAGATAAGAGTTCCTCGCATTGAATATTATGGTGTACAAGATCTCAGATGAACAAAATTGACGAAACTTTTCGCCTAATTTCAAGCGAGGAAATATTAATTAGAGCGCAACGGTTGTTATAAGAAGGCACGACCGGTAAATGCCAATTAAGTTTGTATACAACAAACCTAGTGAACCTTTTCTGAACATTTTCAATACGATTAGAATGTATTTGAAAAATTGGATTCCAAATCGTAGAACAATATTCTAAGTGCGGTCTAACCAGCTCAGAAAAAAGTGTCACCAACGTATACGGGTCCAAAAAGTCTTTAGAGTTCCTTTTAAGGAAACCCAACATCGAATTAGCTCTGTTAACTATAAAATCTAAATGGTCATTGAAATTAAGACGCACGTCCATCAGAATTCCCAAGTTCTTCTTAACAAAAACTCTATTAAGAATAACTGAATTGATCGAATAATCCCACAAGACTGGAGACGTTGACCTAGAAAAAGAAAAACATTGGCATTAAGAAATGTTCAGAGGTTATAATCTCACTGTTATAATTAGTTATAATTGAGTCAATGTCTCCTTGAAGTAGCAAGAAATCATTATCCGATGAAATAGGACCGAATATTTTTAAATCGTCTGCAAACAAAAGGGCGTTGGAATTCTTTATAAAACAGGGAAGATCATTTATAAAAAGTAAAAATAGAATGACCTAGATGACTTCCTTGTGGAATTCCAGAGGTGACAAGAATTGGATCCGATAGGCGATCGCATACTACTACTTTTTGACGACGATTTAAAAGATAGGATTTTATCCAGCATAAAAAGTTAGAGTGGAAGCCCAACGACGATATTCTTAAAAGTAAGATATTATAATCTACCTTGTCAAAGGCTTTAGCGAAATCTGTAAAAATTACATTATATAAATTTTAAAATTATTTAAAATAAAGCTACTAAATATAGTAAGGTTAGTTACTGTCGATCTGCCGGGGATAAAACCATGTTGTTGAGTAGAAATAATGTTTTTTACAAGAAAGATAAGCTTTTTATAAACAATCAATTCAAAAACTTTGGGAATGCTTAGGAGTTTACAGATTGGCCTGTAGTTACACACGTCTTGCTTAGAACCAGATTTGTAAATTGGAACAATAAGCGATACTTTCCAAACATCTAAAAATTGACCCGCCCTGAGGGACTTATTAAAAATAATAGGCAATGGAACTGACAACGACTCTGCACAGTTTCTTAGGGTTATAGGCGCTATGCCGTCGGGGCCCTCCTTGGTATTAGAGTTAAGAGTTTTTAAGGCAGTGAAAACATCGCACGGATCAATACTGAGGCTACCGATATTTAGAACAGAATTATTATGAGGGGTAGTAGCAAAGGAAGTAGAGACACCTACGAAATGTGAGTAAACAGATTTGAAATAGTCTGCGAAGTTACAGATTGCAGAACTGCTCAGAACACGCGCCTTTATAAGACATGGAGTTGGGTAACCCATTAGTATTTCTTTTATTATTAATCCAAATATAAATATTAGTCCAAAAATACTTTCTATTCTGCTTTAGCTTATTTTCGATAGATAAAATATATGAGTTAAAAAGAAATTTATTGAGAACATCGAATTCCTTTTGGCAGGATAAATAAGCAGATTTGAACATTGGTATATCACGATTTTCCCTGAACCGCTTGTAGGCTTTATTTTTTTTTTCAAATTTGAAAGTCTTTTGTTAGACCAAATCGGATTTTTATACTTTTTTTTGTTTAATAAATGTTTAAGGTTAGGCTTAATAGACCATCAGAAATTTAAAGCATACTAGTATTTTATAGTTCATATATTTTTGTAAGTCAAAAAACTTAATCTTTAGTTTTGAGAGCGATGTTTTTTCATTGGGGTAACGAGTTACTTCAGTGTAGCATCTATGTAACTGGATCGAAGTCTGGCAGCCAAGGGCTAATCACAGCTTATGTATAAAATAACAAGTCAATACATAAGTTTTTGCCACATTTATGATGGTTTTGCTATTTTAATGACGTCACTTTGTATGGAAAGTAGGGGAAGTTTTCACTAGATTTTATCCAATAAAAACTCAGAGTCAATATTAAAAAGAAAAGTATGTGGATATAAGAATATATGTGCAACATTCTAAGTAGGTAGATTCCACTTGTAGACTTTAAAGAGATTTAACCATTTAAATAAAGCAATTTGGCACGAAAGACAGGTGTAATTTTCATTTGATTTTGTCTACACTCAAAGTCAGAGTTCATATTAGAAATTAGGGAATCTATGTGTAAGAAAGTTTTGAAGAAAAACACTGTGCTCAAAAATACTGAGCGAGAAAAATCCCATCTCAATGCTCACTAAGATTTCATTGAAGTTTCGCACTTCGTTGATATGTAAGTTGTGAAATTTGTTGAGATCGGTTTCATAAGCGTATTAGGGCGTATCGACGAGTTGTTCGTAAAAAAAAAATTTTCCTACAATTTCAGAAGTCAGATTCGAGAAAATTCTTGCGCGTCGAAAAATTTTTTTCACTAAAAGAAGAAGTTGATCGAACACTTTCTGTGTAATAATCTGTGCGAATTCTTGAATTTTACAAAAATAAAATAAATACGATAAATGCGACAAAAATAATGAGTTGGAAATCCAAAATGGGCACGCAGAAAAGTTCATTGACGCAAATGTGGCCAAAACGCTCAAGCTCACGTTGTTCAAAAAGGAGCGTGAGTTAAGAGAGCGCGAAAAACTTTTAGCTGAAAAAGAGAAGTTTTTCCAAACGTCGTCGCATAATGCAAATCCCATTGCTTGCTTGAATGATTCTGAGCTATCTCCTTCTGCTCCACGATCTTTACTTTGTAGTGTTGAGGAATGCAAAAAATTGATTCCAATATTCAATCCTTCTTCGCCTAACAACATGTCCGCACATCAGTGGATTGCGAATTTGGAAAAGGTTAAAAACATGTTTAAATGGGATGAGCAAACATTTTATGCGGCTTTAAGGCTAGAGGAGGCAGCTTTATCTTGGTTTTCCTCTATTAATGTGAAAGATTTATCGTGGGCTAATTTTAAACAGTCTTTAATAAGTGAATGTGTTCACATAAGTGATGTGAAGTGAAAGTGATTGAAAAATATTTTTATGACATTTTATCACTCACTCGTCAAGCTGGCTTTAGTGACCAGTGTGCAAAAAATATATTGTTTCGGGTTTGGGAAACAAAGAACTAATTAATTCGGTAACGGGTTATATACAAAATGATAAGTCTATTGAGGAATTTCTGTCCTAAATAAAAGCGCAACTTTGCGTGATTGAACAGCAAAAAAATCGCAAGTACTTCGTACCACGGTGCAAGCAATACGGTGATCGGAGTGAAAATTGTTACGGTTCCGTTCAGAACACTAAATCGTTTAATTACAAAGTCAACAGTGCATCTTCAAATAACACTCAATCATTTCGCACATACTTTAATTGCCATGAGCCCGGACATTTCGCTCGTGACTGTAAACAATCAAGAAAAAGATTTTATAAGACAAAAATCTTGTATGTGATGATTTTTCACCTATGTGATTTTACAAGACAATAACATAAAAGCAAGAAAGGAAATCAGTCTATTTTTGGAATAATTGATTCATTAACGAAATTTGTTATTTCGAGACCTGTTCGGGATACCACAGCTAAGTAAGCCTTAAGGGTGATTGTGGACATCGCTGAATTTGTCGGCATTCCAAATCAAGTTATCCGTGATCGTGGCACTGCTTTTACATCGAAGGCATTTAATGAGTTTTGCGTTTCAAATGGCATTCGTCACATTCTTGCTGCAGTTAGAACTCCTCGTGTTAATGGACAAATAGAGCGCTATTTCCAAACAGTGAATACGGCGTTGATCAGTATGGCAAACGATATCGATGGACGTGACTGGCATCAATATATTTCAGCAATACAATGGGGCATTTATAGTGTGGAACACAAAGTCACTGGACAAACACCTCAAAAACTTTTATTTACTTACACTCCTCGCAACTATATCGGAAACGAATTAAGTATGGTGCTGGTTCAAGACTTAGATGACGATGATGACGAAGATGAAATTCCTATTTCTGTTTTGAAAGAACGTGTAAAAAGAAGAATGAATGAAACTTCGTCGGCTCAAGCTGTTGGGATCCTCCCTGTGAGGATACTCGTAGGTCCTTCGTCGTGACCTAAAAATACTACCTGAATTAACACCTGAGGCGTCTTCTCCCCAGTCGAGAAGAACGCATTAGCCTACAATTTCCCTATTAAAAAAAGGGATATTTAACCGGCAGGGTAGCTGCCAAATGAATAGGCAGCCGTGAGGTGTGTATTATAATGGCTCACCAGCCGATTGTATACTTACTTTAATGTGTACTATCCACACTGGTCCGCTTCAAAGGAAAGAAACTACTTGTTGGTGTCTGGGAAAAATAATGTACTGCGTCTTCAGACTCTTTATTCATTCTTTTTATTTCTAGCTGAAGCACAGATATTTATAACAAATATCTGGCTTCCAAAATCTTTACATTATCACTTAATTTTACACTATTATAATTTTGTACAATTGACAGTTTTTTGTCACATTGCGATTGTGCAACAATCTTAACTTATCTTACTTCCTAGTTAAATTATATCCACATACAAACAATGTTTATTGAGCTTTGGCAATTATGCATTATCATTTGGTCACAAAATAGCGACCAACAGCTGCACGAAATAAAGTAGATCAATTATAGAGTTCACTGCTTGTACGACATTTCCCAATTTCATCAAAAGTAACGCGACTCAGGTATCAGGCGCATAGCGTCGTTCATCTGTGTGGAGTTATTTTGTTAAGTCAGCATATTACTAATTGCTGCTATAACTTAAGCACGCGCTCTGAAGTGCTTCTGTTTGTCGTAATTGGATCATGCCTGGTATCATGAATTGAGGTAGGTAGGTGCTTAAAACAATTTGTGCTGCGTTTTATTTTACTATCTGTTTATGCATACCGCAATTCATGATCAAGGTTAGTCGATATTTGCTATCGGCATTAATTTATTAAAGTTTTAATTGTTGTGTGACGACTGAGTCACAACAAAGCAAACAAATTCAACGCTACTCACCGTGCACTACACAAATTTAAGGAAGGCGATTTGGTACTTGTGAAAGCTGAACATCCTGCGTCAGGGCAGTCGAGGAAGTTGTTGGCAAGATTTAAAGGCCCATACATCGTAAAGAAGAGCTTGGGTAATGATCGATATGTAATGATTGATACAGAAACCACGCAAATAAGTCAACAATTTTTAAATCTGTTTATGCAGCTGACAAGCTGAAGCCAGGGTGTTCGCTGTCAAATTTTGAGTTAAACGAAATTCAAGAAGAGGGGGAAAGTTATCTGGATGATAATGAATAATTGCTGAGAGTTAAATTTCATTTTATTTTTCATTATATTTATTGAGTTAATTTTAAATAATTTTTTTGTTTTGTTTAACTTAAAGAGATTATTTAACTTATTATATTTATTTGTTTTGTGTTGTTTCTTGTTAATGCCATTTTGATGTTTTGAATTCCATTATTTAATAAATGGTTTTGAGTAAAAAAATCGTAAGTTTTGTGAAGTTGTAAGCTTTTCATAAAATAATTTAGGATTCATTAACGTTATTTGTTGATTTTATTTCAAAATAAAATTTTGGTTCAAAGTTTGATTTGTTATGATTTCGACCTGGTTGCTTTGTGATCTTCCAGCATTGTTGAAAAATCTGGTTGCTGTGTGAACCTCCAGAGTAAGTTTAGAAAAAAAAGAGATCTGGCTGCTGTGTGATCTTCCAGCGTCGTAGAAAATCTGGTTGGTGTGTGATCTTCCAGAGTCTAAATTCTATAGAATGGAAAATATATTAAGTATATCACTGGGACAGCGATATTACTGGATGGCCGAGTTGTAAGAAAGTTTTTTGCCTTCTCTTCGTTTATCACGTTCTTCCTTTCCTTTTTTCTTAATTTTTCGATTTTTCTCCTTCTTCTCTATGGTTTCTATTATTTTTTTATACTGTTCTTCTTTCGTTTGAGGCATTACTTCTAACTTTTGTAACAACTTTCCTTTTTCAGTTTCTTTTGCTTTCGAGCTTGTTGTTGGCACGCCATATTTAAAAAGCTGCACTTCGTGCTAATCCCCTGAAAAGTGGCGTATAGTGAGGCCACACCCTTGTCCAATTAATTCCAACTAATGTTGTGTGTGTGACTGTTTGTTTGATGGTAAGTTAATAAGTGTCCACATTTGTACATACAGTGACTGCCGCTTGGATCAATAGACCCTACATACCAAGAGTGGTATTTCACTACCAAACCATGTACAATCTTAATAATTTCTAAAAATGTGGGTGTAACTATAATGCGCCTACTCCCATGTTTTTTGAACTTTCTAATTAAAAAAAAATTACCAAATTTTAGTCTTATACGATCAAAATCATCAGATATGCACATTTGAAGAGTCTTTTTGCAATTTTGTTCCTGATTCGTACACTAGGGGTTAAATATGAAGAAGGATATTAATAGCATCGAAAAAACGAAATGGCAATTTCAGCCCTTAAAAGGACTTTGACCGAGCTTCTTATGATCAATTGTGTTGTGTGTGTTGTGAAAATGTTTTAACACAAATGATCGAGAACTGGACTTACAGGTTTTATGCCGACTCCGAACGGCTTATGTTCTCAAGAAACTTTTCATGGCGGTTTTTCATGGCCGGTTTTTCATGGCCGTACAGAAAAATTAATTTAATTGAAAATACTTTCTGCGTCAGGTGGGATTCGAACCAGGGTTCTCTGGCGTATAGGCCACACACTCTACCCACTGCACCACCGCCGCCACCATAAATAGCATCTGTGAAATTTGAGGGAGTGAAGGAGTGTGAAATTTCTTAAACCAATTGCGCTCAAAGCAAAAAACCATTTCTTCTGTACCTTTTTATAGAGCTTTTCTAATTTATTTTTTTAAGGTATTAAATTTCCGAAAAAATAACTAAACATACCGATTCCAAGATAAAATTAATCGCTTAATTGAATACCATTATCACTCTTTGTAAAAATTTAGTTCTTTAATCGCCTGCACTCTGCCAAAATTAAAAATTTTAATTTTTTTTTTAATGTTTGGTTTTAACCGATGCAACGATGCACATTTTCATGGAGATAATTCGCAAAGTTTGTTTTTTATCGATACATAAGTTTTTGATAAAATTATTTAAATTTTATAGAAACACAAACTAAACAAAATTCATAAAAACACAGATTTTAAGAAATTTTCATTATATTATATTTTTATTGTATTTTTTTATTTATTTTTATTAATTTACCCAGCGAGTATTGCTACGTCTAAGACAAACAACTTTAATTTGACACCCCGCTCTTTGTCCAATGCCCGTCCCAGTTTCCTGGTAGCAGGACGTCACCAAATAGTGAAAAACTCCAGTCTAAGTTTCAATGTTCTGTGATTTTTACTTCCAAAGCTATTCGATATCAAATATGGGCGGAGCCACATCCCCTTGTCCAATGTCCGTTCAAGTTTTCTATAAGAAAGACATATTCAAGTGGTAACTCCATTTTGAGTTTCACTGTTCTCTGACTTCTACTTCCAAAGCTATTCGAAATCAAAAATTTTGCTTATGTGGGCGGAGCCACACCCCTTCTCCAAAACCCGTCCATGTTTTCTATAAAAAAGACTTAGCCAAGTGGTAACTCCATTCCGAGTTTCAATGTTCTGTGACTTTCACATCCACGAAAATCTGAATTTTATCGATTTTTTATGAGAAATCGTATGTGGGAAAGGGGATCTACTATTTTTGCAATATTTCAAGAGCCGTTCATCGGATGTTGTACAAATATGTTTTAAAACCCGTGTTATGACTTACCAAACACACCCTAAATTTCAATTTGAACAACGCTATTGGAACGGTGCAGAAGTGGTGGAGTAAAATACGTACACGATTAGATGTTTATATATATAGAAGATATTCACTTTTTTTATAAACAAAGGTAGAATAAATTTAATTGATTTTAATTCTTCTCTTATATGCTTGTCAGTTCTTTAAAAATCATTTGACCGCGGAAGTAAATCAAAAAATCTTTTCAAAAATGCCTTTCTTTTCTCAGTATATAAGGGGCTGTTCATAAATTGTGTAACACTTTTAAGGGGGCGGGTGTGGTCAAACATTTGTGACGAAGTGTGACATGGAGCTCGAAGTGGAGGTCGGTCGTTCGTTGCGTCACAAAACAATTCTTTAATTTATATTTAAAAATTTTAAATTTTATTAAAATTGAATTCCATTGTAAATATTGCTTAATTTTTTTATCAATAAAATGCACACCTGCAACAAGTGTAGCAGCTTCATAGGGGGGTGGGGTCCAAAAATTGACTAAAAACATGCTACGTAATTTATAAACAGTCCCTTAAGGGGAATGAATATTAATTATGGTGTGATATTATGGTAAAATTTTATGAATCTTTCAGATTAAATGTCACAACACATCAGCGAAGAATCATCTACAACCAAATTCCAAAAGCTAAGATGTTTCTTTGTAACTATACAATAGTTTTTTCTGCAACTCATATCCTTTTCACTTTATGTTTAAGCTATATAAATTAAGCTATCACTTCCACTTTTTTCTTATCAAATTTATTTTCCTACTTCCAGATGATATTGTCGATTTAATCAAAGAGTTCGGCTTGCCGGACCTGCCTTTAGGTATCAGTGAAGTATCTGGCATGTGCGGTGACGAACGCAACCCCTATCAAGTTCATAAATCACCTGCTTATCGCATTTCGAGAGACGCCATACTAACCGTCAAAACATCACAAGCATTTCCCCGAAGTTTTCCTGAAGATTTCTCCATTTTATTGACGTTACGAAATAATCGTACGAATCAATCAAAGGCACCTGTGTTCACGATATATTCAGATGAAAGCGAAGAGGTGCTCTCTATTAGCATTGGACGTCAGATTGGCATGACCTATGAACAAATTGATGCCGGCTTTAATCAACGAAATGATATTAATTTTGGCTTTGGCATTAGTGACACAAACTGGCATCGTATTGGTATAAGTGTGAAGGGGACGGCAGCTACATTGATTGTTGACTGCACTCGACAAGTGACACGACGTTTAGAACGTAGTCGAGGGAGTACGATAGCGACAAATGGTTTGATATTGACTGGTGTGCAGATGACCAGCGAGGAGGGTTTCTTTATGGGTGACATACAAATGATGACTATTACGGATACACCAGACGCGGGCTATGAAGTTTGTACAAAATATGCCACTCCTTGCACCATGCCGCAAAATAGAGAAACCAGAGCAGGACGTCACGATGGTCCGAGTGGAGGTGGGTCTTGGTCTTGGAGTTCAAGTAGTTCTTCAACAGGTCCTCAAGTTCGGATTGGGGGAAGTGATAGACGTGATTCGTTTGGAGTACCAAATTTCTCGGATGGCGCAAATGGCGTGGGAGTGCAAGGCATAGGAACGGGTAATGCATTTGGTGGAGAATCTGGTACTAGTTTTCAATTTGGCAATGTTGCTGGAACTGGAAATGAACCGGCAAATCAGATCAGTGGATTCGGTGGCAATGCTTTTAGTTTCGAATCTGGAGGTGGCTATAGTGGAGGAGCTCATAGCGGTTATGAGAGCACCACTGGTGGTGGTAAAATTTTTGGTTTTGGTGTAGAAGGTAGCCAAATCGGTGGAGCTGGAAGTAGTTATGGAATTGCTGGTGGTGCAGGCAACGGATTTGGTTTGGGATCAGGAAGTGGTGGCCAAAGTGGAGGAGTTGGAAGTGCTTATGGAATTGCTGGTGGTGCAGGCAATGGTTTTGGTCTTGGTTCGGAAGACAATTTAAGTAGAGGAGCTGGTAGTGATTATGGTACTGAGGTAAATGCAGGAAATGGGTCTGGTGCTGAAACATTTGGCCGACCTGAAACTAATTTTGACAAGGACGATGGAGATAGCTTTGGCCCCAACTATGACATGAATGGTGTTAACGTAGATGGCGATAGCGTACCTCATACAAATTTGACAGAGGAAAGTGCTACAGACTTAGCTGAAAAATCAAATGACTACGATAACCCCAACTCAAATGAACTGGATCTTGACGATTTCAACCTAGGTCTTAATGTACCAACTAATAAAGATCACCCCAAGAAGAAGGGCAAAAAAGATGCAATAGGTAGAAGAGTGGGGCACGATCCAGATCAAGCAAAGAGAAATTCGTCAGCTGCGCAGGGTCCATTTAATTCTGGCCCATGTTATCCCGGCCCAAGAGGTTATACGGGCATTCCAGGACCACCTGGCGAACGTGGACCTAAAGGAGAACCAGGCAGAGATGGTCTTGCAGGCCAACCAGGTGTGCAGGGACCTTCAGGACATGTTTTTGTGGTGCCAGTATGTTTGATACCATAAAAAGATTTAATGTTGAAAGCAGTATTAAATGATTTTATTTTTAGAGCTCTCAGGGTGGAAGTGAAAAAGGGCCAGATTCTCAAGCAGAGGCCCTGAGACAGATGATTTCACAACATATGGTAAGAGAAAACGAAAAATCTTATTAGTAAAGCTTATAACTGCTTAACTTCATATAATTTCAGATGTCACTGCGTGGTGCAGAAGGTCCGATGGGTCTAACAGGACAACCTGGTCCTTCCGGTTCACCTGGAATACAGGGAAACAAAGGTGAACCAGGTGATGTTGGGGAGCCGGTACGTAAAGCATTTGAGAAAAACTGTTTCATTTATGAGGCATTTCATCTGACCTTCAGAATATTTTTCTTCGTCAGGGTTCACGTGGCTTGAGGGGCCCTGCTGGTCCGCCAGGACGTGAGGGGCGCAGAGGAAGGTCTGGTCGAGATGGAGAACGTGGTGCAGTTGGACCGCAGGGACCAAAGGGAGAAGTTGGTCCAATGGGACAAATTGGCCTGCCGGGCGAGAAAGGCCATCGAGGAATTCCTGGCCAATCAGGTGAAAAAGGGCAACAAGGTGTTGAAGGGCAAGCTGGAGAAGAAGGGCCACCTGGTCTACCTGGTCTGCCGGGTGAATTGGTAGTTTTCTTAATATTAACCAAGCTTACAAGTTAGCTAACCTTTTTTTTGTTAATAGGGCCCGCGTGGTTTTCCAGGCCCTCGAGGTTTCACTGGCACAGTAGGAAATCCTGGAATTCAAGGCAGTGAAGGTGCTCAGGGCGCAAAAGGTAACACGGGACTAACAGGTCAACCCGGTCCACCTGGTATACAAGGTGCAACTGGCTCGCCTGGTGCGCCTGGTCCACATGGAAATCTTGGTGCTCCTGGTATAGCTGGACCAAGTGGAAAGCCTGGATTGCCAGGACTACCTGGTGCTGATGGCTCTCCTGGAAGAGCTGGCACACCAGGTGCAAATGGCCCCAAAGGAGACCAGGGTATGAATGGTGTTCAAGGTCCAGTCGGTTTTCCAGGACCACGTGGCCCTAAAGGTGATGATGGACCTCGAGGACCAATAGGCGATAAAGGCGACACCGGTGATCGTGGAATCGATGGCGAGAAAGGTGATATGGGTCCATCTGGTGAACGTGGTCCTGCGGGTGCATCGGGCAGTCCAGGTTCGGAAGGACCTGAAGGACCCAAAGGTTTTGAAGGACCACGTGGAGAAACTGGCATTCAAGGTACCACAGGAGAAAAAGGCAAACAAGGCCCTCAAGGCTTCCAAGGTTATCCTGGACCATCTGGAGATAAGGGCGACAAAGGTGCATCTGGTGCTACTGGTCCTGCTGGTATTAAAGGAGAACGTGGACTGCAGGGTCAACAGGGAGAACGAGGTGAAACGGGACCACGTGGCTTTCGTGGTGCAAGAGGACGTCGTGGAAATGATGGCATCTCAGGTGCAAAAGGCGATTCAGGTCAGCCAGGAGCACCAGGACCACAGGGTGAAGTGGGTCCACAGGGATCAGAAGGCGCAAGAGGTTTCGTTGGCTTGCCTGGACCACCAGGAGCAGATGGAAGGCATGGCATAGCGGGACCGCCAGGTGAACGTGGTAAACCGGTAAGTAAAGTGGGAGATTTATCAAAGTGCAAGTACTAAATAACATTTTTCCATTTTCTAGGGTGAATCAGGAAAACCGGGACCCGTTGGAGAAGCTGGTGTCATTGGTCCACGCGGGGCAACAGGTGATATGGGACCTGTAGGAGAGCCAGGTCCACAGGGACTGCCGGGGCTACCTGGGGAGCCAGGTTTGCCAGGTGAAGCGGGCAAAGAAGGACTGCCTGGACCGATGGGTACGCTTGGTAACCCAGGACCTCAAGGACCAACAGGATTGCCAGGCTTCCCTGGTGAACGTGGTCATCAAGGACAACCTGGCTTAGCAGGCCTGAAAGGAGAGCAGGGAGTAATGGGCTCTCCAGGTTTTCCTGGCGATAAAGGTCAAACAGGTGAACCAGGACATATGGGTTCACAAGGAGCTCAAGGTCATCCTGGAGCACCAGGTAATGTCGGCGCTCCTGGTGCAAAAGGTGAAGTTGGCGAGAAAGGTCCAATTGGCCCAGCGGGAAGAGATGGTCTAACAGGGCTTAGAGGTCTGCCAGGTCCTCCCGGACCAACTGGTACACCAGGAGAAGACGGTGATAAGGGTGAATTGGGAGCTCCTGGGGAGAAGGGACTAAAAGGTAACCAAGGAGAACAGGTATGAAGTAATAAAATAATTTATAAAAAAGATCTATGTATTTATTTTGATTTATTTAGGGACTAGCAGGTTCATCTGGACCACTCGGTCCTCGTGGAGATGCTGGACCGCCAGGTTCACCTGGTGATAAGGGCCCACCTGGGGAAATGGGTCGACGTGGCATTAAGGGTGAAGATGGCATTCGTGGGCTCACCGGGCCACCAGGGAAACCAGGCGTGCAAGGATTGCCTGGTCCTGCAGGTCTTAAAGGTGAACATGGTGACATTGGCATAATGGGACCCATTGGCCCGGCTGGACCACCGGGTGAAACAGGCAGAAGGGGACTAAAAGGTTTGTAAAAACTGAGTGCATTATGTTGAAATATAATTAATCACATGTATCATTAGGCATAATGGGACAACTTGGCAAGCCTGGGCCGCGAGGTCCACAGGGTGCAACTGGAGCTGATGGTCCACAAGGTCCTCCTGGGCAAGCAGGACCAGCTGGAAAGCAAGGAGAACGTGGACCTTTTGGTCCCAAAGGAGAAGAAGGCAAGTCGGGCTTAATTGGATCACCAGGTAGGCCAGGTATTCCAGGTCCAGCGGGACCAAAAGGTGCTGCAGGCCCTCGAGGCTATCCAGGCAATAGAGGTGAACCTGGATTAATTGGACCCAAAGGTGATGTAGGTCCAGAAGGGGAGGATGGTAAGCCAGGAGAAGCGGGGCCTGATGGAAATATAGGGCCAGAAGGAAGAGTTGGAGAACCAGGACCACCGGGAAAACAGGGACCAGAAGGACCAGCAGGCTTACAGGGGAATCCTGGATTAATGGGTGAAAAAGGTGATAAAGGAAATTTTGGACCAGTTGGCCCATTAGGAATGCCCGGACCTCAAGGAGCACCAGGTTTGCAAGGACCAGCAGGGGGTAGAGGTCTCCCAGGACAGGTTGGTGAAAGTGGCACACCTGGGCCAATTGGAGTTCCAGGAATGGAAGGAAAAATTGGTGAAAATGGACCAGCTGGGCCAAAAGGCGATCGTGGAAGACGTGGTTTGAAGGGACATCGAGGAGAATTGGGCATGGTTGGCTTAAAAGGGGATCAAGGTGAGAAAGGTGATCGAGGCCTGCGCGGCTTACAAGGTCCAGAAGGACGCAAAGGTGACACTGGTCCGATGGGCTATATGGGCTTAAAAGGACATGATGGCCCACAAGGCTTACCCGGCATTAATGGACCACCAGGACCGAAAGGCACAGAAGGACCTGCAGGCAATAAAGGCGATATGGGCCCAGTAGGACCGCCAGGACCACCTGGAGCGCCAGCAGAGGCACCACTTATACCACCAGAGCTGCTATTTCAAATGCAACAATTCTCCACAACAAAGGCGGAAACGCGGCAAAGGCGTGACGTTGATTTATTCGAAGATTTGGTACCATTTAATGACGACGACGACAACGATGACGATTTCAACGAACTAATGGATGAATTTAAATCCAACCCTAACGAAAAACAAAAAAAGCAACAACGGAATAAAAATAAGAAAAAGCAAAGCCCAAATGAAGCCAACCCCAAGTATGCAGACATATACAGCGCCATCTATAGCATGCGACAAGAAATGGATCGTATGCGTAAGCCAACGGGCACCCAAGATAATCCGGTGCGCACCTGTCGCGATCTGCACTATGCACATCCACAATTCGAGAATGGTTGGTTTTGGATCGATCCAAATGCTGGCATGCCGGACGATGCCATCTACGTGTACTGTAATATGATGACTCAAGAAACTTGCATCTACCCGGATGTGCATACAGCGGAAATGCAGGTAGTGCCATGGCGCAAAAGCCGTGATGGTGATAGCAGCTGGTTCTCCAATCTTAATGGTGCGACAAAAATTACCTACGATGATGTGGGCTCCGTGCAATTAACCTTCCTGCGGTTACTCTCACAAGAAGGCTATCAAAATTTTACCTATTCCTGCGTCAACTCAGTGGCTTGGTTTAACCAGCCCCAACGTGACTATAGTCAAGCCATCAAGCTAATGGGTGATAATGAGATGGAGATTACGCACCAAGGTTCGCAAGTAGTGCCCACAATATTGAAAGATGAATGTCAGGTGCGTTCTTTGAAAGCTAGAACTTCAGTTATTTGATTAATTTAAATTTTCTATAATTTCTTCTAGGCTGCAAATGTCGCAGGCTTTACAGTGTTTGTGGTGCAGACCAAACGCCTCAATTACCTGCCGCTTATTGATTTCCTGCCACAAGATTATGGCAAAGCAGATCAAGCTTTTGGCTTTAAATTTGGACCAGTATGTTTTAAATGATGATACCTTAATTATGCTGTTTATGTAAACTTATTATGAAAAAAAAAAATTTAAATATTTGTAAAAATATAAAAACTGCCAACGATTAGTTTAAGTTTGAGAAATATTTATAAGCATTACTTAAAAAGCTGTACTTACATTTCTAATCTAATTTTAAGTAGAGAGTCTTTTATGTTTAGGATATCGTTTTTTATAAAAATTAATAAATTTTAGAATGAATTGAAAATTTATCGAAATTAACACTTTTTTTTAGATCCAACCAACACTCAGGGGATGCCCCTATAAATGCGAAAGCATTGTTTTGATTCGAAAGACGGGCGAAAGTTAGTTGGAGGGTGGAAAGGTGGAGTAGTATCGGTGAAGATTTGATTTAAACTTACACATATTCAAACTGCCGGGAAACATGCTCGCAGAGAGATTGTTTCACAATTTTCCGAGCGATCGAAGAACAAATTAACTTGGTAATGCGATGTTCTATTGGGCAAAGAGGCAATGGTTAGGGGATGGGCTTGGAAAGCTGCCCGTGTGGAGCTAGGAAACACACGACATGGTAGCGTCAGGCCATGTATCTCCCTTGAACACCTGTACAGAAGGCTTAGGCAACCAACATTGCGACGATGCCCAAGAGAGTTGAGAGAAGATGAAATATTTTCATTCGGCCCTGCCCAAATGTGTGAACCCTTACCTGCCATATGGAGTCAAACGAGACCCTAAGTTAGAAAAATCTGCGTTTTCAGTCCTTAGGGCTACCTTTTAAGTCTTGCGCCTAACTAATTGTAAATATGCCAAACTTGATTCATGTAAAATATAACGGCATTCGATGATGTGCCCCTTTTATATACTATGAACGTAAGTTCACGCTTTTTGTATTAAAATGGTTTTTGGTACATTTTTAAAAACTACTTTTTTCAAAAACAAGGCAAAACACTCTTAAAATTTTATAAGTATGTTGAAAATTAGTTCAGCAAAAATAAAAACAAATCCCAATCCCATAACCCAATCCCATAATCCCATAAACCCAAGAGAGTTGAGAGAAGATAAAATATTTTCATTCGGCCCTGCCCAAATGTGTGAACCCTTACCTGCCATATGGAGTCAAACGAGACCCTAAGTTAGAAAAATCTGCGTTTTCAGTCCTTAGGGCTACCTTTTAAGTCTTGCGCCTAACTAATTGTAAATATGCCAAACTTGATTCATGTAAAATATAACGGCATTCGATGATGTGCCCCTTTTATATACTATGAACGTAAGTTCACGCTTTTTGTATTAAAATGGTTTTTGGTACATTTTTAAAAACTACTTTTTTCAAAAACAAGGCAAAACACTCTTAAAATTTTATAAGTATGTTGAAAATTAGTTCAGCAAAATTAAAAACAAATTGAGATTTATAAAATGCGCCTTTTTGGAGATACAGGGTCCGAAATTTGACACATTTTACGTAAATTTATTTTTTAAAAGCATTATTTCTGCAAACCAGCAATTACTTAAGTACATTTTTGAATGTAATTATGTTAAACAGGTACAAAATAAGAAATTTAGAAAAAAATTATCAAGTTCCCTAAATTTAAAAAGCTTAAAACAAGGTGATTAAAATCGAATAAAACTGAATATTTTTGCAAAAGTTTAGGTTATTTTATTAAAACTTAAACATTAGTTGACTAGCTATAATTTAACATTATTATTAAGTAGAGTTAATCTTCTGTAAAACTGTTTTTGAATCAAGTCAATACCTATTTTAGAAAAAAAGTTATAAGGGAAAACATAAAACCCTAAGACAAGGTTTTCGGGCCGACCCCGAAGCGATTCAAGTGGCACCACTGGCTAACGGTAAGAGAAAGAAAAAATCTTTTTTGTTGTCTCTAATAATGGAGCATTCACATATATTTTCGTCAATTTTTTTCTAGATGGTGATGCGCCCACCCTTGGCGAATCTGGTGGAATGAGCCAGTAGATTGTTTTTGAGCACGAGATGGTTTACGGGAACAAATGTTTGCCCCACCCCCTTTCATAAAAAAATTGAAAACAAAAAAAATATTAAAAAATGGAAAAAATTACAGGCTGGTTAAGTGACAGGGGGTGGGGTTCGGGGTGCTTAAAAAAGGGTGGCTCCATCTTGACAAGGTTTGAACCCTTCTTGTCATCTAAAAAAAAAGATTCTTAATTAGTTAGAATATAAGATTATCCCGTACTAGGAAAAGAAAAATAATTTTTTTTTTCGCGAAATGGCGACTGTTTGAAAAAGGCTTTTTATTTTTAATTTTTTAAAAATATTAAAATACAAAATTTTTACATAATTCTAGTTCGAGTCATAGAGAGATATATAAAAAAGGCCCACAACAAATTTTAAGTTTCGGGAATTGAATTCATAAACTTATTTGTATCTGATAAATTCAATAAAATTATTATACCATGCGTTTATAATCCAAATAAATGTTATCCTGTTGAACCATTATTTTCAGTACTGTCTAATTATATGCTTGAATATAACGTTATGTTGGTATGTGGTGACTTTAACGTAAACCTACTTACTAATGACTTAGCTCAACAAAAAAATTTATGAGAATATATCGTCTTTTATCGGATTATCCGTAGTCAATGATAATATGCCCACGCGGTTTCTTTACAACACCACCCCCAGTCTTTTTGACTATTTTATTGTGTCTGATTCTTCTCTGATTTCACTATTTGATCAATTGCATTTTGTCTCTGATCACGATCTAATTTTTTTTTCATTAAATGTAAACTTATCGCATTTAGTAATATCAAATACCTTCTCATATCGTGACTTCAAGCATATTAATTATCCGTCGTTGTGCCTTGATATTTCTTTGATATCTTTTAATGATTGTTGGCTTCACAGCAACATAAATGATAGGCTTAATTCTCTCATATCGCCACTTAAATTTTTGTTTGACAAGCATGTTCCTTTACGAACTTGCCGTGTTAAAGATATGTCCTTGGTTTTCCAAGCATGTCCTTGATGCATTAAAAAAAGAAATACACTTCGTATGGCATGGCGTAAAAACACCTCCTCAAATAACTGGGAAGCCTTTAGATTGGCGAGAAATGCAGCTGTTCTATTAACTAGGTAGGCTAAAACTAGGTATTACTGGACTAAACTTAGACATTCCCTTCCTACTAAATTACTCTGGAACAATATAAAAAAACTTGGCGTTTACAGTAAAAATTCTTCTGAGTGCCACCATCAAGTTCTTAATAATTTTTTTGTTGATAATGCTGCCTCTTCTTCTTCTATCATTGATAGCAATCTTTTCCCCCGTAGCCCGTCAATGTTACAATCTTTCATATTTTCTTCAGTAACTGAGCTTGATGTTGGCAAATGTGTATCGCAAATAAAATCGAATGCGATTGTTGAAGATGGCATCCCTATCAAGTTCAACAAACATATACTGCCACACATACTTAGACCCTTAACACATATAATCAACTCAAGTTGTATGTCATCTTCATTCCCTGAATTGTTTAAAGCTGTCATTTTCCTCCCAGTAGCTAAAAAGCAAAACCCTTCTAGTGCAAATGATTTTAGGCCTATAGGCATTTTATCGCCTATGGCTAAAATTTGTGAGAAAATAATGGCCCAGCAAATAAATAACTATATTCACAGAAATAACTTATTATCCCCACATTAATCTGGATTTCGGGCTGGACATGGTTGTTCTTCTGCAGTTGCCAAGGTCTTACACGACATACGGCCAGAATATGATGCGGGCTCTGTGACGTTGCTATGCTTACTTGACTTTTCAAAGGCTTTTGATAAAGTTAACCACCGTTATCTGTGCCATAAACTTAAGTCTATATTCGGGTTCTGTGACAGTGCTGTCAGTTTTATGGCCAGTTACTTGTATAACAGGTCACAAAAGGTTAAAGTCGGCCAACTGTCTTCTGAGTATAAATTTGTGCCCCGGGTGGTGTCCCTCAGGCTCTATACTTGGTCCCTTATTATTCTCATTATTTATTAATGACATTTTTAGTGTTTGCAAGTATTCGTCTGTTCATGCTTATGCGGACGATGTTCAATTGTATCTCTTCACGGCGTACTGGGCTTATTGATGATTTATGCTGTAGGATGAATGAGGATAACAGTATATATGAGTGGGCCAGAAGCAATGGTCTGCAATTAAACTCATCAAAATCTTATGTCCTTCCTATTTGTAGAAATAAAAATTGTATATTTGATATCCCAGACCTGCATCTTGGTTCGAATAAATTAAGTGTTATGTCGAAAATAGTAAATCTTGGATTCTTTATAAATTCTACTTTGTCTTGCGTTGATCATGTTAACAGTGTGTTCAAAAAGTTTACTATATCCTGCGAAATCTAAGAGTATCTGCCAGTGTAACTCCTGTTAATATAAGACGTCAGCTTGTGATACAATTGATCTTACCTGTGCTTACTTACTCAGATATCGTTTACAGTAAACTAGACTCTTTCTCATAATTAAAGCTACAAATTGCTTATAATTACACAGTCCAACATTTTTGAACACATAATTTTAGGACTCAATCCTGACAATTGCACGTGAAAGTAGGCCCAAAATGAAGAACTTGTGCATCATTCGTTTTGTCTTCTTGCCTGCCAAAATATTTTTAATATCGATTTGAAGTTAGTAAATATCGTACAGGGGAATTTTTCACGTTTTAGGCTCTTTTGTTTGACATAACTCGAGAACCACTAGTCCGATTTTGCTGAAACAAATTTAGAAAAATTGAGAATTACAATTTTCTTCTAATCTGTTCTTATACCGTTTTCCTATGTGTGCAACACTTTCGAAGTTAAAAATTAATGTATGAAGGGAAAAAAGTATTTTTGCCTAAAAATATAAATTTTTTTTTTAAAAATTCATAAAAAATCCAAAATGGAAAAAAGTGTCAAATCTAATTAATTTCACGTAAAGTCACATAACCTATGAGCAAAATAAGGCATAGATCATGAAAATCGATGCACGCGTTTCTCATTTATTCACAATTAAGTAAATGTATGAATTTCAAAAATTTGCTCGAGATATGCACAACATTATTTGGAGAAAACATTGACACCTTTTTTATGATTCTGATAATTAAAAAAACAGGAATAAACAAAAGGTTATTTGATTTTTATGATTGCGAAGCAATAAACGCTAATGATTCTGAGAATTAAAAAAAAAGGAATAAACAAAAGGTTATTTGATTCTTATGATTGCGAAGCAATAAACGCTAATAAATGTATGATAACTACCTGTATGATTTTTTTACAGAAATTGCACCCACATTTAAGGGTGGCCATTATTTGGAAACGTACAATTTGAAACGTACAAGTGGTGAATCAGGTATATCGCCAGGCACCCTTAAAATATGCGCCCATTTATAAGTACCTGCCAGTAAAATATTGAAAAATACGTAGTATTTATATGTGTGCATTGATCGATTTTTTGTCATTCAGCCAGTGCCGACGAACGCGAACAGTAAAAGTGATTTTTCTCCAGTTTTTTAAAAGTGAATAACAACAAAACAGAAAATATATAAATATGGAAAATAACAAGTGCCCAAAATTGGATAATTTTTGTTACGTTTGTGGTCATATCGTCCTAAAAAAAAACAAACACTATCGAAAAAATCTGTTTACTGAGGAACTCAAAAAAGCGTATTGTGATTTTTTTGACGAAGCTGATTTAAGTGGTTCAAATTTTACGCCGAACACTGTGTACAAAATGTGTTATAATACCCTTGTAAATTGGATACATGGAAGAAGTGCAACGTTGTCTTTTATGAAGCCAGTAATTTGGGTGGAAGACACAACTGGACATGATGAATCCAGGTGCTACGCATGCATACATTTTCGTCCTGGATTAAAAAGACAACAATTGAAAACAAAAGTATACACTGCTGCATTTACTGCCACACTTTCAGTTAACCGCCCTGCTGATATCGATGCACCTAAACCTCCGAGTATGGATACTGTGTCCCTGCAAGCCGAAACCGTTTTCACCAATCTGACCAATGTGAATGATGCAGAGTGGACACCCAATATGGAAAATAATGCACCACAACCGATAACAGAAATCGAAATGGATTACGTTGTGGCCAAGCTGGGACTATCACAACAAAACTCCGAAGGGTTGACATCATTTTTGAAGAGCAGAAAACTCGCACAGCAAAATGTCAGCGCAACATCATACAGACAACGCCAAGCTGATTTTCAGAAATTCTATTCCGTTGACGAAGCAAATACGTTCACGTACTGCCATGATATCCCAGGTTTAGTGAAAAAATTGGGAATTCCAGTTTGTTTCCAGTTTGAAGGCTGTGCTGTTATACAAAACAAATAAAAAACCGTCCATTCCATTGGGATTCAGCACAAACAAGGAGGAAACGTATAAATCATTGGCCAACATTTTGAAGGAAATCAAATACGATGAACACAAATGGAAGATTTGTTGAAGGTGGTCAACATACTACAAGGCATTTTAGGAAAGGGCGGCTATCCAAAATACTTCTGCTTCCTTTGTAATTGGAATTCACGATACACAGGGAATCAATATCAACGTAAAGATTGGGAAGCAAGAACTCCCGAGCTCAACAAACAATTACAATTACGCAATGAACCTATGATGAAGGACCTGGATGATATTTTGTTGCCACCGCTCCACATAAAATTAGGAATAGCTGGCAAATTCGTTGCAGTGGTAGTCAAGGATATTGTGGACGCCTATGACTGTTTAAAATCCATCTTTCCAAAACTCAGTGACGCTAAAATTAAAAAAGGTAAGTATCTTTGTCTGTACTCGTATTTAAATATTGTCATATATAATTTTTTTCATTACGATATATTCGCATTACCAATAATTTTTTGTGTTTTTTTTTATATAAAACAGGTATTCTCAATGGACCAGATATAAGGAAATTAATGAAAAGCGAATCTTTCACAAATGTGCTTTCGAACCATAGTAACCACCTACATGCATGGAACGCACTAAAAGATGTCATCGAAGGCGTTTTAGGAAAGAACCGAGTACAGCGAGATGACATACAGAAACGAGTGGACAAGTTGCTGTATTATTTTAAAAAAATCAATGCATCCATGGCATTTAAATTACATTTCCTGCATTTCCACCTTGATACCTTTTTGGCACAATTACCTCAGGAATCAGACGAACAAGGAGAGAGGTTCCACCAGGTGACCATGCCAATGCAAAAAATTAGACGCGATGCTGGCGGAGGTTTGTTGGTGGAGTTCGAAAATTATGCAGTATGAAGATGAAAGCACCGAAGAAGATGATGACACTGAAATTGGTGGACCCATGGGAAAAACGAGCCCTTGAATATTATGGATTCCTCGGATGACGGCGCAAACTCAGACCACGAATATCAACAACCTACGAAGAAAAGAAGATCATCAGAACCACAAGCGTCAAC
Source organism: Coremacera marginata (assembly GCA_914767935.1). Taxonomy (NCBI): domain Eukaryota; kingdom Metazoa; phylum Arthropoda; class Insecta; order Diptera; family Sciomyzidae; genus Coremacera; species Coremacera marginata. The sequence goes on from OU612045.1 coordinate 151,459,924, forward strand.
TTCAACGAGAATGGATATTGACAATAATTATAATTATAATTGAAAATGTTCTAAATTTTGTTTTTATGCATAGATTCCATAAATTCCATATTTTCTGTGTAAGAATAGCTGCAATACAAATCGGAATTTTTATTTTAAGTTTTGTGTATATTCATTCATAACATTATTGGAATTGAAATATATTTATTCATCGATTTTCTCAAAAAATGTCTCACTTTACTCACAGGTTACGTGGCTTTATTTATACATTTACTTAATTGTGAATAAATAAGAAACGCGTGCATCGATTTTCATGATCTATGCCTTATTTTGCTCATAGGTTATGTGACTTTACGTGACAGTAATTAGATTTGACATTTTTTTCCATTTTGGATTTTTTATGAATTTAAAAAAATGAAAAATTTAAATTTTTAGACAAAAAATACTTTTTTCCCTTCGTACATTTATTTTTAACTTCGAAAGTGTTGCACACATAGGAAAACGGTATAAGAACAGATTAGACGAATTTTAATTCTTAGTTTTTTCTAAATTTGTTTCAGCTAAATCGGACTAGTGGTTCTCGAGTTATGTCAAACAAAAGAGCCTAAAACGTGAAAAATTCCCCTACACGATAGTTACTCACTTCAAATCGATATTAAAAATATTTTGGTAGGCAAGAAGACAAAACGAATGATGCACAAATTCTTCATTTTGGGCCTACTTTCACGTGCAATTGTCAGAATTGAGTCCTAAAATTATGTGTTGTACTGTGTTATGCCACGCGCTATGTGTTTGACATTCGTAAATTTGAACATCTGCATAATTTCTGAAATGCAATACTTGGTTGCGATTTGACAGCTTATCTCAATGCTAGAAACTGTATGTATTTGCACAAACTAATTCATGAAAAAACACCTTGCTATCTGTTTGATAAACTTCAGTTCAGTGTGTTCAGAAGAAGCCATGTTCTAATAATTCCGAGGCATTCTTCGTTAAACTCTTCTCATTTGGTTTTCATAAACGCCATTAGATTGTGGAATGCTCTTCACGTTGGCTGAGGCAAATTGCTGGGATGGGACTTTTTAGGCAATCTTTTCTTTCATTTCATTCTGCATTATAATCTATTCTTCATTGCTTTTATTCTTCTCTCTTTTTTTATTTTTCTCCTACTAATCTTTATATAAATTTTCCTAAAATTTTAAAAATTTTTAATGTATAGTTATTAAGCTGAATTTATTAGCTGTCTAAAGCTAAGTTTATTCTTATTTGCTTTTTATTTTAATTTTTGTCTTAATTGAGTTGTTATTACTTGTAAATTTCAATAGGTATAATTTTTTTAGAACAGCCAACTATTTTATTTTTTAAGATAAATATATGTTTTTAGTGTCATTGAAAACAAAATTGATTATAAAAAAATTTCATTTATTACGTGAAATTTTTAGAAATTTGCATTCAAAGTTGAAATTTGGTAGTTTCAACCGATTGATTTCATCTTTGAACGAGCACAGCTTGGTAACGGTTATGTCGGTGCTGTTTGTTGATATACCGTTGAAAATGTGATTTTATTGCCTTTGCAATGAGCTATCAAAAAACACTTTATCGTAACTTAGTTTTTGTGATTGAAACAATAACGTGAATCAAAGTCGTGATTCCTAAGAATGTGAAAATCTGAAAGAAAGCTCCTAAGAATGTGAATATAGACCCCCCCCCCTCCCATAGGTTTTTTTGCTCAGCTCGACGTAACTTTTCACCTCCGTAAATAGTTCCACTCAATTGCGGGACACCCTGTATAGAGAAATGACATTAAAAAAATACATCCAAAACGGGTCGATGGATATAGCCTTTGCCATGTATCTGAAACAAAAAAATCAAATGTTATTTTCAAGTACAGACCGCTAAATCGGCATCCCCCTCAGCACGATCCCCGGGGGTTTTTTAAAAATTATGGCGGTAGTTAGAGTAAAAAGTTAAAAAAAGAGATAGATTTTCGCTCGCTTTTTTGTCTATAAAAAAGAACTGAAAACAGTATGTACTTGAATTTAGGGGGAATGCTTAAAGGACAAAATTACGAACAATATGCACTAAGATTCATTAAAATTCAACTAATACATTTAATAGACTACGTATAGTTTCGAGGAAATCGCGTTTAAAGCTTTTGTTTTTGGAAATTTTGCATATATTTTTTAAAATTATGGTATCGTTTTAAAAACATGTATGTATATTTTAGGAACTATAAAGAACACACTAAGCAAACAAAAAAAAATTTCTTTTTAAAAATTTGCACACATATTGTACCTTAAGTGAAAAAATTAACTTGAATCTTAAGGGTGGAATAAACCTTTAATATATATTTTTATTACACAATTGTGGGTGTTCTTACAAATACTTTGGAGAGTGTATATAACGTTCCTTTCCTCGAAACAAGACTGTTTAGAAACCAGAAGCCACATTTTTCAGAGAAAACAAAAACCAGAAAATAAATCTTAGCACAATTTTATATAGCAGAATAAAGGTAATGTATAAGCCTAGACGTTTGGTATACTATAAATTTATGAAATTATAAGTATCATATAAATCAGACACGCTCATCCAGTAGCTCATCTTGCTCGCGTTACCCTCCATACAAATTTTTTTATATCATGAGCTTTGTCTTTGCGCTTATGCGAAAGCAAAACCACGTATAAAAAACAACAACACAATCTACAAAAAAAAAAAAAAAATGCAAGTAACAGCACCACAAACCGCTCATCTCTAATTCATATCTAATTTTGAGCTCGTAAACAACAACAACAAATGCATGAAAATTATCCGTTGCTTGTGTGTTGATGCACACAGGATTTGCTTTTGGTTTTTTTTTTATTTTTTATTTTTCATTGCCAAAAGTTACGATGCGCAACATCTTGTTTTTGATTTTGTTTTTTAAAAATCATTTGCTCTTTTGTAAAATTTCGTGAGCTCCACTGATATAAATAATAGATATCAGATATTTCGGCATTGAAATGCATTACAGAATCATAGAAGTGGAAATTTTAACTTCTTCTTCTTTAGTTTTGCTTCTTTTTTTCAACCTAAAATCTGTGCCTACACCCCCAATTCTTACTTTACACCCAACATAGCGCATTTTTTTCTAGATATCCATGAACATTATTTTTGTTTTATCTCTTGAAATTTATTAATTTTTGCAGAGGCACGTAAACTTTATAGCCGCTGCCAGTTTGAATTTGAATTCAGAATTTTATCGTTTTGAATATGAATCAGGTTTGAAATGCAAAAATTTTACTCAAATAGACAAACACAAATACACACCGGTCGCGGCTCTCATCCATTGAAACCTTAGGGCAAATTTTTTTGAAACCAATTGGTTTTATTTGTTTTTTTGTTTTTTTTTTCTGTTTTTGTTGTACATATTTGCATTTTGCTAGAAGAGGATAAAAAAAAACAATTTCTTGTTTATCTACATATAAAAAATAGAAAGGACCTGCTTTAGCTGTATTTCTATTTTATCAAATGTACTAGTTGTGTTTTTTCACGCTGGCAATGCTTTTACTCCGCGCTTCTCTCAAATGCCATGCGATGTGTGCCTTTATTTTCTCAAGGATTTTAATTCCTTTTAGTCTATTGCAAGGATTTATGCATTATTTTTTTATCTTTGTTTTGGTGCTTTTGTGTGCAAATGTCCTTAATACTTCATAATGCATTTTTTGTTTTTTTTTTTTTTTTTTTTATGTGATGTGATGTCCATTTATTCGACTCATTTTTTTGGGGTTTTTTATTGCTTTTTTGTGGGAAAATGTTAATTTCAACGCCTAAATAAATAGCACAAAAAATTCGTTAATGGACGAAAACAGTTAAATTATAATAAGAATTCGTTCTATTTAAAGAAAAAAAGAAAATATTTCAAAACTCACACCAATTTTTTTTCAACAAAAACTTTAGTTAAAAATAACGAAATTTCCGCTAGTACAACTTAATATTTGTAAATCTTGACTAATGTCAAGGGTTTCACTCAGATTTATCTTCATGCCTATTCCCACATCTCACTTCTCTTCACCTTCATATGTTACACATAAGCTCTTAGTATTATTTTAAATAATAAAGCGTGCATATTCTAAAATTGCGTTCCTGGAAGTGCATTAAATATGGTGACAAATTGAAGCAGTAGAAGGAAGACATCACTGCAAACAAATGATTCCATTTAGCTGTGTGGCAAGGCGCTAAATGGATATTGTAGCGGAAGACACGTTATGTTGTGCCACCATTTGTCAGGCTTGTGCAGCAGTAAAATATGCGCTAAGCTTTCTAATATAAGTGAATTCCAAAAATACTATGCTTGAAGAAAATATAAACTAGTAAGGAATAATCTTCGATTGAGCCAAAGTTAAAATACCCACACAAACGAATTAAAGTATATTCAAAGTCTATAGAAATTTATAAAATGTTTATGTGTAATATGCAAAAATATTTTCGTAATACGTTAAATTTCATTAATCACATCTTATGTATAAAGTATCAATCGATACACCACACTTTTGAGATATTTATGAAGGTTTTTCTATTTGACTGACGTCACTTTGTATGGCAAGTAGGGAAGGTAAAAATACAGTGTAAATATTAAAAATAAAACCATAAAATTTTCGAAGATTTTTATTCGATTTTGAGGAATTTCATAGTCAGATTTTATGTTAAAATTCGGGGATTATATGTTAAAGAACAAGTCACTTACTTCATTTTTATGGAATTTTAGGTGATCTTATCGTTTTGATGATAAGTTTGATAAGATTGATAAGTTTTGATAAGTTTTATATAATGTCACTTTGTATGAGAGGAAGGCTTGGTTTTTATCCAATTTGGCGCATGTTCTAACTTGATTTTTATATTTTCTTTACAATAGCTTCAAAAGTACTGCTGTAATGGTGGAGACAGATGGTGATGATAATCAAGAATATACAGTGAATCAAAAAAGTTTAGGCACAGTCAATTTTTCTGAGAAAAACTTTGCTTTAATATTTAAAAGCAACTAATTTGGCCAACTTTTTGATGTAGTTAGTATCATTAGATGAATTTTAATTGAAATACACAAAAAAAATTCCTTTACTTTATACACTACTTGAAATATAAGCGGAGAAGAAAAAAATGCTATGAAAAAAGTTTAGGCTCAGACTGTATGTGTACCTTGTTTTTGCAAATATAACGGTAATCTATAAGTTTTTTCTGATCTATTCCGTTTTCTTCACATAATTATTGCGCAGCCATCCAATTGTCAATTGATTTAAATTAGTGTTGTTCTTGATGTCGTGATTGAATGAGCAAAATGAGCAATCGTACAGAAATTTCGGTAGATGTTCGAAAAGTTATTATAAACCTTCATGTGCAGCAAAAATCTTATCGCGAAATTGGTTGTATAGTGCAGAGGCCCTATACAAGTGTGCGAAACATTATAAACAGGGCTAGGATTTCGATGACATCTCATCTTTTTCCTGCTGCTTCTTAGACATTTCCTTGTTATTTAGAAGTTCCATTTATGTTTCGTAAATTCCAAATGTAAAATGTTTTTAGGTTAGTTTTTCGTCATTTTTCAATTTTTCATAGTTTTTAGTTTTCAGGTAATTTTTAATAGTTTTGGGGCATTTTTTGGTAATTTTCCGTAATTTTTTTAAGGTATTTTGTCGTAATTTTTAGGCATTTTGAATTTTAGAGCATTTTTCGGCTTTTTTGGTAATTTTATTGTAATTTTTAAAATATTTTTTCGTCGTTTTGCAACACTGAATAATTTAAAAATATGGCATCTATTAAACTTTTACTATTCATTCAATGTATTTTAATTCAATGTATATTATTAAATATTTAATGTTATTACTAGACGATTACAATATATTTGATATTAATGGGTGAAACTGCCGGCTGCCAAAAACGAAGTGAAGTGGCGATCTGCTTGCAAACTACAATCATGCTCCCTCTCAGCCTTTTTGGGTATGTACAGCAAACATAGAATGAGAGAAAGCAAACTGCACAGTGGGACCAGTACTTAACACCCCTTAACGCCCAGTTGGAGAATAATATTCTGGAACTTTTCTAAGACGTCTTGAACGTCGTGGCGTCGGATAATCTGGCGTTGATCTGAGTCCATCATCCGACTGGAAGTTAGACGATGTCGCCGATGATTTTGGCGTAACCTGCGTCGCGTTTGGTAGTGGTGATTGCGGCGGCAAAAGCACAGACAAATACTCAGCATAATTTTCGGTTGCCTCATCTGATGACGTAGAGGCTTCGCTGTCGCGATCGTTATTGTTGCTTAATAATGTTGGCTCGCAATCAACAGGAGAGGCACGGCTTCTGATTTGATCTAGGTGGCGTTTTACTGTTCTGTCGTCTTTAAGACGAACGCTGTAAGATAATGGTCCGGTTTTTGATTGGATATGACCCTGTATCCACTTTGGACCTGATGAGTAATTGCGGATCCATACAAGATCTCCTTCACAAAAAGATTGTTTAACCGTTGCATTGACATTGGAGTTTGACAGTTCATGTGGGTGAATTTTATCGAAGTAGGTTTTTAGTTGGCGATTGAACAAAAGTTCAGCTGGCGACCTACCAGTTGCAGCATGTGGACTTATGTGTTGATTAAATACAAAACGAATAAGGTTCAGCTCTATGTCCGAATTCGCTGGCATTTTCTTTAGAAAGTTCTTTGTTGTTTGAACCATGCGTTCAGCCTGCCCGTTGGATGATGGGTGGAACGGTGCGCATCTTACGTGACGTATTAAATTGCTGTTCATAAACTGTTCAAACTCGCCGGATGTAAATGCTGTTCCGTTGTCGGATACGATGACATCTGGCAGGCCATGAGTTGCAAAGAGTGAGCGCAACGATCTGATAGCAGATTGCGATGACGTGGATTTGATGATGTGTACTTCCAACCATTTGGAATACGAATCGACCACTATTAAAAACAGTTTTCCTTGAAATGGTCCGGCGAAATCTATGTGAAGACGAGACCAAGCGGTTTTAGCTGTTTCCCATGTGTTAACTGGTGCCTGTGGCTTTTCATGACGAGTTTCTTGACACGGATTGCAACGTTTTACGACGTTCTCAATCTCCGAGTCCATGCTAGGCCACCACACATAGCTTCTTGCTAAAGCTTTCATTTTAACGATGCCAGGGTGTCCAGAGTGTAACGCTTGTAAGATATCACTTCGACTCGGCACTGGAATAATGGTCCTATTACCCCATAATAAACAGCCTTTCAATGCTGTGATCTCGTTACGGCGCATAAAATAAGGGTATGCTTGATCATCACGAGACATTTCAAATGGCCATCCCCTTAACGCCCAGCTGAGCACTTTGGTGAGGAGCGGGTCCTTTGCGGATTGTGATGCAATCTCTGTGGCGCTGACGATTTGGGGGCTGGCCATCTCAATCATAAGGACTTCTTCTTCCTTATTGTTTTCGGCTAGGTTATCTTCTTCGATAGGTAAGCGGCTTAAGCAGTCAGCGTTGCCCATTTTCTTGCCCTCTCTGAAGACAAGGTCAAAATTGTAAGCGTTTAGGAATATGCATCGGCGAAGCATAACGGTTGACAAAATAACTGGAGTCTGCTTTGTCGTGTTAAAAATTCCCAGAAGCGGACGATGGTCAGTTACCAAGGTGAATTTTCTGCCATGCAAGTAATCGTGAAATTTTTTGACCCCAGCTACGATAGCAGTAGCTTCTCGGTCGATTTGCGCATAGTTCCTTTCTGACTTCGATAAGGTTCTCGAATAAAATGCTATAGGTCGTTCAGACTTATCGGGAAATATGTGGCTCAACACGGCGCCAAGGCCATATGGTGAGGCGTCGCAAACGAGTAAGAGTGGCATCTTTTCATCATAGTGAACGAGAACACTTTCAGAAGTTACTAGCTGTTTTAATTTATTAAAAGCTTTCAGATGCTCTATTTTCCATTCAAAATTTCTGTTTTTTTCTAAAAGACGATGCAGAGGTTCTGCAATGGTTGCCTTATTTGGCAAAAATGAGTGGTAAAAGTTTAACAGTCCAAGGAAAGCCTGGAGCTGTTTCTTGTCTTGAGGCTCCGGAGCATTTTGAATAGATTTAATTTTGTCTGATGATGGTCTTACACCAAGACTATCGATTTTAAAACCTAAAAAATTAATTGTTGAGACTCCAAATTGACATTTATCCCTTCTTAAACGCATACCTGATTTATCAAAACGTGTCAAAACCTCATTCAAACGCTTGCACAGTTCCCCTTCTGTACCACCCATAATGACTATGTCATCAAAATATGGCAAAACGCCAGGAATATTTTGAAGAAGCGTTTCAATAAAATTTTGAAAAATTCCTGGAGCAGAAGAAATGCCAAATTGGAGCCGATTTACTTTAAATGCACCTTTGTGAGTGATAATAGTCTGCATCATAGCAGATTCCTCGTCTACTGAAAGTTGCTGATAGGCTTGAGACAGATCCAACTTTGCAAATATTTTTCCACCTTCTATTGAAGACAGAAGTGAGTGAATAGGTGGAATTTGAAAATTATGTGGCACCAGCGCCTTATTGAGCGTTGACTTGTAGTCGCCGCAAATTCTGATTGTACCATCACTCTTAGGCACAGGTACGATTGGTGTTGCCCAGTCTGAATATTCAACTGGTTGAAGAATTCCTTGAGTGCACAAGCGGTAGAGCTCAGCTTCAACAAGGCCCCGAATAGCTATTGGAATACGACGAGCAGGGAGTCTCAATGGGTGGAAATTATTGTCCATGCGCAAAGAAACCGGTTTTCCGGTGAACTTACCAAGCTCTTTCGAAAATAAATGTTCAAATTTAACTAAAATGTTTTTGATAGAGTACGATTCTTCGATAGCAAGGACTCCCTGAACGCTTATTCCAAGAGCATCAAACCAATTATATCCTAAGACATTACTCTGGTTGCCGTTCACTATAATAAGAGGTAACTCTTTTATCTGATGCTTGTTGTAGCATACGTCAACATCTACAACACCTTCGACAGGTATGTCATTATGCTGAAAATCTTTTAAATGAAGAACACACTCATATAGCATTGGCTTTACTGTCGGCCACAAACGATTAAAAGTCTGAGACGACACTATAGTATAATCTGAACCTGAGTCGACTTCGAATTTACATGCCTGTCCATTGATGTTTAAAGTTGTTGTTTTCTTACGACTTGCTGAGCATTTAATTTGGTTGATTGAGTCTGGTTTCCATTTGTTGTTTTGGTGTCGATTGTTTCGAGATGTTTTCTGGCGTTCCGTTGAATCGCAGTTATTGGAAGACCGACAAACACGTTGCAAATGACCTTTAACCCCACATGCAGAACAGATTGTTTCTCTGTGTACGCATTGTGAGCGGGGATGTGCGTCTCCACATCCATTACATGGTTTTGCCGAAGTGGTGTTGCGTTGGTATTTTGATTTCCTATGATTTTGATACTGCAGGCTACCATCTCCAATTTGGTGAATCTGCTCAGGCTGACGGATTATTAAGATGTTCTTTGATGCGGCTTCAGCTGTTGTTGCACGCTCTATAACCTTATGTAGTTGAAGGTCAAATTCTGCCAGAAGACTTCGTTGCAGCGACTCATCACGTAGTCCACAAACCAATCGGTCACGGAGCATGCGATCTAAAACGCTGCCAAAATTGCAATCGATTGCAAGCTTCCTCAAAGTTGCTAAGTACTCCGCAAACCCCTCATTAGGCAGTTGATCGCGTTTGTGAAAATTATAAAATGATGCAATTTCCAACGGTCGTGGAGAAAAATGATTTGTTAGCGTGGTTTCAATTTCGGCGATAGTAAGCTCACTCACCTTTTTTGGAGATGCCAATGACGACAGGAGGTCGTAAAGTGGTGCACCAGCCAACGTCAGAAATATGGCTTTTTTACGCTCAGCCGCCTGCACGTCATTGGCTTGAAGAAAAAGCTGGAACCTGGCATAATATGTCGACCAGTTCTCAGGATGCTGCAGATCAAACGGCTCAAGTGATCCTAATGATGACATTTTTTCAACGGTTCTGCTCTGCGTAGGTGTTGCCTCTGTTAGGGACTCTTCAGAGGTTGTTGCAAACAATTTTTCACAAATGGAATCTTGTTCCTCCTTCGGTGGCATTAAATTTTTGTCAGTTTAGTTTTAGAGCACGTGTTAATTTTTGTACATCATGCACTCGCCGTTAACTTAGCTCCGTTAATTCCGTTAAGTTTGTTCTATTAAATAACGTGATCAATATCGATTGCAATTACAGTAAAGTTTAACATTTATTTATTTTGGGAGAAATCCCATCCTCGTCGCCATTATTATGTACTTAACAGCATCCTTCTTTTTTTTCCTTCGCATGTTTTGAATTTTCGTATCGCGATTACGTTTAGTCTCTTTTCTGCATATTATAAAGTCCCTTTTTCCACACGTCAAGTTTTCTTGAAGTTTTCTTGAAAGCAAGTCGAGTTTGTTGGATAACGGAACATAAAGAAAGTGGAAGGAACAGACTTGAATGTACCTTCAAGTTTTTGTTCTATTTCACTTGCACACATGAATCTTTTTTATGTGTAACTCTTTCTTATTCTTTCGGACTTGATCGTCAATTGTCAAAATGTCGTCAAATGGTGTAAACTGAATCCTCACGCTTAAAAGGGAATGTCAAAACCGTCAAGACTTGACGAGTGGAAGCCGTTTAAAATTTGATTCAACGTTTACTTCAAGTGATACAAAGTGTATAAGTTTTACAAAAATAATAAAAGAACAACTTTTAAAAATGCCCAAGGAAAAGCCATCAAAGGTCTTTCATTTGCAAAAGATGGTCGATGAATTCGGCGGTGACATATTTTCTTCTGATGGAAAAATACTGTTTAGTAAAATATGTGAAGTCAAAGTTGATGCTAAAAAGATATTCACAGTACAGCAACATATTGGGCGAGAAACACATAAACGCGCCTTGGAATTTATGGAAAAAAAGAAAAGCAAACAGGTGCTTCTTTCTTAAACATAAAACATAAACGCGCTTTGGAATTTATGGAAAAAAAGAAAAGCAAACAGTTGCTTCTTTCTGAAGCAACGTCTGGGAGCAGTACAAGCTCCAACGAGTTTTTTAAGGAACTATGCGATACATTTGTGTCGGCTAATATTCCACTAAGCAAGTTGGACAACCCACAATTAAAAGGCTTTTTGGAGAAGAACATAGCTCGCGATATTTCAAATGAGTCCACATTGAGGAAAAACTACATTCCGGTATGCTATGATGAAACTTTAAGATACATAAGAAAAAGTGTGAATGGAAGCGATGTAGAAGGCCGATATGTGGCCAACGTTATTGTGGGAACCATGAAGTGCGACGAACCGTGCAACACATTTTTGTTAACATCCGAAGTAATTGATAAAATTAACCATGCAAGTATATGCAAACTTTTCGATAAATCAATGATGTTACTTTGACCAGAAGTTAAATAAAACTGATTTTTTTTTGCTTTTTGCTACCGACGCAGCTCCGTACATGGTTAAAGCTGGCAGATCAATTAAAAGTTTTTATCCCAAGGTCGTGCATGTAACTTGTCTGGCTCATGGCTTACATAGGATTGCTGAAGAAATAAGATGCAATTTTCCAATGGTCGATGCGCTAATATCAAATACAAAAAAAGTTTACATAAAGGCCCCATCTCGTAGAGAAATTTTTAAAAATTTAGCACCTTCCATACCGTTTCCCCCGGAACCAATCATAACTCGTTGGGGTACATGGTTGAGCGCTTGTGTATACTATTGCGATAATTTTGAAACCGTTAAAAAAAGTAGTTGATACTTTCTAAAGTCTGGATGCCAGAGCAGTAGGAGAAGCGCAAAAGCTTTTTTCAAATTGTGAATTAAAGGGCCAACTAGCTTACATAAAAGCCAATTTTCAATTTATTCCTTCAACAATAGAGTCCCTTCAATCAAAAACATTACCTCTCGAAAAAGGAGTAGCTTTGATTCAAGACCTCGATGAAAAACTATGCTGTGCGCGTGGTGAAACTGCCGAAAGGGTATATAGAAAGATGAAACAAGTGTTGAATAAATATTCGGGATATGCTAGCTTGCGCTCTATTGCTGAAATATTAGGGGGTAAAAATTTTCATAATGTGCAATTAGAAGAGGAGCTTACATCCGATGACATATCCTCCTTTAAATATGCTCCTCTCGTCAGTGCGGATGTAAAAAGAAGTTTTTCTATTTATAAAAATATTTTGGCAGACAATCGACGTTCCTTTAATTTTAATAACTTCAAAATGTACCTTATAATATACTGCAACGCTATGTGTAAAAATTCTAAATAATAAATTCCAAGTTAAATAAAATTTGATTTTTTTAAGGTGCTTTTTTATATTTTAGGTAATTTTTTGCATTTTTTAGGTCATTTTCGTCAGTTTTTAAGTAATTTTTGTAATTTTTTTAAGGTAATTTTTTTAAGTTTTTTAGGTCATCAAAATCCGAGCCCTGATTATAAAACATTACATAAATACGGGAAAATAAGAGCGCGAAAGCAGATCTGGGTGCCCAAAAATATTAACACCACGGCAGGAGCGCACTTTAATAGTTGCAGTGGCCCAAAACCCTAAGATTTCGGCTGTAAAGTTAAGCAATGAAATGCAGCAAAGTTTCAATAAAAACTTCGATCCTCAAACAATACGCAATACTCTACACAGAGTTCGTTTTCATGGAAGAGTTCCTCGGCGCAAACCATTTCTTTCGGCTATTAATAAGAAAAAGAGGCTGGAGTTTGCAAAACTTCATGTACATCAATCGGAATCATTCTGGAACAGTGTAATATTTAGTGATGAATCGAAGTTCAACCTTTTTAGATCAGATGGTGCACAAGAAGTTTGGCGCAAACCAAACAATGAGCTCCAAGAAAAAAACGTAATTAAAACAGTCAAACACGGCGGTGGTAATGCCATGGAGTGGAGGTGTATGTCGGCTTCTGGAGTGAGAAATCTTGTCATTATAGATGAAAAAATAAATAAGTGCTCTTATTTGAATATTTTGAAAGACAATTTGTTTCCTAGTTATGAAGAGACCCGAAACATGTGTTGTACCATGTGCAGGAATGGCTTATTTACCTTCGCCAACAACGCTTAACACCTCCACAGTTACCAAATATTAATGCTATTAAACATATATGGTAATTATTGGGGAAAAAAATTCGGAACCATCGCATATCATCAAAAGGTCACTAAAGGGGGCCCTTCACCAAAAATGGGAAAATGTAACACCCTAGCAGACATCAATCCTAGTTGGGAGTATGCAAAGGCGCTTACAGGCAGTTATTCAAGCCAAAGGATGCCTAAAAATATATTAAATGTATGAAAGCCAAAAATGAAATAAAATTTTTTACACATGTGCCTAAACTTTTTTGTTTTTTAATAACATAATACATAAAACAAAAATGAAAAATGAAATATTTTTGCAGTGAATAATAAAAAAAAAACTTTCAATTTTCAAATTATGACAATATTTTTTCGTTAGGGTGAAAAAGTTATTTAGATAACTTTGAGAATAGCTCTGTGCCTAAACTTTTTTTATTCACTGTATATTCTTTTTTATACCTACCATATGACCAGTGACCACATTCCAGTCCTATAAGTCTCCGGGCTCCGATTGATTTATGCCGGGCCAACTTCAACATACCCTTCCGCATATCATGCCCTGACTCCAGACCAATTGATCTGACCGCTGACAGTTAATCGGTAAGAGAGAGGCAAAGGTAGTTGTCATACCCAAGTCAGAAAAAGTCTCTCAAGCCAGTCAAAAAAACTTCAGGCCTGTCAGCCTACTTTCTTTCATGCTAAAAAGTCTGGAAAAACTTATTGAAGCTTATCTCAGGAACCCCTGGAGTTTATCTGATGTCCACCTCATCGAAATTTTCAAGCGCTCAACATGTGTACAGCAAGGGCAAGTCCACTGACACTGCCCTTTATTGCCTAGTCTCGGCAAGTTACTCACTATTGGAAAGTTACAGTTAAGAAGTATACTATATACATATATGGTATTAATGGGCATAGGGGTGCTGCCTTTAATAATGCTCTTTTGTGCGCTATTACCCTGGCCTTGACGGATTTGGTTATCGAGTCGCCCCTAGTTTCGATCATCTGTAAGTAACTTGAGAGAAACTCGGTCGAACTGTCGAACGAATGGATTAAAGGAAATCAAGAAAAAAAAAACCTGAATCTGTACAATTTTTAGCTAACAGCTACTTTGACAGTTCGAGCAAAGGCGGAAAAAGAGTGCTTTTCTCTCAAGTGACTTAACCTATATTATTGAACCCTGCTTGGGACTTACTGTAGCGAAAAGCATTTCAACTGATGAAGTGCTTGTTTCGTTGCTGAGCTGTGCACACAGAGAAAAAATAGTGTGAAACTATACAATTTTCGGGTATAATTTGCCTAAGATGTTCGGCCAGATTGGATTATTTAAGTATTTGTATAATACAACAAAGAAAATTTAAGCAATTGCATTATTTTGTCATTAGGCAATTAATGCTAGAACGTGTGTGTTCTGTTGAAGGCCTTCTGCTAAAATGGGTTGCCGTAGATTTAAGGCAATATTAAAAAGGAACTTGGGTATCGTAATCTTCGGTAAGTTATACTTATACTAGTGAAGATTTCCTAATGGCCTAATTAGCCAAACATAGATCAACGCAACACAGCCGGTTCTTTTGTCACATAGAAATCTACCAAATGCGTTTTTGTGTATCTAATTAGCCAAAACGTAAAGCGACGTCTGTTGAATTTTGATTTCTATGTTACGTCGGCTGACATTTCAGCGTACAGTGTGCTTTTAGTAAGGTTGCTAGCATCACACTTTGATTTTTGAGTAATATTTTCTTGTATGCGTTTATTTATTGAAGCGAAATGTAAGTATTTTAATTTTAATTGATTTTTTATTAATAATTAAAATATGTTTTAGAATGGTAGACAACAAAACCCAACTGATCCAGTGAATTATTTTTCACTTGCTGTGGTTGCTACGTTGGTAGCATAATCAATAAAAAAGCCATAGACGTTGCGTCATGTTAACCTGTGTTACGTCAAGTTTGCATAATCAGACCATAAGGCCTTTGCAACAAGCGTTTGCGTTGTTCTTTTATGATTTGTTTGTTTTTTTCATCTTTTCATTTATGCTTGACACTTTTTACACTTTTTTGTTTTTCTGTTTTTAATTAACTCTTGCGTGATTCTCGCTGTGATCCACTTAGCTGTTTTATGTTCTATTTGTTTCGTCAATGTAACGAATAAATTACTGCGAAATACATGCACGTTAGTACAAATTATACTAAAAGAAAAGCGAAACAAATGACCGCGTATGACAGAGAGAGTAGCAATGAGAGAAAAGATGGTAAAAATCCCAATTTGCTTTTACCCAAGTATCTTTGGCATATTATACAATTTTGGCATGCCTTATTTCACAAAAAACTAATGAAATTTACATACGTTTTTTAGGCTTCATATACAAATTGTTACCCAATTATTTAAGGCAATACGCCGTAGGTATTTTTCTGTGTGAAACATAGAATTTGTGTATGCGATTTCAACACTATAGTAAAATGCAGTGCACTAAAGTAGTGTACAGTAGTGAAGTGTCGCTACATTTACTTACTACATAAACATAAGAAACAGTACGTTTTTCTGTTGAAACATATGTTTTTCTGTTGAACGCTACAGAATGCTAATGTTTGTGTTCACTTTTTATGCGATCGCAGTGTAGTGTATGTGTTGGCGTTCTTATACACAAAGATATACGCTATAGAATAAAGAGCCATGTTATCTACGTTATCTAAGATACCAAACCGTTTATTTTCGTTAACTTCACTAGTTTACTAGTTGGTAACACTGCAGTTCCTACAATGTACACTGGTGGCCAAAACTAAAGCAACTCTGTATAAGTATAGCGCCTAAGCTTTATAAAATTTTTAATATTGAATATAGAGCAAATATTTTTTTATTTTAAATCATTTTTATTTATTTACTTATTGAAAAAGAGACTAAAAAAGTTTTATTCATTTATGCATGTTTTTTTATAGAGTAGTCAATGCATAAGGCTCAAAAATTGCTTGGTCATAACTAAAGCAACTCTATTGTAAGAGTTGTTCTTGCAACAATAGTTATAAGAAGACCCGTTTATTATGTTCCGTTATGTTTATTATAATTGTTTTGGCTGGCATAAATTTTACTAATTATGTTATCTGATATTTGATATTTGTAATATTTGAAAATTCAAATAAAATGGAAACAAGTATAATTCATGGATAAAAGGGAAAATAATCAGTGAATACAAAAAGGGTAAATGTCAAAAGGCTTTATGTGAACAATTTCGAATAGGTAAATCAGTGATTTCGCGGCTTATAAAGCGTTTTCAAGCGACTAAGTCTGTGGTGACAATTCACCGTGGCGGAAGGCCGAGAAAAACTTCACAGCGAATGACCCAATACATTATCCGCCAAATAAAAAAAAAACCGTTTATAAAATCCACGGAAATTGTCCGAGAGCTAGGATTAGATATCAGTGCTAAAACCGTTCGCAGGCGAGCTATAGAGGCTGGATTACGTGCTCGCACACATGTAAAAAACCATTTATTTTATTCAAAAATCGCTTGGCTAGGCTGGCCTTTGGTAGAGAGCATGTCGATTGGAGTGCTGCCCAGTGGAGAAACATTTTGTTCTCCGATGAATCAAAATTCAATACCAAAGGCTCGGACATGAAAAATGATACAGTAAGACGGCCAGTCAACAAGCGCTTAAATCCTCAATACTCTAAGGCAACTGTGAAGCACGGGGGTGGCTCCACTATGGTATGGGGCTGCTTTCCTTATAACGTAGTTGGACCCCTTTATGAAATTAAGGACAATACGGACCGATATTTATATAAATTTGTTTTGGAAAACATTATGTTGCCTTATGCAGAGGAGACATGCCGCCGCTTTGGGTCTTTCAACATTATAATGACCCAAAGCATACCTCAAATTTGGTCAAAGAGTGGCTTCGCGAGCAAAATATCAGGGTTCTCAAGTGGCCGGCTCAATCCGCTGATTTAAACCCGATAGAGAACTTGTGGAGTATCGTAAATCGGAAAACTAAGAGGGATAGTGCAACGAATAAGCACACAATCTTCAGCCGCATTCAAGACGCATGGAACAACATTCCGCATGATCAAATTCAACGACTCATAGATTCAATGCCTCGTAGATGTGCTGCAGTCTTGAAAAATAATGGAAATGCTATTGATTATTAAGTTATATCATAATATTTTTAGGTATTAATTTAGAAATTGAAAAGTTGTTTTAGTTTTGACCAAGGGAATTTTTGAGTTTTATGCATTTAATACATTATATAAGAACATACATAAATGAACAAAACTTTTTTAGTTTCTTTTTCAATAAGGGAATAAATAAATATGTAAAAAAAAAAAAAAATGTGCGCTCTATCTTTAATATTAAAAATTTTATAAAGTTTATGCGCTATGCTTATACAGAGTTGCCTTAGTTTTGACCACCAGTGTAGATGTGAATTACGAATTGCATAAAATGTCTGCTACTAGCTTCATGTGCTCTCAGGGTTATTCTTTTTGCTAGAACAAATCAATTGTGGGCCACCCTACTGTGGCTGCCTTCGAGTCACGTTACTAAATTGAAATCAATTTGTGTGCTATGTCAGTGGCGGCACTCCGGCACAAAGTGTTGAGTAAATAGATAAAAAAAAAAACGCAAAAAGAAAAATTATAGCTTTTAGCTTTCTTTTATGCATTTACAATTGAAGGAGCAAGGACGCTCGCACATACACGAACATTTCACAAACACTTACACAAATTGAGCGCACTCTTTGTCAATGAGAGATAACGCATGCGCCATAAAACTGGTCGAAAAATGGTGTCCTCATTGGTCTAAGTGTAGAGGCGGAGTTTGCTCGCACAAATACCAAAGCAGTTGACATTATTAAATATGTGTTGGTTTGGCTGAGTGTGTAGCGTGTCCTGGCATTAAGTTGGAAAAAAACGACTTTTTGATGTCACAAATTTGTGTTGCCTCCACTTCGGCAATATGACTGACTGTGGGTGTGCATGTGTGTGTGGGAGTGTGTATGTGTGCATGTAAAGTGTTCTGACACTTGCTTGGATATTGTTGGGTGGTATGACGGGCTGGTTGGTGTTTTTTTTTTGTTTCAACTGCGTCTGGTTTGAGATTTGTATGTGACTGACTTTGCACTCTGACTGGTTAATATAACCGCAGGATTGCATTACGCCGTCATGTACGGAGTTACATAGTCACATTAAGCTATGTGTGTGGTGGAGGAAAAGTGGAAAAATGTGGTCTATGTGTGGGTGTATTTGCAATTGAGTACTTTTTTTGTTTTTTGTACGGTTCAGTAGGTGTTTAATTTTTTTATGGATATCTTTGCATATAAAGACATTTTCAAGGGAAATCTTTTCACGAGTTTGTAAATTATTATTTTGGTGTACTAGAGTACTTAAGACAATTTTTTTTAATACCTTATTTAATCAATAGTTAGATTATTCTGGGCTTTAATTTTGTGCATTTAACAAATTATATTATAATTTATAAAAATAACTCTAAGACTTCTCTAAACTCTAAATAAAGCCGCAAAAAAGAAATTTATTTCAAAATATTTTTGAAATTACGTTTAAGATATAATATTTCTTGGAATCTGATTCTACTAAAATCCTAATACTGAATGTGAAAGTAACATATTTTGAATATAAAAAAACATAATTTTGAAATTACGCTTTAGGTAAAAAAATTCTCGGAATCTAATTCTACTAAAATCTATATACAGACTTCCCTTTCAGTCTGTATAAAGATTTTAGACTAAAAGGGAAGTCTGTATAAAGATTTTAGTTAGTTTTTTTAATGAAAACATATTTTCGTATATGTTCAATTAAACAACATTAAATACAATATAATAAGTAACCTTTGTTTCATTTGGTCTAAAAACTAACTTTCCAGCCTTTCCCATTCAATTTAACTGCTCATCATTCCTAAAAATCTTCAGCTTAAAATGTTAGAAATTCAGCTGGCACTGTTGTTCGCAATATTCCACACTTGAGTTAACCTAAGCTGCAAATATAACATAACTCCTATATACAAACGTGCATGTAATAATCTGCATGAAAAACATTTAACTTAACTCCACCCCTCTTACAAATACACACTCACACTACATAGCACAACAATTTTATCTACTCTTGTCTCACATGTATGTGTAACCAATACAACTGTCACAAAAGTCACTTCAATTTAGACGAGAGTCAGCAAATCAACCCCTATCAACCACCGCTACCTACCACCACCATTTCCAACTTCATTATCAATGCCAACAACACTTAATGCAGTAATACGTAAAAGGTAGGAGAAGTTCTAGCTTTGCAAAAAATTACAACAGAGTCAAGAATATTTCTTTTAGTGCCATAGTACTCTTATATTCCGACACACCCTTGAAATTATTCAAGATACTCTAATCTAAATTAAATGTGAATAAGCTTTTTGAAAGTATTTAACACAACATGACAGTAAAAAAAATTTAAAACTCTGAATATTTATGCATGTATTCATTGGCGTAACTAGTATCTGCCCCCTAAATATTAGACAAATTAATACAATCAAATTATATCGAAAAAAAATTCATAAAGTGTTGCGATTTTATAACGAAACATTTGTCTGGTAAAAAAATGGTCCCTAAAAACTGTGACTATACTGCTTTTTAAATTAAAATTTAAGATTTTCTACAATAATTGTAGTTTTTTTTTTTGATAACGATTACTGTAATTGTAATCAATAAATTTCTCTTTTACAATTATAGTAGTCGTAGTTGTAATTTGATTTTATATCGATTACAGTAATAGTAATAAAACGTTCTTTTCATTACAATTACAGTAGTCGTAATAGTTAATTTTAAAGATTTCGATTACTGTAATTGAAATCGGAAAGTAATTGCAATTGCAATATGCCCATCTCTGTTAAGGTGATCTCTGCTAAGGTAGTCGAATATCAAGGAACACAGTTTGCCATCACTAACAAAACAAAATCTGCTGTTCAATTGGGAGTTTTTTCCAAGATGTATTAAAGAAGGTGGAAGAACTAGGTGACGTCTATAAAATCAACACCGGTGCGCTGTCAAATATTCGTCGTAGTAATGCCACTTTATTTTTTTTTTCCTTTGTGTGGGACAAACACTTTGAGAGGGAGTTTTGCAGCGGGAAAGGAGATTAGCTAAGAAGCATCACAAACAACCAAATTTTAGGGTTATTTTTGAGATGTAAAGTTAAGTAAACTAAATTGGTGGCGTTTTCCTTTATTCAATATATATATAAAAAAAAAACGAAATGGCCATCTCAGCCCTTGAAAGCACTTTGACCGAGCTTTCCATTTTTATTTCCTCTGAAAATGCTGACTCACAATTATGAGACTCTTCATTGCCGCCGAGCCCATTTTGAAAGTGTGTCAACACACGGCAGTGGGAAACATATTGTGTTGAGGTGTCTATAAGCTTTTGATCCAGCAGCCTGCATAACTATCGATGACGATATGTCTTCCCAGCACCAATGTATTTTTTTATTAGGACTTCCCAACTTCTAGATTTGGCCTTTGGTGAAAACCGTATTAAGGTTTTCTGACAAATCGCTGGATTCCTTCTTTAGTCTTTCGACATCATTATTCAGCAGAACAATTTTTTTTTAAGTTCTCCAACCGATTCGAAATAATCATCGCTAGATAAAATAAAGAACAGTAAATCAAAACTGACTGGCAATGCCAACAGAAATGTAAACAAACGTGAAATGAATCAGATGTCTTTTCATGAAACAAAACTAACCTTGTATTTTTTTTATATTTACTTACTCAGTCTGTGTACTCTATACTTTATCCGCTCCAAAATCAATATTTTGTACTGGAGGTTTTACATGCAGTGACGGCATTGCGCTCGGCATCAGACGTGCTTTTTTACATAATGGATCACCAGGAGCATTTATGAAATCCTACATCCTGAAATTTTTTCTTCAGACTGTTCCTATAGGCTTTAGGTCCAAGCCGCAACAGTCGATACACTTCTTTCTCCGAAAATCGTCATTTGGAACTTGGAAAAAAGAAATATTCTCCTTATTCCATGTACTATGGCACATAGCACAGCTTTTAGACATATTTAATATAGTTTTTATTTAAGAAAATCTCACAAGAATCACTAAAATCACTAAAATCACAATTAAAGAGAAGTCACTCTAGACGCGTTTTGTTTACTCGAATCAATAAGAACAAGTAACAAAACATTGGATTTTTCATTGGATTATCGCTCAAATATGGCAACACTATATTTTGTTTGATTTTGACAGCGCATCGGTGTGGATTTTATAGACGTCACCTAGTTCTTCCACCTTCTTTAATACATCTTAATTTTTTCTAAACCTAAAATGTTTCTTACTTTTTTTCACAACATTGTTTTTGTGTGTAAAGTGTGACGTAGAAAAACGTATATTTATAAAGGGTGGTTAAATTTTAAGGGCCGATGTTGGATGTAAACCACACCTAAACGTCAAATTTTTTTTCTGCATTTGATTTGACATTTCTCAATTTCAGACTAACTCAATTTGGACCATGGAAAGATACACAATCGAGCAAGGCGTTAAAGTTATTCAGGCTTATTAAGAAACGGGTGTTCAAATCGAAATGCATATCGTGCACTATGTGATTTTTTCGGTCAATTTAATTGTCCATATGTGCATACAATCGGAAAAATCGTGCAAAAATTTGAGCAAACCGGATCTGTGGGAGATGGAAAAACACCAGTGCATGCTCGTACTGCAGAAAATATTGCTGCTGTTCGCGATAGTGTGGCTGAAGAACCGTCCACCTCAACTCGTCGTCGTTCCCAACAATTGCACCTCACGCTCGTCGTTGATGAACATTATGCATAATGACTTGCATTTACAAGCTTACAAGGAACAATTGACTCAAGAACTAAAGCCTCTTGACCATTTCAAGCGTCGTCAATGGTCAGAATGGTGGCAAGAAATGGCAACAGTAGATGATCAATTTTTGAAGAAAATCATCTTCAGTGATGAGGCACATTTTCACCTCAGTGGATTCGTCAATAAGCAGAATTGCCACATTTGGGCGAATGATAATCCAAGAGTGATTGTCGAAAAACCAATGCACCCACAAAGAGTGACTGTTTGGTTCGGTTTATGGGCTGGCGGCATCATCGGGCCGTATTTTTTCCAAAATGAGGCCGGTCAGGCAGTTACTGTAAATAGTGTTCGCTATCGTGAGATGATAACGAACTTTTTATGGCCCGAATTGGAAGATATGAATGTGGACGATATGTGGTTTCAACAGGACGGTGCCACTTGCCACACAGCTAACGAAACAATGGCTCTTTTGCGCGACAAATTCAATGGCCGTGTTATCTCACGTGGTGGCAATGTTTATTGGCCGCCAAGATCATGTGATTTGACATCGTTGGACTTCTTTCTTTCGGGTTATTTGAAAGAAAGGGTGTACGTCGATAAGCCACCAACAATGCAAGAGCTAAAGGATGATATATTTCGGCACATTAACGGCATAGAACCTCACTTATGCCTCAGCGTCATCGAAAATTTGGACCATCGGATGGAGGTGTGCCGCCGAGGTCGCGGCGGTCATTTGACCGATATTTTATTCCATACATAATTGAACTATACCAATATTATCATAATAAAAAGAAATGACAATAATTTCCTAGATAATTTGTGTTTTATTCTAAATCAACATCGGCCCTTAAAATTTAACCAGCCTTTATAACTGTCAATAAAAAAATCTTCCCTGACTGATATCCTGGCTACGCTCATGAAATTTAATATAAAATAATTTACGTCGTCTTCTCTTCATCTTCTGTATATATAAAAACAACAAAGTCGTATTATATGTTTGTAATTTCATAACTCGAGAACGTAAGAACCGATTTGCTTGGGAACTTTGGGAAAATCCGGAAAATTCAGCGAGAAAAGTTGACATACCCACTTTTACCGCCGACAAATCAATAAAAATGCTATAAGCTGGTCGTTTTGAAAATACAGTAACTTTTTAAGTGACCTAATAATTGTGAAACGCACCTTATATTCTTGGTGTAATGCGCAGTCAATATTCTAGAAAATTAGTTGGGACTAGACACGTCCCAATTTAATTTTAACACTTTATTTCAGTACCACCTGAATACCCGGCTTTGCTCGGGAGTTGATATAAATAATTTTCAATTTCATTCGTCGATTTGAAAAAAACTTTTCACAAACTTTAGAAGAAATTTTGTGTGCATCTTTTAAACCGGTAACTTCGGCGAATAACGAGCGTTCAACTAAATTTTATTTTTCAAAGTCTTGTGAGACCGATGAAGTGGATTTAATTATATTTATACCCCCGCTCTGTACCGAGAAATAAGCTTATGTTAAATTTAAAAAAAAACCTGGTATTATATGGTATATTACTATCTGAGATTTGCTTTGCTTGACTGAAATCGACAACGATACAAATTTCTCTTTTATCAACACCGTTTTTCTTAGATATTCATGGCTTCTCGGCTTTTCTTCGCTGCTTGCGTTTATAATAACAATACCATTAAATTCAATTAAATATCATACATAAAAATTTTACCTTCGCCTGCCGTAAAGATTTGAACTCACACCCACCGATACCACCGATTAAGAAGTCACTACACTACGCATCGAGCCAAACTCCTTCGTAACGCAGAATAATCGATTCAATATTAATTACAACTGAAGCTATGCTGTAGAACACAATATTCTATTAATAGATTTTTTTTGTATGGCTATCAATAGAATACTGTGACATACTGCATCTGTTAATACAGCATTTGCTAACATAGCTGCAGTTATGTCAGCAACCAGCAGCAAGTCTTTTTGGATCAATGGGTAGAGCGATGGACTGATACTAAAAATTCCAAGTTTATTTCCGCACGGCGGAAACAGAAATTTGTTTTCTATTTTTCTTTTCTTTTTGTTAATGAAATGTAATAAGATTTACTGGTGTCAATAGTAACGTGTGTTTTTTAATTTACTTTATGTTATTTTTGAATTAAAAAGTTATTTTATTACAAAATAAACCATTAAATTATCAAATCTACCCTTCTGTCGTGTTTAGCAAAGCACCTGTGTTTTATTTTTGCAAAAAATAGCTCAAAACTATCGAAGTATGGTATGTGCTATCAAAGCAATGTATTAAACAATAAATTGCTTTGCTGAATAAGCATAAGTTTATAATTCCCATACAATTCTCTTTACCCATGCCGACTTAGGTGATTTAACTATTGCTTATTTTCTTGGTGTGCGTAAGGGGCAAACATTAACTTTGTCATTCAGTTTGTACCGCCAATAAGGAGGTGTGGCAGGTATAGAAAAGTATATATATTTTTGTTCTGCATAACAGTCATAGTCGATTTCCGTGTGCCCGTCTGTCCGTCATTTTTAAATTTTACAGCATTTGCGATGAAATTCAAAATAAAAGCCTCTTTTAAAAAATGAAGATCAAGTTCGAAAATTAGCGAAATTGGATGAAAACCACGTCTACTTTTATACATACAAAGATACTTTATTTTTACAGTAAAATCTCTGTAAAAAAAATCCACAAAAAATAAATAAATGTCTTTTAACTATGCACAATAGCTTTGATATTTTATATAAGCCATTTCTATGATATTTGGCAAAATCGGATGAAAACCACGACTACTTCCCATACAAAAATTTTTTAAACTAAACTAAAATTTAGTTTAACTAGGATTTTAAGCTAAAATCTCTTAAAAATCCACAAAAATCAAAGAAATGTTTTGAAATTTAGCACATAAGCTTTGATATATAATATGAACTATCTCGGCAAAATCGTATGAAAACCACGCCTACCTCCCATATAAAGGGACGTCATCAAAATAGGAATATTTTCGTAAATATATAAAACTGAATGCTATCGTATCTGACGTGACTAAAGGCCTCGAATATACTTTAATACGGCGGGGGTGTATTTTAGCTCCATTTCTTACTAGTTTTTATTAAAACTTATGAGGACAAACGCATTTACATATGCAACATTCGTCATAAATGAATTAATGGTGAGTTTGGATGGTCTTTTGAAACCATGGAAGATTTCGGTGTTTTTTGTGTTAGCATTGCACATTTTGCGTTAGTTTTGATTCCCATTTGATATAAACATGACATAGGGCAATCTGTTTTCCAGAGTCCAAAAACAAAGTTTCCCATCTCTTTATGTCTTTTCATAAGTGTTTCCAATACCAACTGAGCTATCAGATTGTTAACATCATTTTAAATTTAAGTGAGACATATCTATCTGGCTACTGAAATATTGCTCCGAAAATTAACTTGTCAATATAAAAATAAATAAATAGCCAAAAATATCAGAAAAACTGAGAAAGTCAAAGCATTAATGTGTATAAAGTTAAGTTTAGTTTATGTTTAAAAAATGTTCAGTATTTATTTATATGTGAACCACTGTATGCCATAACACAGGAGCGTTTCATAAGCAAAATTGATGCACTGAATAAACAACAAACGATATGCAAAAAACTTAAACGCTCCCGTAAATGACTTTCGAACTAGTAAACAGAGCCACAAACGTACTCGTGCCACAGCCTACAAGAGCCGATCACGGCCTACTCCGAAAAAGTTTCATGCAAAAAATAACCAAAAAATGCCGCCATATTAATTTGTGGGCCCCACAAATCGTGCCTCAAACTCAAACACAGCACAGATACAAAATACCAGCATACTCCCACACACGCACACAAACATTCATACACACACACACACACACACATGGTACTCCCACACTGATGCATAGCTTTATATAAAACTTCTGGTATACGTTGACTTTCTTGCGCGCGCCTTTCAAGCTTCTATGTAGCTTAACAGGGGAAGCGTACAAGGACGAGGACATTGCACTGACTCGCAAGCAATGACTATGTGATGCTCTTAAAGTGGTAACTCGGTTACTCTAGTACATCGATGGCGGCACCGGATATACATAGCTTTTATCATTCTTGACATTTTGTGGTGAATAGTAGAAAGCCACAGGATACGATGTCAGTAAATGGTCGAAGTTACAAGCGCGAGTTGGCGGCTACAGGAGTGGGAGCAGAACAGTGATTACAACAACAACAACGACAGCAGCAATATCTCAAACACCCACACCAGGACATATGCGAAGCAGCCTGACAGGAAGTCTCGATTTGTTGTAATCACATTAAAATAAGAGAAGACAGAAAAAAAAAAATTAAAAACGAACTGAAAAAAGGGCGTTTTCCGGTTGGCCTCTATGCGGCGATGTTGGAGTGGCGGAGAGTGAAGAAAGGGATGAAAAGCGCACCAACAATGAACAGGACCTTTTGTAGCTTTTCGCATTTAGACGACTTTTTTTCAAATAGCTCTTGTTGTTGGCCTTGTTGTTGTTGTTGCTGTGAAGAGGACCTTTTGTGTGCTCAATGTGGCTATTGATGATGCAGAATGGTGGCGGTGTTGATGTTGGTGGTAGTGCTGGCTGCTGTTAGTGGTACGTGGCTGCTAGTGGGTGTGGGTTGGCTTTTGCTTGCCTTACCTCGTGTTTCGTCCTTTGTGCTTGCTGCCTTTCACATTGTTGTAGTTGTTGTGTTATCATTCTTGTGTTGGCTGTCAAATTGACTGCAAAGCAAAAAAAAAAAAGGAAGAAGGACTCTTGAAGCTTCACTTTTATAATTGGTGGCCTCTGTCGTAGTTCACAGATCGTAACGTTAACAACACGTCGTCGCGGAATGCGCTGCAAATAGTTGAGCGTATTTTCAAAGAGCTAAGCGAAAATTGCAATTGTGTGTTATAAAATATTGTTAAAGTTAACAAAAACAAAAAAAATAAAAACTTAATGCTAACGACATCATTTAATTTTGTGTGGCGCAGCATGTTAAATATCTTAAGATTTATATCATTAAAACTAAAAAATATAACGATTTTTTTATAAATGAAAAGTCAATCATCATTTAAGCTTGGCTTTGTGAGAAAAGTCACTGCATAAAAGTGCTTGTTTTAAAAATTTGATTTAAAAAATTCTTCATTTGTTTAAACTTTGGAAAGCAAAAAATCAAACCTTCATCCTGGATACCTTAGGATTTAAATATTTCCATCAACGGAAAATGGGAACAGGTTCGTAAAAACCGACGGTAAAGTCTTGGTCACACTGGAAGGAATAACTAGTCCTACTCTTCATTTTCAGTTAGCGAAAAATATGATAATGTGAATATAAAAGAAATTTTTAATAGCGATTTAACAATATTAACTAGATTCCAAAAAAGTTAGCGACTATAATCGTTGTCATATCGGACATTGTGCGCGCCACGTATATAGAAAATGACAAATTTTCTATAGATAAATACAGCAAAAATAGTTTGGAAATTCTTTCACTGGTGTTCATATTTTAAACAGATCTTTTGAAATTATTAAATCTTGATGGTACTCACAAATATATATTATTAATAAAAACAAAAAGTATGTGTGTGTCCGTTACGCACGAAAGAAGTGAAACTGCTACCCAAAAATAGAATTCCTCGGATTATTATTAACTTGCAAACTTCGAACAAAAGCTACTTAATAACAAAGCTATTAAATCAAAATTAGAATGATCATTTCGCATTCCTATTGTAATTAATGATTTTTGTCTTATTCATAAACAATCTCAGCGATTGTTACCGTTACCGATACCGATACCGTTAAGGTCTCTTTCCAGCTCTTAAGTAATGAGTCAAGTAAAATTTTCTATATATTTCTTGAATGAAAAAAGTAGCAAGAAAGTCTTTTTGACAGCACACAAAAATAAAATAATTTGTTTTAAGTTAAATATAATAATTAAAAAACATTTTTTTGGAGAATCGTGGTGCGGGGAAATTTCTCCCTGTCCTGTATTCCAATCAGGCTGGCTGGGATAAAAACTGTTGCAGTTAAGCAATAGGATTAACCTTAACTAGCAGTGCCAGCTTTCAGTCCGTTTCAACGGGATAGGCTGCTCTGCCTTCGGTGAATTTCTTCCTGCCCGTTAAAAAATTCTGTGTAAATATTATCTAACGAAACGTTCTTCTATTCTATATCCAGATTCATGTATAAATACTCTGTTTTCAAGATTGGCTACAAATACAATTGACTTACGGGCGAGTTAAGTATTTTGGATAGGA
This sequence comes from Coremacera marginata, assembly GCA_914767935.1. NCBI lineage: Eukaryota > Metazoa > Arthropoda > Insecta > Diptera > Sciomyzidae > Coremacera > Coremacera marginata. The sequence goes on from OU612045.1 coordinate 151,488,130, forward strand.
AAAGATAGATCAAATGTTGCATATACTTTTACCACAATACGACTTTGGTACTGCCTGACAGTAGTTGCCCCGTTATCCTTCTATTACAAAGCTCGAAACGTGGTACTGATAGTTTTCTTATGAGCAATCGTCAGCTTGCATACAGCAGTTATACAGCAGTACTGCCCTTGAAGCGTACCAAACGACAAGTAGAATCTCAGTCAAGCTCATCGGTTCCAACAGAAAAACTGACTCAGTCCGCTGAAAAGCTAGAGCTCCAATTACCGAAGGAATGTACTATGAAATTTTGCACTACCAAAACAAATAAGCAGCCAAGGTTTACTGGTATTCAATCAGAATGTCTATATGAGCACTCAAACGTGCTGAAGCCTGAAGTCAACATTGATGATGAAATGCCAACTGTCTACGAAGTTTTCGATGCAGTTGGCAACTTCCAAGGTACGAAACTAATATAAGTAGCAATCCTTATTGAATTGTCGGTATGTTTTTAGAATTATGCAAGTTGATAGTAACGCAGTCTGAGCTTTATGCTCAGCAAAAGGGACGAAATTTTACATCTTCGGTGGAAGAGCTCAAGGCTTTTTTTGGTATGATTATACGAATGAGTCTTGTTAGAGTGCCTACCTTGCGCTTATTTTGGTCAACAGATCCTACATATCAACAGCTACATATATCTAACGTTATGCCGACAGAAAGATTCGAGAAAATTCTCAGAAATATTCATTTTTGCGATAACGAAAAAGCAGATACTAATGATCGAGGTTACAAGATACAGCCTGTTATTGATCCCATAAACGAAGTGATTCCGAAGGCATTCAGTTATGGAAAAAAAGTGTGTGTGGATGAGCATATGATAAAATTTTTAAGGTAGAAATGCTATGAAGCAGTACATGAAGGATAAACCAACGTCATGGGGCTTTAAGATGTGGTGTTTGAACGATTCTGAGACTGGGTTTCTATATCACACTCAACTTTACACAGGAAAAAAATCACAGGTAGAGCATGGTCTTGGAGAAGAAGTTGTTTTGGATCTTTGTAAGCCATTATCAAGCAAAGGCATAGAAGTATACTTCGATAACTTTTTCACTTCCATTAATTTGCTAAATATATTGCTGAAAAATGATATCAAGGCTTGTGGAACAATTCGAAGCAAAAGAAAGCACATGCGAAGAAACTTGAAAACTGATAAAATGATGAAACGAGGTGATATCTCACATTTTACATCAAACGTCATTTCTGTAGTGAAATGGATGGATAGTCGTGCGGTTTTCGTTGCATCAAATTTTCTAGATCCAACCGTAACTGTTCCTGTGAAACGACGCATATTCGGCCAAGCTGATAAAGTTAGTGTACGTTAGGTGTAGACCTAATAGATAAAAAAAAGTTTATTATGAGTATGACCGAAGAAGCAAATGTCGTTTGTATATTCGGTTATTCTTTGATTTATTTAAAATATGTATTCTCAATGCTTATATTGTATACAATAAAATTGTGGTCACCAATGCTACAGCAAACAAAGTATCTTCAATAGAGTTTCGTTCTGCTCTGGCTATTGAAATGATAAACGATTTTAGTTCTCGCTTACGTCAGCAGCCAGAATCAGTTCTGAAGAGAACACACAAAATCAGCAAACCAAAAACGGCACATACTATGGAAAAACGTGAAAATTGGAAACGATGCGTTCAATGTTCGGAGCAAAAAGTTTATAAGCGAACAAACGTTTATTGCCAGCAATGTATAGTTTTTTTATGCTTCATAACAACACGTAACTGTTTTGGAACGTACCATAATCAAATATAATAACAATAATATTTAAAAACATTTTCACTACTACATATTCTATAAATGAAATACGCAAAAAAACTTGTTCCGTTTAATTTGTATTATATTAATTTTTTAATCAAAATCTTCCAAAGACGACGATAGGCAAGTATGTTTGCCAGCCTCTCACTCCTAAGGTAGTGGTCCGAGTTGATCAAGATGATTGATTTCAGCTAATTTGAGGTCTTAGAAGAAGAATATTGCGTTTATTTTAAAATGGAACCACGGGAAATCTTACTGTCGTGAAAGAGTTAAGCCCTAAAAAGTTGTTGAATAGGGTTATAAAGTTATTGGTAACCATATTGTAACTTTTAAGTAACCAAATTTATTTGAAGAAATAATGTGAAGAGTATATGGTACAACTGTTTCTTGTTACTGATTATTGCCTTTGGCTGATTTAAACCATGATACAATAATTTACAAGGTAGCCTTGACAACTACCTTTTTTCTCACGAGCGGCGATCGGGAGTTGTCAAATCAATACAAAGTTTAACTTGTCATCTGTTTTGCTGCTTCTTCGTTTTCTCTTTTCAATGTGTTTTTGACAACTCCAAATCGCCAAAAGAACTGTCACTCCTACCTTGTAAATCATTATACCATGATTTAAACCAAAGATTATACGTTATTATTGGTTTTTATGTTGCAATTTCTTGCACTTCTTGAGACAGTCTTCGGTTGTGGATCGAAGAGTGTGGATCAAACGTAGTAGAGCCTTTACCAAGGCAATTTTACGGTTTTTAACTTTCTTAAAAATCTACTTACTTTATGCTTACCGAAGTGTTTCACTGGCAGCATAGTTTCCAATCAGTATTTTTTGGTATATATTTGGCATTATCTGTTAAAAAAATGATGGATCTCTCCAGTGGGGTATGAATTAATTAGAGGAGGATTAAATATTAGCTTTGTGTATCTTAGTGATTTGATCTATTTTTTTTAAACATATCTCGAAAGGATTTGACCCAATGTGAGAATTTTGAAACAAAATTTTTCACTTTTAAGTAATTGCTGGAAGCAGGCCTTTAGCGCGAAGTTAATTTTAGTACATTTTCGGGAAATTTATTTTGCAGTATTACTAATTTTCAAAAATTCTGGCATAATTTGGGATGATTTTTAACGATATACCTTAGTCTGGTTTCAAACATTGAAGATATGTAAATCAATTGTCACGCTATTAGAGTAGCGTAGTTCTGAATGTTCGCAGTTTCCATTCTATATTATAATTATTCAATGACAATACGTTTTCAATTTAACATTTTCGGGAACTTAATTAGACAATTCACAAGATGTTTTAAAAGTTGTGTGTTTAAGCTAAAGTTGTATAAGAATACAAATCTTCTAAGCACAATCTACCCAATCAGCAGTTTGTAAAAATTTAGAAAAACAAAAATGTCTGACGAACGTGAAAAAAATAAAATTCTTGCAGCTTTATGCGAATATCGAGTAGTTGCATTGTTGAAGGTTGAGTCATGTTAGTGGTTAATTATTTTTGTACATTTCACCATTACTTCTTCATGCATATGTGTCTTCAGGTGACGAGGAAGAGGAATTAATAAATCACTTCTCAGTAAACATACTTTGCCTTTTGAATAATCGTACACCGAAAAAAATCGACGTGTTCTAAAATTGATCACAAGTTATCATTTTCAAATTATACAGGGTGTCCCGCAATTGAATGCAACTATTTACGGAGCTGAAAGGTTATGTCGAGCTGAAAAAAAAATCGTATAGGAGGGGGCGGGCGGGGGTCTATTTTCACATTCTTAGGAGCTACAGGGTTATATAATGTATCACGACTTTGATTCACGTTATTGTTTCTAGCAGAAAAACTAACTTATATGAAACTCAAGACTTTTTTCGTAAGCACCATTAGACTGTGGAACTCCTTGACGAGGTTTCTTAAATCTATTTCAAATGCACAATACTTCAAGCAATTAATATTTGCACATTTTTCTTAAATTCTCGTTTCTCTTTTACTTTCTCGCTTTTTTTTTTCTTTCTACATTTCACATTTTTTCTATAATACTTCACTTCAGTATATATAAGTTCGTGTTGATTTCATTATTTTAATTAATTTAAATTGATTTTAGAATTAAACTTAAGTAATTTTTATATATAAATGTAATAACTTTGTTTCTTTCTCATTATGATTTTATGCTTGTTCGAGATATATAGTATACTATTTTATTGTACGCAAAAGAATAACTCTTTCTTATGTACTAATCATATAATTAATTATAAAAGAATAACTCTTTCTTATGTACTAATTATATAATAAATGCAAAATTACCTTTAGATAAGTCTGTATTGTAAAGACACTTTATCGATTATAAGTATTAAACAACTGAACCATAAAAGGAATAGTAAAGGCTCAACCAAGTTATGCGTAAGCAAACAAAAGCATCAGAGAGAAGTTAACGATAAGTATGATTAAGCACGAACAAAACTCGAAAAAACACTGCCAAATATTCAACAAGAAGCAAAGTAAGCACTGGAAAAATTTCAACATGAATCAATTTAAATAAATTGACAAATAAAAACTATTTTATTTTTTTCGAAAAGGGTTGCCAAAGCTTTTTAAAAATTATGTTGGGAGTGTATATAAATTTATTTATCTTTAAAAAGACTGATTTGAAACTGAAAACTACTGCCTAAAGTATACTTTTTGAAAAAATTCCATGATTTAAATTTATAATTCGGTGTAAGAATAGCCAAATCAAAACTAAAATTATTTTCAATAGAGTTCGCAACCGTATTCTGCTTAGCAAACTACGGAGTCGAGCGCTCTTACTCAAGTTTTCAAAAGTAAACGAAAATTGAGAAACTTAACGAAACAAATGCTTACGCAAAACTTGGACGGCGCCATACAATGCTGTACAAGTACGTACTTTTGCTCTCTTGCTTTTGTTTACTTACGCATAACTTGGTTTTGCCTTAAGAGTCAAAAAATGTTAACGTAGTACAAAACAATACGCTTGAAAATCGTGGGAAGTTCAAATTCTAGTTGAATTCATTGTGGGAAATTTTATAAAAATTCTTTCTGAAAAAACAAAATTCAAAATTAAAAAAAAAAATCTTTTCATAAAATCTCAATGTCAAAAATTTTTTAACAATAAACCCAAACACTAGAGAAAAAAAAACACAGCAATGCAAATAATATTGAAAACATATTTAAAAATCTTCTTAAACTAACAAAGGCAACAAGCAAAACTTTCAAACAGCAGTTTTTAAATAAACACTTGAATTCAGTTCGGTTCAATTAAAGAACAACACGAAAGAAACAATGCAACAAAAGCACCCGATTTTGCAAAACATTCACACTTTAACGGTTCATAAAGTATGTAGAGCGGTACAACACAAATGTGTTAATAGGGTGCGTGTGAAAGTGTAACGAATGGGAATTGAAAATTGACAACGCGTGCCGCTAATCAAAGAGGGTACCGCTTGACAACAACAAACACCACAATATGTCAAATGTATGGTCAGACAACCCCTTTTTTTTTGGTGTTGAGCCCACCCTCAATGCTTCTACATTATTTTGACAAGTGTCAAGCGATTAGATGGTTTTATTTTCTAAACTGAGCTACGTGCCTTCAAAGGCGTCAAGGATTAAATGCTACCAGCGAGTATAGAAGGAGAGAGTGTGAAGTAGCAAGGCACATAAGTTGCCTTGGACTTATGTTGACACTATTGACTACCACTTGAGACGGAATTTGTAGCATGAGCATCCTTTTGCTTTTGCCACTCCGCTCAGTCAAAAGGACAACAATTCAAATTTAAAGCCTATAAAAACTTTGCTTTGTCTTTTGTTTTTTTTTTGACATGTCCTGGAATTGTCCGGCTTGTTATTTAAAAGAAGTAGAAGAAGAAAAATATTTAAATATTTTTGCATGCCGTATGCATGTGACGTGTGAGTCCTTATGCAAATGTTAGAAACATAACCATAACGTAAGATAGGGTGCGCAAAAAGGCAAAAACAACAATAAGTAAACTAATTTTCAACTTAATCCTAGCTAATTTCATTTAAATCCGATTTTTCATTATCCTGTGAGCTGTAGAAAAACTTGTTGTTTTTGTTGAATTTCTTTTTTTCATTTTCGGTAGTAACGATATTTTTGTAACGCATGTGTGTGCATGTGTGTGATAGTATGTTTGTGTTCTAAAGGATTTCGCACAGTATATCGATGTTTTTGTTGGCTCATACCTGGCAAAAAAATAACAAAATATTTAATGTTATTTCTGTGCGTTGCTCGGTTTTTGTTTTTCTTAGCTGCTGTGTAAGTAGCAAAGAAAATCTAGGATAATTAGTCGAAGGATACATTTTCTTTTCGTAACAAATTAACTAATTGATGATATGAGGATGTTTTGGACAAAAAAGAAACAAACTTTTATTAAACTGAGAAGAAATTTTCTGATTAAGCCTTTGTGTGGCACCTAAAAAGCATAATTTCTATATAGTTTTACAATTTTTTTATTGAAGCGAAACTTCTTACGCCTTGTTTTGTGATTTGCTCGAGTGAAATCTCAAAAACGGCGCTTTTTTCGCGACACCCTTTTCTTAGAATTGATATACTTTTTTTTGCTTGTGTCCATTATAACAAGAAAATGTAATATTAAATATTAAAAATATTTTTTGGCCCACCGTGGGAATTAAACTCGTACCCCATCGATTAACAGTTCAATACGCACGACATTGCTACAGGCAGTATCCAATTAGCTCTGTTAAGTCGGTTCTTGCTTCTTAGTCTTATGTGTTGAAGTGTGTAGTGCTTAATGGTTAAGGTGCAAGCCATTATTGTCATCTAGTACTATTTCAAAATGTAAGGAGGACGTTGGTTTTCAGGGTTGAGAGTTGCGCTAGATTGACGAAGAATGGTTTGTCTAGTTTTTTTAGTATACATCTTGGCTATGCCAGGCAAGCACATAGAAAGTGAGGCAATGTTTCATTTTCTCTAGGATTATTATAACTGCGACAATGGGTGCAAGGAGTTATAATTCGTTCTGCGTGCACGCTAATGCAGAAGGTGATCATTATTCAGGTAATACTGATTACCGTGATTCTCGCCATGTCAGTTCGTGGACTTTTTATCAGCTTGCATGAGGATCACATTTTTCTTAAGAGTCTTACCATCATTCCATGCTCATTATGCCACCACACTGTACTATCTTACTATACTATCATCCCATATTGTCATTTCTGTCATCAGCTAAATGAAGCCGTATAGAATCTTACCCAAACGTGTCTTGTCTAAAAGAAACCATTGTGTCCAGATTGGACATAAAGCGTCAATTGGGTGAGTTTTTCTTTTATTTTGCGTTTTTTTTTTCTTTAAATTGGGGCAAATAATTACATATATTCAGTCAATCCACAAAAAAAACTATTTTTATCATCCTATTTGTACCATATACATGAACACGCTCACGAGCGTAAATATGCCCCAAAAGAAAAGTGTTTAAGTCATTTTATAAAACCGTTTTCTGAAGTTACTTTTCATTATTTAAGTCAGTTGAAGAGACGTTGAACAGAACTAGAATACAATTCGTTAATAGTTTTTTTATAGAAAGAAATTTTTTAAAAAATTTTCCAACAGATACTGAAGAATTTTGGTTGAAACCGAACGATTCAAAAAAATGTTTGGAAAGGCAAAATGCTGAAAAATTTTTCTAAACTATCGTTTTGTGTTTATTTAATACCAAACGCATTTTTTGGAAGAGTATTTTTTGTGGTGAATGTAACTTAAACGAAAATGAGAAATCGTATGATGCTGGAAACCCAACATCGTCTATTTATAAAGAGTGGTTAAATTTGAAGGGCCAATGTTGAATGTGAACCACAGCTAAACGTCAAGTTTTTTTCTGCATTTTATTTGATATTTCTCAATTTCAAACTAACTCAATTTTACTAATGGAAAGATACGCTATCGATGAACTCGTTAAAATCAAATGCATATCGTGCACTTCGTGATTTTATCGGTCAATTTAATCGTCCAAATGTGCGTACAATCGGAAAAATCGTGCAAAAATTTGAGCAAACCGGGTCTGTAGGAGATGTAAAAACACCAGTGCATGCTCGTACAGCTTTTACTGCAGAAAATATTGCGGCTGTTCGCGATAGTGTGGCTGAAGAGACGTCCACCTCAACTCGTCGTCGTGCCCAACAATTGCACCTCTCACGCTCGTCGTTGATGAACATTATGCATAATGACTTGCATTTACACGCTTACAAGGTACAATTGACTCAAGAACTAAAGCCTCTTGACCATTTCAAGCGTCGTCAATGGTCAGAATGGTGGCAAGAAATGGCAACAGTATATGATCAATTTTCGAAGAAAATCATTTTCAGTGATGAAGCACATTTTCACCTCAGTGGATTCGTCAATAAGTACACATTTGGGCGAATGATAATCCAAGAGTGATTGTCGAAAAACCAATGCACCCACAAAGAGTGACTGTTTGGTGCGGTTTATGGGCTGGCGGCATCATCGGGCCGTATTTTTTCCAAAATGAGGCCGGTCAGGCAGTTACTGTGAATGCTGTTCGCTATCGTGAGATGATAAAGAACTCTTTATGGCCCGAATTGAAAGATATAAATGTGGACGATATGTGGTTTCAACAGGACGGTGCCACTTGCCACACAGCTAACGAAACAATGGCTCTTTTGCGCTACAAATTCAATGGCCGTGTTTTCTCACGTGGTGGCGATGTCAATTGGCCGCCAAGATCATGTGATTTGATTTTAAATCATTTGAACGTTATTTGAAAGAAAAGGTGTACGTCGATAAGCCAGCAACAATTCAAGAGCTAAAGGATGAGATAATTCGGCACATTAACGGCAAAGAACCTCACTTATGCCTCAGCGTCATCGAAAATTTGGACCATCGGATAGAGGTGTGCCGCCGAGTTCGCGGCGGCCATTTGGCCGATATTTTGTTCCATTCATAATTGAACCATACCAATATTATCATAATAAAAAGAAATGACAATAATTTCCTAAATAATTTGTGTTTTATTCAAAATCAACATCGTCCCTTAAAATTTAACCACCCTTTACATACAAAACTCAATTTCGTCTATTATACGAGTAACATGTCACATGAAAGCCTTAAGCGTTTGCTGCAAGACTTTTCCTTCTACAGAAAATATGATTTTTAAGTGCATATAGAGCTATATAGAAAAAAAATTTAAGTGTGGAGGTAGATGATAAAAGTGAGGAGAATATTGAATACCTTCTTCAGGAAACTTTTGACATGTCTTAATTGTTTGTGTTTTAAAGAAGAGTTTATTTATTTAATGTAAATTTGTTTGAATTATTTTTTGTGAAAAGAACTTTGAATTTTTTTTACCTTTTTGTACATTTGCCATGTATACAAGTATAATCCTTAAAAGAAAACAGTTAAGTTTGAAAAGGAGTTTGTGGGAAAATTTTTGCGCATAAATATTGTAAATTTCCGAAATAGCGCTTTTTTGGGCTACAAAATATTAAAAACCGAAAAATTTGGCTATCTTTGGCTGTAAGAATTTTGAGGGTCGTGCGTTTTCGATAAACATAAATACATGGACATAAATACTGTTACACATATTTTACGCTATAAATTATTTTTAAATCACATTTTTATTGATATATACTGTATACAGAAAGGAAATATTCATAAGAAAATAGCCACCTTTGGCATTCGCGCACACCTTAAGTCGGACTGGCCAATCCTCAATAGCCGCATTCACCTCGTTTATTGGAAAATTGAAAACCATATCCTCTTAGACAGTCCACAATTTGTAATCCAGTGGGTTCAAATCTGGACTGCCAGATGGCCATTCTTCAGAGGAAATGAACGCTGGAAAATTGTTTTGTAGCCAGGTTTGCATTTATTTAGCTATATGGGCCGGCGCAGAATCCTGCTGGAAGGTCCTCGACTGGTTTTGATACAACGTTAAGGTAACGTGGCCTTATAACAGCTTCCAAAACGATTTCTTGGTACACTTTGGCCGATGTTTTGACCCCTTGTTGGCAGAATGTAAGTCTGCCCATGTCGACCCGTGGAATCAGTTTAGATGCTTTCTTAGATGACTGAGCGTACACCCTATAATTTTAAAAATTTTTTTGTCGGTAAACAAGAGTTTTCTGTACAAGTTATCAGCGTGTTTCCCCAAAAAACGTTTGCATTTTTCCTGTCCCGGCTTTGCCATTGATCAGAGAGCCGTCTGTGAATATACTGATATCGTCACCAGCGATTTCTTCAGAAACGGCTCCATCTGTTATAAGAGTTTTATAACATTTTTCTGTTATTCTCACTCTCTGCCTTCTGTCCATAGGTATGCACGTCTCCTTGACATCTCGCTGTACAATATCAAAGGTGCGCATATGACCATGTAGGGCCGTTGATGCATGCCACGTAGCATTTCGCAACATCCTGAGGGCTGTTAGAGCCGCCGTTTTCTTTATTTCTAAATCCAACGGCAGCATACCTAGCAGACCCACTATTGCGCTTGTTGGAGTGGTGCGTATTGCACCTGTTATTCCAACGCACGCCAGCCGTTGGACTCTGTCCTGTTGCTTTTTGATGTTTTTTTGGCTGACTTTTGTCCACCAAATCACCGAAGACAGGTCTAACCATCATAGTGTAGACCCATTTCATAGGCTCAGGACTTAGCCCCCATTTTAGACCACAAACGCGTCTACTCTGAAACATAACCATCTTGGCTTTTTGAAGCCTATCTTCTACATGCTCGTTCCAGTTCAGTTTACTATCAAGGGTTACCGCTAAATATTTAACTTTCGTGGACATGTTGATTTCAGCTCCAAAAAGTCTGAGTGGTTCTCCCCTCACGCCTACTCTCTTTCTAGTAAAGAGAATATCTGTGGAATTTTGACAAAAGAACTTGTCTCTAAAAAATCAATATTGCAGGAGAGAAAAAAAACACATTGAAACCTTATTAAAACTATTCGTGTATATGTTTTAGAAAATATTAAGAACTAACATTATGAAGTTATATTTAAGCCTTATTTTATGACTGAAATAGTGTCGATTACACCACAGATCAACAACGCAATGTCATCTGCATCGTGTGTATGCTTGATTCATCCAGCATTGCCAATAGTGAGCCCACAGTGATGTTCCATAGTGTTGGCGATAACTCTAAAGACATTCTCTACTTACTCTCCCTCCAGTCTTGACTCTACCATTCTGCAGGTTGACAGCCTTGTGCTTTAGCATATTGTCTACCCAATTTGTTATCATTGGGCTTATATTGCGCTCTGCCAGGGCTTGCTGCAGCTTTCGAAAGCATATTTTGTCGAAAGTACCTTAGATGTCCATAAATGTGGCACTCTTACTAATTCGTGAAGAGCACTTTCCGTAGATTAACCTTGCTCTATAAGCATGTTGTCATCTACTCAGAGGATTATGCATCAGGGAAGTGCTCTCAAGACAGTCAACTATCACTCTTTCCATCGTTTTCAAGAGGAAAGACGTAAGGCTGATCGGTCTGAACGACTTCGCCTCCGCATAATCCTTTTTTCCGGGATTCGGAAGAAAGACACTTTCACCTATCTCCAGACTCTCGGAACGTACCCAGTTGCTAGGCAAGTAACGAATGTACCCCACAGCCAAGTTGCAATGAGAGCTTCCCCCATTGCATCATAGCCAGAAATATACCGTCCATCCCTGATGCTTTGTATGGAGCAAATGAGCGTATATCACTCTTCACACCGCTAATAGAGATCATTCTTCCAGTCCCTCCCATTCTTCCATCGGCTTCCAGTCTGTCAACCCGGTGCATCCCTTTCTTCAAGGGTGTCCCCGGGTCAGTAGACCTAAAACTTCCAGGAAAATGCACCTCCATTAGGACTGGCATCGACTCCTTCAGGTTCTCTGCCATGGTTCGATACACATTTCAGATCAGTCTCACTTTGGAGAATGGATCTTTCGAAACTATTTTCTGAAGTCTACATGCTTCTGAAATAGTTTCCATCTCAGAGCAGAAGTCTCTCCACGACTACCTTATACGGCTTTGCCGTGTCTTGTAGTCTGCCCTTGTTTCTGGGTTCCCCCCTTACTTGTGCCGATTGAAGGCCTTCCTGACCTTCTTCTTCAGAGATTCGAGTTCCTTGCACCACCATGGGGCCGGATCACCCTCAGATCACTGAAGATATAGGACATACCACCTCGTAAGCCTTGACCATGCCCGAACTAATATGTTTGACATGTTTTTCCACTTCCGCTGTATTCTCCGGTACTTTTATAGCTTTTTGGGCCAGTGTTTCTTCAATTTCGCTTTATATTTCACAGAATCTGTATTTGGAATCCTGACCTTCCTGCTATTCCGTTGGAGTTTGATTCCGTACTTGAATTCAAACTGTATGGATCTGTGGTCGGACATGGTTAGCCCCTTTTGTGGTTAGCCTTTCTGCAAATGAGAGTTACACCAATAACTTCCGTTAGCCTCGCATCAACGAAAGTTCAAAGATTCCAAGGATTCGGGACTCGTCCTATTCGCGCACCCTTCCTTTTCTTTGTTTTTATTTTCGTTATTCATAAAGAATCCAACGAGTTGATGAGAAATAACAGACCGAACGAACAGAGATTCCCATTATCCGCCCTACCCTACTACTATACAAATTGTTTGGTGAAAGATGAAGCAATTTGGAATTTTTGGCACAGACTAACGCTTTACTGGTTATATTTTATAAACCATGTAGTAATAACGCTGTATGTTCAACTTTTTTAATATTGCAACTGTATTTATGTCTCTACTACTCTCTACTAAAGTGAGAAAAAAGGTAGTTAAATTTATGTTTTCGCGTATTCATTTACATATATATTATGCATACATACGTGAATAATAGTGGAATAAACGAATCGCACAAATCACATGCACTGCCGAGTGCGGCGAATTGTTGTTGTTATTTGTCGTTATTGAAATCACTTTTGTTCCATCGTTCTTACTCCAGTCTTATTCGCTGTACTGTTAAAGAAGTTTCACTTCAAAAATTTTCTCTTAGTAACAATAACTGAAGAGAAAATTCTCAAAAAACAAACAAGTAATGGACTATTTTTAATTTTTATTCAGGTGATCGCCTGCTGGATATACCCTGTAAAGTATGCGGTGATCGAAGTTCTGGGAAGCATTATGGAATTTACAGTTGTGATGGTTAGTAGAAGAGATTTGCACTGGTGTGTTATACACCTATTATAATAATTTTAATTGTATAGTTATAATTTAAGATAAATTATGTTAATTATGTGTATCTATTTTTTCTGACAGGTTGTTCGGGTTTTTTCAAGCGAAGCATACATCGCAACCGCATTTATACCTGCAAAGCAACTGGTGATCTAAAAGGACGATGTCCTGTTGATAAAACACATAGAAATCAGTGTCGTGCCTGTCGTCTAGCGAAATGTTTTCAGTCGGCAATGAACAAAGATGGTGAGTACCAAAATATATAATTGAGAATATTAAATTATTTTACGCATAGCAGATTCTACACCAGAGAACTGCACAAGCCTATTCATTTGCAAGTACTTGCTAAATTTATGAATACAAGCGCGCTTGAACTTGATAATTTTCAATCAAGTTCAAGTATACTTGCAAGTAGTCAAGTCGACGTCAGCTTGTTGCCCGAATTTATGAACGCGTGATCTACGACACGAAGTAAAAACAAGCGGCAGCAGACCGGAAACGTACGTCATAGAGATTGAAAAGCTTGAATTTGTTTGTGAGTTTTCAACTAACTCAACTTACTTGCTTAAGAAAAGTATAGTTAAAGAAAGATTTGTTGGGCACAAGGGTGTACCCAAATAAAAAGTTTTAAAAATATTTTGTGAAAATTATGGGTCGCCTCAAAAATGTTTTCTTCGTGCTTTTTTTTTAAATATTTTGTGCTGTAAATCGGTCCAATTATTTGGAATCTGATGTGTTTCGACGTTTCCCCCCTAAAAATGTGCAAAATGGGGGATTGATAGACCCCTCTATTTATGCGTCTCAGAAATGCTTCCCCCCTTAGGGACCCCCAAAAAATAGTTAATTTTTACATATTTTGCTTCCCTTTCGAGATATGGTACTTTTTCTATTTTTTCGAAGATTTTTTAAGAAACTTTTGAGGATTTTTCGATATCTTTCGATTTTATGTTGTTCCATATCTCAAAGAGGAAGCAAAATAGGTAAAATCTAACCAATTTTTGGGGGTTCCTATTTGAGAAAGCATTTTTGAGACACTTTTGAATAGGGGGTATATTAGCCCCCCATTCGACATATTTTTAGGGAGGGACCGAAACACGTGTATGACTTACAATTTGACTTACAGTGGAGAGTTAAACTCGTGTTTCAACGTCTCCCCCTGAAAATGTGCAAAATGGGAGAATGATAGATCCCCCTATTTGTGTGTCTCAAAAATGCTTCCTCCTATAGTAGCCCCCAAGAAATGGTTAGATTTTACCTACCTTGCTTCCCCTTCGAGATATGGAACTTTATAATCTCAGAACATCATCTTCATAACATCAGAATCCAAATAATTGATCCGACTTAGATTGCAAAAAAGGGCAAAATCTGTCCAAATCACAAAAAATTATTGTTACGGTCCACCCTAGTGCCCAAACAACTTTTTATATTCTGACATTAGAATCGTAATCAGCGACCAAGCGCTGCAAGTTTTTGTGCGCAGCAGAGCAGTAAAGCTTGCGATTGATTAGTTTGATACGAAGCTTGTTTTTCTTAGTTTTTTCAAGTTCAAACCAAGTGAATTTTTAAGCACTTGAAAAAGCTTGATTTTTCAAGTACTTGATGCAGGTCTCTGTTCTACACATCATTATGTAGAAGCTACTTAGGGGAGGAACAGAAAAACTGTTGGCAAACCACATCATGCCGCTCATGAAGCTGATTATTACGCGCCCACAATATTTTGCCACTTTGCGTGTTGTTTTTAAATTCTTCGGTTCGACTGTCGAATAACAATGACTAGAAGCAACAATTTCTTGAGTGGTAATAAAATGATTATAATTAAATTTGAACTGATAATATGGACTGAGAAGAATTAGCGATTGAAGTTTACAAAAAGTTTCATTTATGTAGTTAAATTATTTTGAAACTAGGTATAGATTTTTTAAAGTGATCAGAAGAGTTTAGATGCCTTTTTTGTTAAAGTAAATAGTGTTGATGATGTGAATCTACTCCCCTTTAAATTAACTACCGCTTTAAAACAGCTCTTCTCGTAGCGTTTTTTAAAAAAATCATACTCGGCTTATTATAATTTTTTGTTTTTTTAGCTTTAACATGAAGCGGCTCCCGCAGCACTTATTTTCTTAACACGACTTTGGCATCGTGAAACTTTTTTATTAACTGCCACATAAAAGAGGCTTACCAACAAAGTATAAAGCACACACAAAATAAAACAAAAAGAAAAATCTTTAAAATTGAATAAAAAAGAGTACTTTTTAAGAAGTGACAAAAAAAGTAGCAAGTGAAACGATGTTTACTTTCGCAGCAAAGGGTTAAAAAATACGCCGTATTTTAAAAAGTTTCCACCCATACTTACTCGCTTGTTTGCTGAAGTAATTTTTTAACTCATCATTTTAAGTCTTTTCTTTACTTTTTTTTTCCAGCCTCTTTCCTTCTTTACTTTTGCCACTGTTCCTTTTTTTTCGACTTTGTCTAGAATTGCCGCAAGTGATTCTGTCGGCATCTGTTGCCGCATCACGATATTTTCACTTACTTAACCCGCAGTTAAAATTTTGATGAGTTTGGTGTTTTATTCTTAATTGAAGTTTTAGATTTTCAGCGCAATTTTTGTTGTTTCATCATTGTTGTTGTAGTTGTTGGCGTGAAGTAGAGTGTTGTCACAAATCTGTGGACACGGTTTTCGTCTTAAGTATACGACGGTCGGTCTTTGTGTGAGATTACGTGTTTTGTTATTGGATATATGGTGCTGGTAAGATGGTTAATTTTTTTTTTTTTTTGTTTGAAGACTTTTAGATAGAAATCATTTCTTTAAGTTTCTGAGCTTAAAATATTTTCATGAATTAACTTCATGAGCTTAAAATATTTTTTCAATCTACATTTCATATGTATCGTGCAAAATTGGTAACACTGAACTACAAAATCATTTTTTTTTTTCAAAATAACAAGGTTCCGCCAAACGATTCAGATAGAGGGAGGGAGGGGGGAGAGGTGGGGAAAAGATATATACGTGCATCGACGTTTTGAAAGTTTACGTCTGAGTTTTATTTTAGTGAATTGGCAAACGAAACCGTGTGACCCTTACATTTTGGGTATATGGTGTTCAGCAGGCTTACGTAGAATATTACAAGAAACATTTTCGTGGAACATTTTAACCCTTTAACTCTTCAACGTATGGGTATTTTTTTGCCCTTTTTTTTAAAGGGCAAGTAAGACTCATAAAACAGGGCTATAACGGGTTAAAATGCTTGCCAAAAATATGTGAAATAAAATAATACTATAAGCCTCTGAATATACTAAATCTCAAAAATCAACTTGAACGCCAGAAATAAGTGAAAACTTAAATTGTATTTAAGGGATAATTTCGTACTTATTCAAAATTGGCCCTAAAATATCCCACAAAACTCAGTGTTAGGGTGTTAGTTTTTATAACAAAAATGTTTAATGTAATATTTTACTAAAGTCACCATACAAAAGAAAGCTCTTCATATAATATCTACAATAGGGGGAAACTTTTTTCAAAGACTCTATTTACATGGCATTATGAGTTGAGGATTAGTGAAAATATAATAACTGCGCTTTTATTTTTTATTTTACTTCAAAAAGTTAACGCAGGACATACAATATATAAATTAAAAGAAACATATTATAAAAATAAGAAAAATTAATTAACTTTAAATCATTTTATTTAAAAGTAATATTCAATTTCTGAACAAAAACAGAAATATTTAAAATTCTATTTACTTTTTCAATATTTTGTTTAAATAAATTTAAGATTTAAGGTATGAGGTGTTTTGCATATAGGGAAAATGTCCTTAACAATTTTAATGGCACGATCTGCACAAATATTAGAGCGCTGCTGATTTTGCATAGCTGCATTTTCTTTCACCCAATGTTTTAAGAAGCAAATGTAATCTATTTTGAAGTGATTTATTGACATTTTTAAATTTTCAAAATTAGTGTCCCGAAAGCAATGATCGGAAAACCATACGTCAAACCAAGGACCGCATATAAATTGGCATATCAGAGATAATTGAACTCTGTACTTTGGTATTAGTATAAAAGTTAAAAGCGCAAGAATAGCTCTGGAGTTCCAACGAGCGTTAATTAGTGGTGGAATTGCTTTAAACTTGATGAATGGGAATGCATTGTTTTTTTCGTAGAACCTAAAGGTTGCCCCAAGCTCGTACACATATTGCATATCATCTCGCCATTTGATGTACTTAACTTTTAATTTTTTTTTCTTATTTTGCGTGAAATTTTTTTTAAGGTTTTCATAGTTATTGACTAGTTCTGAGAATATACTATAAGATATATTAGGCGATGTTGATTTTGCTTCCAGTAACTCATCCATGACATGCCTTCAAAATGGGATTCAAAATGTTTCCGTAATAGATGAACAACTCAATTTTTATTCCCGGTATTGACACTGTTATATTACAAACTATCATCTTTATTGAATTCCAAAGTTCAAATTTATCAAGTTTGGTTTTAATTCCTTCAAATATAGTTGCACTTTTACCATTATTAAGAACTAAAGCAGCCAGTTTTACTTCTCGCACTCTATTTTTTAAAACTATGACCTGTATCTCTTTCTCACCAAATTTTTTTCCATCAAAATGAAGGCACCAACTTCCATTTTTAAGCGAGTTCTGAAACTCTTTGACTCTCTGACTCTCTTTGAAAGCTTTGTATGTTAAATTTCTGCTTGCGATGGTGTTGATATATTAACTACTGCTTTAGCCAACTCCTTGCATATTTTAGCTGCATTTTTTGTAGTTTTTGTACAAGTGCAACCGCTGCGACTGTTAGAAAATTTTGAAGTCTTTAATTTATCTGGTCGTTCGAATTCTTCCTTATATTCAACATTTGACACCTGGTCTTCGTCGATGGATGTTGTTGAGGCCGAATAATTTTCTTTGTCTTGACAGATATTTGTATCCATTGCAGCTGCAGTTAATAAGCAAGCTTTTGATGAATGCACTTTAACATTTTTAGTTGTTGTGTATCCAACTGTTCCATTATTATTTTTCCACAGTAAATGCAATTATTTATCTTGTGTATTGAGCCATACCCCTTTTTTATCATTTCTATATTTAAAAAATTTTGAGTAACTGTTTATAAGTTTTTTAATTTTTCTTTCCACTGAAGATTTTGTAATGCTGGGAAATTTAACTTGCACCACAAATCAATCACTTCAACTGTCACCATTTTATATCTATTTTTTTACTTTTTTCTATTTTAGCTAAAGCAATGGACCAGGGGGCGAACCTTCACATGGCAACGTGTCTGACCGCCTCAACCTGGCGAGGCCAGCATTATCCATGTCGAAATCGTCTCAAGTCGACTCAAACCTCCAAGTGGTGTTCCCTGGGCAACGGCAAACTGGCATCCGTCAGTTAAAATCCGTCAGGCATAATTTTTCTACATATGCCTTATTTGCGCGCACGCCCCGACGGAGGAAAAGGACGAAGCCGTCAAGGACGCTTTCTACGCTAGTCTTGAGGCCGTATATGACCACCTTCCGGTTCATGACGTGAAAATAGTCCTCAGCGATTTTAATGCGAAAGTCGGAAGGGAAGGCATCTTTGGCCCCACTGTCGGTCAGTTCAGTCTTCACGAGACCTCTACGAACAACGGTCTAAGACTGATCGAATTCGCCGCGGCACGAAACATGGTAGTTAGTAGCACCAGATTTAAGCACCTCGACATCCACAAGGCCACCTGGCTGTCCCCTGATCAAAAAACGCGAAACCAAATTGATCATATTGTAATCGACGGAAGGCATGCCTCTAGTGTTCTAGATGTGCGTACATTTCGGGGGGTCAACATTGACTCCGACCATTATCTTGTTGCAGCCAAGATCCGCATGCGATTATGCAATGCGAAGAACATACGCACAGGAATACAACGAAAGCTAGATGTCGCTAAGCTGCAATTACAACGGACTGCCGAAGCCTACTCCGCTCAACTCTCGGTTAAGCTCAACCAACCAACCTCTGGACTCGACGACGCCGGTGGACTTTGGGCGCATATATCCCACTCCATGCGCGCTGTCGCTGAAGAAGTCATTGGTTTCCGGCGCCCGCAACCTTGGAACCAATGGAACGATCAGGAGTGTCGCATCGCGACTGCAGTAAAAAACGCCGCATACAGAAAAACGCTGCAGTCAGCTGCAACGCGATCCGTGCGAGAAAACTACCGCGGAAAGAGGAAGGAAGAGAGGCGCCTTTTCAGACGCAAGAAAAGAGAGCAGGAAAAGCGTGAGCGTGAGGAACTAGTGGTATACCAGGGCAAGAAGGATGCACGAAAATTCTATCAACAGGTTAAGCGTCTAACCCAAGGTTTCAAGCCCGGAGCATCCACTTGCAGAGACGAAAATGGAGATCTGAATACGGATACACAGTGTGTGCTTAGATTGTGGAGACAGCACTTCTCCAATTTACTTACTGGCGACGATTCCACCAATGCCGCCCATCGAGAGCGCAGTGCAGTGCCACCAATCGACGATGACGGAGTGGAAGTATCACCACCTAGCCATGAAGAGGTTCGAGTTGCTATCCAACGACTCAAAAACAATAAAGCAGCGGGTGCTGACGGCCTGTCAGCTGAATTGCTTAAAACCGGTGGTGATGAATTGATAAGGCGCATGCATCAGCTCATCAGCAAAATATGGCTAGCAGAAAGCATGCCCGACGATTGGAACCTCAGTGTACTGTGCCCTATACTTAAGAAAGGAGACCCTACAATCTGCGCTAGTTATAGAGGTATCAGTCTTATTTCCATCGCATATTAGGTTCTCTCAAGCGTACTGTGTGAAAGATTAAAGCCGATTACAAAAACACTGATTGGACCTTATCAGTGTGGCTTTCGACCTGGTAAGTCCACCATAGACCAGATTTTGACGCTACGACAAATCCTGGAGAAAACCCACGAAAATCAAATTGACACACACCATCTCTTTGTCGATTTTAAAGCTGCGTTCGATAGCCCGAGAAGGGATTGCCAATACGCAACAATGTCTGAGTTCGGTATACCTGCAAAGTTGATTAGACTTTGCAGAATGACGTTGAGCAACACACGCAGCTCCGTCAAGGTAGGAAATGACCTCTCCGAAACCTTCAATACCGAAAGAGGTTTCAGGTAAGGCGATCCACTGTCTTGCGATCTCTTCAACATCATCATGGAGGGGATCGTACGAAAGGCCGGTGTGCATCGTAATGGCACCATTTTCTATAAAGGTGTCCAGCTCCTTGCGTACGCTGATGATATTGATATTGTTGGCAGAACCAAGAGAGATTAACATTAACATTAACATTAACATTAAGATTAACATTAACATTAACATTAACATTTACTTTAACATTAACATTAACATTAACATTAACATTAACATTAACATTAACATTAACATTAACATTAACATTAACATTAACATTAACATTAACATTAACATTAACATTAACATTAACATTAACATTAACATTAACATTAACATTAACATTAACATTAACATTAACATTAACATTAACATTAACATTAACATTAACATTAACATTAACATTAACATTAACATTAACATTAACATTAACATTAACATTAACATTAACATTAACATTAACATTAACATTAACATTAACATTAACATTAACATTAACATTAACATTAACATTAACATTAACATTAACATTAACATTAACATTAACATTAACATTAACATTAACATTAACATTAACATTAACATTAACATTAACATTAACATTAACATTAACATTAACATTAACATTAACATTAACATTAACATTAACATTAACATTAACATTAACATTAACATTAACATTAACATTAACATTAACATTAACATTAACATTAACATTAACATTAACATTAACATTAACATTAACATTAACATTAACATTAACATTAACATTAACATTAACATTAACATTAACATTAACATTAACATTAACATTAACATTAACATTAACATTAACATTAACATTAACATTAACATTAACATTAACATTAACATTAACATTAACATTAACATTAACATTAACATTAACATTAACATTAACATTAACATTAACATTAACATTAACATTAACATTAACATTAACATTAACATTAACATTAACATTAACATTAACATTAACATTAACATTAACATTAACATTAACATTAACATTAACATTAACATTAACATTAACATTAACATTAACATTAACATTAACATTAACATTAACATTAACATTAACATTAACATTAACATTAACATTAACATTAACATTAACATTAACATTAACATTAACATTAACATTAACATTAACATTAACATTAACATTAACATTAACATTAACATTAACATTAACATTAACATTAACATTAACATTAACATTAACATTAACATTAACATTAACATTAACATTAACATTAACATTAACATTAACATTAACATTAACATTAACATTAACATTAACATTAACATTAACATTAACATTAACATTAACATTAACATTAACATTAACATTAACATTAACATTAACATTAACATTAACATTAACATTAACATTAACATTAACATTAACATTAACATTAACATTAACATTAACATTAACATTAACATTAACATTAACATTAACATTAACATTAACATTAACATTAACATTAACATTAACATTAACATTAACATTAACATTAACATTAACATTAACATTAACATTAACATTAACATTAACATTAACATTAACATTAACATTAACATTAACATTAACATTAACATTAACATTAACATTAACATTAACATTAACATTAACATTAACATTAACATTAACATTAACATTAACATTAACATTAACATTAACATTAACATTAACATTAACATTAACATTAACATTAACATTAACATTAACATTAACATTAACATTAACATTAACATTAACATTAACATTAACATTAACATTAACATTAACATTAACATTAACATTAACATTAACATTAACATTAACATTAACATTAACATTAACATTAACATTAACATTAACATTAACATTAACATTAACATTAACATTAACATTAACATTAACATTAACATTAACATTAACATTAACATTAACATTAACATTAACATTAACATTAACATTAACATTAACATTAACATTAACATTAACATTAACATTAACATTAACATTAACATTAACATTAACATTAACATTAACATTAACATTAACATTAACATTAACATTAACATTAACATTAACATTAACATTAACATTAACATTAACATTAACATTAACATTAACATTAACATTAACATTAACATTAACATTAACATTAACATTAACATTAACATTAACATTAACATTAACATTAACATTAACATTAACATTAACATTAACATTAACATTAACATTAACATTAACATTAACATTAACATTAACATTAACATTAACATTAACATTAACATTAACATTAACATTAACATTAACATTAACATTAACATTAACATTAACATTAACATTAACATTAACATTAACATTAACATTAACATTAACATTAACATTAACATTAACATTAACATTAACATTAACATTAACATTAACATTAACATTAACATTAACATTAACATTAACATTAACATTAACATTAACATTAACATTAACATTAACATTAACATTAACATTAACATTAACATTAACATTAACATTAACATTAACATTAACATTAACATTAACATTAACATTAACATTAACATTAACATTAACATTAACATTAACATTAACATTAACATTAACATTAACATTAACATTAACATTAACATTAACATTAACATTAACATTAACATTAACATTAACATTAACATTAACATTAACATTAACATTAACATTAACATTAACATTAACATTAACATTAACATTAACATTAACATTAACATTAACATTAACATTAACATTAACATTAACATTAACATTAACATTAACATTAACATTAACATTAACATTAACATTAACATTAACATTAACATTAACATTAACATTAACATTAACATTAACATTAACATTAACATTAACATTAACATTAACATTAACATTAACATTAACATTAACATTAACATTAACATTAACATTAACATTAACATTAACATTAACATTAACATTAACATTAACATTAACATTAACATTAACATTAACATTAACATTAACATTAACATTAACATTAACATTAACATTAACATTAACATTAACATTAACATTAACATTAACATTAACATTAACATTTTGCTTTCACATGAATACTGAATGGACCCGACATTCGCCGCTTAATGAAAGATGAGCCATTTAAACATGCTCTCTGCCATAATGAGTTGTTGGCCTGGTATTGTTTCAAAGCGGTAATTCAGAATGTTTTCGGTTTTCACATTCAGAATGTCGGCGGTTTCACATTTACAGAATACTTACCACTTTCCATACTTTAAATGTAAGAATGTCGCTGAAAATTCATTTCCTGCATTGCCACGCTGAAAAACTAGGACAACAATCCCCAGACGAATCTGATGAGCATGGTGAACGTTTTCATCAGGTGACGGCAAGACTTGAGCACTGGTACTGTGGATAAACACCAGATGCTCTCTTAGAAGATATATGTTGGAATTTATATGAAGAAGCAGTAGAAGCAGATGAATCTATCTGAGAAAATAAAAAAAAAATATGTATATAAATATATGAAAAAAAAGTATATCAGGGTAATATTTTTCTATCAAAACGATTACTAGTTGTTGTTTGAAGAAAGTTTTTATACGAAAAAACGGGTTTTTTAGATTTATGGAGTCAATTTGGACCATAAGGGTTAGGTTTCGAGGACTAAACTCTTCTAAGAACTTATTTTCCAGGTAATTTTTAATGTTTCACTCCTTGACCTGAAATTGATAAACTTAATAAAAAAAAAAGTTTTTCTAACAAAAACTGCCTCAACATGTACTTGACCTTGAACGGTTATTTCTCGAAAACGGGTCGAAGGATTGAAAAACAGTAAACGCCATTAAATTCAGCGTCCTCGAATTATGCTGAAGTGATATGACCCTAGCTTGCTTGCAAAAAACTGACCGATTCATACACAGTGCTATTATCCATAATCCAAATCAAAGAATTTATTGTACGTACAAATATCTTTTCGTTAAACTCAAGAATATTAAGAATTCGATAAATGGTAGCCATTTTAAGGCTTTTTATTTCCTTCGTCAAACTCTGATTTCCATGTATTTGTTTGACACCATAATAAATGCTCCCATTTCGTCAAATCTTAACCGATTTTGGTCATCATTAGCTCGTTGGAAAGACAATATGATGAGCAACAGTGACTATAAAAATCTTTGAAAAATAAAAAAGATTTTATGCATTTTTGCATTGTTATTTAGTCATAGTCTTGACAGAAATTTCTTAGGCAACGCATTGGCAATATATTTTTAACATACTTAAATTGATATAAATTTTCATAGAGTAAACGGATGGGTGAAGGTTGTTTCACATTCGGATTTTAGACTACAAGCAATATGAATTTCTAAACAAAAACTATGGAATAATCTTCATAAACTAAAAGCTTATCAAAAATATTTTTAAATTGACAATTTTTTTTTAATTATATAAAGAAACAAAAGAGGCATTGTCCATTTTCTTAAACATTTTAAACTCTATCAATTTTGTACACGTAACTTGCTGAGAATATAAAATATTATTTAATTCAGAGAGCATTTTATAAACATGAACACACACAAAAAAAACGGCCCACAATATAACACAACACTTCTATTCAACAAAACAAGGCTTTTCCCCATCCAACATAGCTTTAAAGCTCTTAAGCCAATATTAAATGTAGCATAAAAATACAAAAGCGATTAAGTCCGGCAGCAACCATGGAAAAGAAAAAATAAAAAAAAAAATTAATTTAACAGTTTCATGTCAAGTCGTGGGAAAACGAACACATTTGCACACCCTTGAAAAAAAAAACACATACACGCAAACACATACCACACACACAAAGATATCCAAATGCGAGTCTGTGCTGTGCTTTATATAATGGAAAAGCACACACAATACAGTGAGCAGGGCGGCAGCAGCAACGGAAACCGTAGCAACTGACAAACGGAAACGACGTAATAGAGGATTACATGCTTTATCCTTAAATGTAACGATTGAATCCCATAAAAGCATCAGCAACAATGGCGTTATATTGACAATCAAATGATTATCCTGTCAAACTGTTGTATTTTTCTAATGATCCATAAAACCGATAGAGTAAAATAAAAAAAAATCCACAGTAGAGGGTAAGCGAAAGTTTTCAACATCACAACACTTCGCTTTGAGAGGAAGACCAGAAAAAATCTAATCTTATAAAACCGAGGAAAAAAAAACATTCTTTGCTGTTCTCATACAAAGCCACGCCATTTTAAAAATTTGCTGCCCCCCATAAAACTTAGAGACAGACATGCGTGTGTGGAATTTATGTATGGAACATCCTTTTTTCGAACTTTCTTGGCTTTCAAATAAAAAAAAAATATACAATAAGAAATAGCAGAAATAAAAAAAAACAAAAATAATATTTAACGTTATGTCAAAACAAAAGAGCAAAAAGCTGTTTGTTAGTTTTTTGGTTTTGTTATTTTTGATGTTGTGGAATGTGTAAATTTTGCCACATATCCTTAGAACAGGACAAACAACACAATGTAACACGAACAACAGCAACAACAGTAAAACCAACAACGAAGAGAGCATTAAGAACAACAGAAACTGCCAGAAGAACAACACAACAATTCTTTTCTAGGTGTTTTTTTTTTGGTGTTAAGCTCTTGTTTTTGTTGTCTGGTTGGCTCTATAAATAAAAACATACTCATACTAACATACATTGGTTACCACATGTGTTCATAGTTTTGTATATGTTGGGGGAACCAAGTATTTTGGAGGTGTAGTGTATAGCGTGCGAAAATAAAGTTTCTAAAAAAGTAATAATAATTGTTTTTCTCTACTGAGAAAACAAAAATACTTTTGTTTTGACTTGTACTTTTTTAAAGTAGTTCTTAAACTGAAAATAAATGCTTTTTTACATATTTTTTTTTTTTTATAATGGGACTAAAAAAAAATTAAGATCTTAAGAACTTAAATTTATCGATTATTTGCATGCATGTTTGAAGATATCTTTAAGTACGAAAGAACTAAAAGTTAGGCAAAATAAAAAGTAGGCAGTGGAGTGACTGCCGCCCGAAGTGAAAACTTAAAGTTATGAAATAACATTAGCTGTTATGAATTTTCGAAGTAGCTAGAGTCAGCAAATCAGACGCGTTCTACTTTTTTATCTTTTTTTATCAATTTATGCGTTATTGAATGTATAAACTGCTATTTTGACGTAGAATTACGTCTTACAGCGCGGTTTGTATGGGGGTATTTTCATAAATTTCTTCAAGGTCATGCTAAGGTTTTAATATTCATCGTACAAAGATAAAATTTGTGCCAAAATATCAGTTAGTTTTGGATTTTGTCACTTCTTTAATAAAGCCACACTATGCAAAAGAAAAATTCACATTTTTGTATGAGAAAAATGCATTGATGATTCAGTTGCTGCTGACGTTCTTATGCTTGTTGCTTTAGTTCGTGCCGAAATCCCGAAAGAAACATTGTGTTGCTTGTTGAATAGAATCATGATACAATAATTTACAAGGTAGCCTTGACAACTACCTTTTTTCTCACGAGCAGCGATCGGGAGTTGTCAAATCAATACAAAGTTTAACTTGTCATCTGTTTTGCTGCTTCTTCGTTTTCTCTTTTTCAATGTGTTTTTGACAACTCCAAATCGCCAACAGAACTGTCACTCCTACCTTGTAAATCATTATACCATGAATAGAATTGTTTTATGAGTTTCTCAGAGCTTTACAAGCAATGCATACGTATATAAATGCTTGCGTCGCTAAAAAACTTTCAGTCCGCTGGCAGACTCCAATCAGTTAAGGGTGGGCGGGGGCTTTTCTTTATCCGCCTGATGCATACAGAAAATGAGACGGTGCAGTACAAAGAAGCGATGCATAATTCATTATATTAGTTTATATTTGGTATTTAAAAAACGCAGCGCTACTATGTACAAATAATCCAATATATAAATCAAGGATAGTTTTATGAATATTTTTCAGTAACTGCTTGTGTTGTTCTTACTAATACGTGTGCTTTATATTTGCATATATATATTTCTTAAGTTTTTTAGTTTGTTATTGTTTTTGTTAATCGTCAGCAAGATTAATACAATAAATAATACATACATAATACAAAAAATTAAATTACTACAACCCAACGGGGAAAAGAACCGGTCCTGAACCTATCATGTGTTAGGTCCCCAAGGGATAGGGACCTGTCCCAATTCTGCCACCAACATATGAAACCAACCGGTCACTTTTACATGTCGTTGTCGGGACATGTACATGTCGGGCCCAATTGCCACCCCCTGCATCACTTAAGATCTGTCCAGTCACCGGCCTAGTAAAACAGATTTCTGACCTAACCTACTGAGATCCAACCCACAACTTTCCATATTTTTATAAAATAACACAAAGCTCACATTTAAGTAAAATATTAATTTAATTTAATATATAAGCGTAACTTCCATACGTTCAACGATTTTGAATAAAAAAAAAATTCTAAAACAATGAGATCCAATAAATAATTTTCTAATCTTCAATTTTTTCAAATAATTTAATTTGGGTCATTTAATTTGGGTCATTCACTGGGTGCTTGTCGCTCACGTATAACAGGTCATTTGGTGCACGAGATGCAACGCAAGAAGCTGAAGTATTTCATTGTTTCTGCTTGTTTTGGAGATGGTCAGGGCATCGCTTTGTTGCTGGAAGCTTCATAAGTTATTTGTTTCTAGTATATGTGGTTTATTTTCTACTTTACATATTATTTTGTGCATTTATCAAGTCTAAAAAGTAATAAATTATTAAGCTTAAAGTCTAATCATGAAACTCTTCTCCAGAGGAATCAGAAAAGGCAATTTTCATTTTTAAGATAGCAGATAAAGGCATCCAATTTTTTTTACTATCATAAATATTCACCGCCAAAAGTGAAAGACGAACTAAGCAGACGTAGCGAGCGATATTTATGGAGATTAAGTCATTATACTAACCCTTTGTCAATTTGCTTACTAGACAGTACTTACGAAATAACAAGATTAAAACGTATTCATATATTAGGCATGCCATTTAGGAAATAACCATAATTAAACTTTATAAACATATTTATTTTTACAAAATTTGTAATATTTATAATTTGTATTTGTAATAAATGTACAATATTTGTAATAAATTTGTAAAATTTATTTCGTAAGAAATTGAAAGATCTATTAATAAAAGAAGAGAAAAAGTAATTAAATATCAAAACTTATATATTATCGCCTATTATTGCCCATCACTTTGTTAAATAATTATGCTGTGACAGATGCAAATTTTTTTTTCCACTTTAAATTTTCACACAATACGAATACAGCTTTGAGTTTTAATAGATCTGTCTCCGCTTGAATCAAAATTGGTTCCGTGATGAGTAAAGTTAAATCTGCCCGTAACAGACACATAAAACCTGTTGCGTGACGAGTTATTACAGACCTATCCTGTGATAGCTGCCCATTGGAGCTGTCACGGGACCAGTCATTTAAAGGCAATTGACTCTGCTTTCCGCGTAGGGAATGCAAACCTACATATACGCAAATTGGAGACTGACATAGTATATATGCTATTATGTATAAGCATAATTTATTTTTAAAATATAATAAATTCGAATTATTTATTGAACTAATTTTATGTATGCATATTAAAAATATATTTTGCATGTTCAAATTTATATATACAATTATATTTAAAATATATATAAGTTCTTTACTGCAGGAAAAATAATAGATTCATATTATTCCGAAATATTTATTTCAATTTATAAGGCAAAAGTTGCATTATATTTATTTTTAACCAACATGAAAATTAACAAGAACAACAAATTTTCCAATAAATATATATCGCTTCGGTAATTATGCTGGTAATAGCTTCGGTAAACGGTAATGGGTTGGTAATTGCTTTGGTAATCGGTTATCGGTCGGCAATCGCTCTGGTAATCGGTTGATAATCGTTTCGTCAATCGGTTGGTAGTCCGTTGGTAATCGCTTCGGTAATTGGTTGGTAATTGCTTCGGTAGTTGATAATCGATTGGTAATCATTCGGTAATCGCTATGGTAATTGGTTCGAAAATCTGTTGGTAATCACTTCTGTAGTTGGTAATTGGTAATTGGTTGCTCATCGCTTCAGTAATCGGTAATTGGTTCGGTAATCGGTTGGTAATCGCTTCGGTAATTGGTTTGCAATCGCTTCGGTAATCGATTAGTAATCGCTTCGGAAATTGGGTTGGCAATCGGTTGATAATCGCTTCGGTGATTGGCTTACAATCGCTTCGGTAATCGGTTGATAATAGTTTCGGCAATTCGTAATCGATTGGTAATCGCTTCGGTAATCATTAATGGGTTGGCAATCGCTTCGGTAATCAGTTGGTAATTGCTTCGGTAATTGGTAATCGGTTGGTTCTCCCTTGGCTAATCGGTTGGTATTCGCTTCGGTAAATGGCTGGTAGTCGCTTCTGTAATCGATAATCGGTTGGTAATTGCTTAAGTAATTGCTAATCAGTTGGTATCCGCTTCGGTAATCGGTAATAGAATAGTAATAGCTTCGGTAATCGGTTGGTAATCCTTTCGGTAACCAGTAATCGGTTGGTTCCCGCTTGGTTGATCGGTTGGTACTCGCTTCGATAATAAGTAATCGGTTGGTAATCGCTTCGGTATTTGGTAATTGCTTCGGTAATCGGTTGGTAATCGCTTCGGTAATCGATAATTGGTTCGGTAATTGGTTGGTAATCGCTTCGGTAATCGGTTGGTAATCACTTCGATAATCGGTAATGAATGGTAATCGTTTGGTAATTGCTTCGGTAATCGATACTTGGTTCGTAATCGCTTCGGAAATTGGTAACTGGTTCGGTAATCGGTTAGTTATTCCTTCGGTAATTGGTTCGGTAATCGGTTGGTAATCGCTTCGGTAATTGGCCTGATAATCAGTAATCGCTTCGGTCTTCGGCTTGCTCAATGCTAGGTTATCCCTAAAAAAAATGCTGTGCAGCAATAATTTCTGTTACGCTAACAGCGTGATGTTATCGCTAACAGCGTGATGATATCATGAATCTATAGTTTTGCTCTCTACCAAAAAGTGCTCAACGCGCCTAAAGACGTTTTCACTTCAAAAATAATATGAGTAATAATAAATATTTATCTTTTGCTTTTGTAGTCAATCGAATTTTACTCAATTATCTCATTTTCAATCGAATTATTGCTAATTGTTCAATACGAAAGGAATTTTTAAATTTTTGTGACTTTGAATGCAAAACCATTAATTTTTATTTTGTTATTAATTAACATTTTACAAAATTGTTTAAAATATGTCCTTCTGAAAAACCCTTCTGGCATATAGCTCAAAATATTGACCGCATAATTTCGTGTTTATTTTGTGTAACCCAATCCCAATTTCCAGGATTTTTTAATTTAAAAGAAAATAATATATTGAGAACTAAACATGTAAATTAATCCAAATAGGTACTTCATTCTGAATTTCATATTGAAGAAATTGAATTTGGCAGATCACATTTGGCATCCAGCAAAATTTAAAAATTCCTCAGGAATGGAATTGGAAAAATCGTCAATTCCATTACAAGAATTACAATTGGACGTTGGAACTTCAATAACTTTATCATTGACTCAAAACATCTTTATTATATATTATAACACTTTATTCGACTCGTTTTTTTACGATAATACCAACATTTATTTGTAAATATTTTTAAAATGAAATAAATTTTATCGTAATAAAGCGAGTTGAATATAGTGTCATAATAAATAATAAAGGTGTTTTGAGTTATTGAAAAAGTTATTGAAGTTTTAACCTCCAATTAAAATTCCTGTAATGGAATTGATTATTTTTCCAATTCCACTCCTAAAGAGTTCAGATCTTCAATTACCAGTTACAATTCCTGTAATGGAATTGACGTTTTTTTTCCAGTTCCATTCCTGTGGAATTGCCATGCAATATATTTTGGCAACCCTTGAATTCCAAAATTTTGCGACCGTTTTTATCTGTATTAGGTTTAGTTTTAGAAAATATTTCCATGACATTTTACTGAATTTTTTTAAAATTTGGATTTTTGCGATTTTTTTTTTATACAAAAAGAAAAAAAATTAGATATTTTCAAAAGTAAAAAAAGTTCTAACTCTAATAATTTTACTTTAATTTTCATGTTTGAAGACTAATTTTAAAGAAATACTAAATGAAAAACTAAGTTCGTACCTAATGTATATATAAATATACTTGTATACATTTGTTGCTGAGTCGAAAAATCCATTTACCAACACGTTTACGAAAATAAACTGCGATGTCATGTTAAGAGTTGATTTTAAAATTTTTTAATCCGCTTGTATGTCAATTTTCCCAAAAACACACACACACACACACTCACTCAAATAAACACTTTGGCATACACAGTTACATGCATGGAATAAATGCAAATTCTATGGAATTTAATGAAAAACCCGACAACGGAAATTGCAATGAAAGGACTTGACAAAGAGAGCCTATGAATGCACTCACAGACACACAAGCTTATACTCACCTATAGCAACTCGTACAAATACAAATACAAGTGACAAAAGTGTCAGTGTCAACATTAAAAGCGGATTTAAATGACTGTCACAGACACATACACACACACTCACACAAGTCAGTCATACAGACTCATTCACACATACCATCATACAAAACTAGTCGCTGCAGTCACAGCAGTCAGTGAAAATTCTTGTTGCTGTTGCTTGCCATGGTGGGGCAATGGTTGGGTGGTATGTTCTGCTGGAGGTTAAGGCTTAATTGTGAAAGGTCACATTTGTGTTCAATTCTACTAGTGTGCTTGTGTGAGTGTATTTGTTAAATTTTAATTAAAAATTTCGCACCTTAAAAATGTTTAACGCACACATTTACACATGAACATGTTTGTGCTGGGATTGTATGCACCCAGTAGGCATTGGCAGGTATCCGAAGGGCTACTAGCAGGCCGTAAAACGGATGTCGGAGACCTACCCTACTCATATGCTTGTATATCCAAGCCCATATACTTTTTTATATGAAATGGCCAAATTTTCCATGCCTTCCGCTCTCTTTGCTTTAAAGAGGCCTGCCTAGATAAGGAGTGCTTACATCCTTTAGAATGGCTTAAAGAAGAGGTTAACCAAAAAAAAATTAAAAAAATATATATTTTTTATTTCTTTTTATGTATACTTACCTATTTATTCTGTGATTTTATTTTTTTTTCGCATATTTTTTGTTAGACAAGAATATTTCTAAGTGACGTTGATTATTATTTGACGTTGATTATTATTCATTATTTTTGAATTAATATATATTTTGAACTTTTAACGAAAAAGTAATTCTGAAATATAAGCAGAACCAGTTTTTGTAGGAAAAATATAATTGTTGTACTGCCCTGGGTAGCGAAAAATTAGGCCTCATAGAAGCGCTCGCAAAAGCAGAGAGGAAGACATGTGTCTTACCGCCAAAAGTAGCAGTAAATGCACGTCTTCGTTAGAAGAGACCTAGCTTCATTGCCTATTGGGTAGCCATGATAGATGTACGAACACACACAGGTATATTTTATGCCCGCGATCCATTTGTTCATCAGAGCTAGTCGATGTCATGTTAAAATTTTTTTTGCTGACATCAATGATGATGATGATGATGATGATGCCATCATTGATGATGTTGAAAAAGTTGCTGTTGGCCATGCTGTTGCTGCTGGTAGCTAAAGTAATAATGATGTATCTGATTTTGATGATTATTATTATATATATACGCCATGATAATTACAACAATAATGTCAATGCTGCCAATGATGATGTTAAAATTGTTGATATTATTAATGTTGCTGCTATTGCTGTGGTTTTAATGAAAACATTGCCGATAATTAAGTTTTGTGCTGATGATGAAGTTGATGATTGTGCTGCTGTGGCTGATATTTGTGCTCGCAGTCTAGATGTCACAAAATTGTGTTGACACAAAATAGCTTCCAGCTGTATTAATAAATCATTCGGAATGCATTTTTAGGACTTTATATTGATGTCGTACGTGTGCGTTTCTACGAAAAGTGTTAATGCAAATAACATTTTTATATGTAAAGCAAGTTAAGAGGTGTTACATTAATTTGTTCAACTTTGCTTAAGTCGGAAATGAAATTACGAAAAAGAGACTAAAGTAAAACAAAAAATTGTTGCATATTATAATGGGTCGGTCTCCATACGATTTTGCCGAATTTCATAGTAAGATCTTATAATAGAAATCAGCTCAGTAGGCAATGGCAGCGCTGCTAGCAGTTCTTCCTATGGATTTTGTAGTACTGTCGCGCTCATATACAATTACACTTTCTTTTTTATATGAAGTGGAAATATTGTTCATATAAGCAACACTGAAACATAACAAAATACG
This sequence comes from Coremacera marginata, assembly GCA_914767935.1. Taxonomy (NCBI): domain Eukaryota; kingdom Metazoa; phylum Arthropoda; class Insecta; order Diptera; family Sciomyzidae; genus Coremacera; species Coremacera marginata. Next base: position 151,521,701 of record OU612045.1, read on the forward strand.
TTTAAAATTTGTAAAGTAAGTAAAAATTGTTTTCGTCCAGAGTTAAGGAAATTTCAACTTTATATTTTTATCTAATATATAAAAATCTCGTGTCACGGTATTTGTAGTCGCACTCTTCCAAAACGTCTCGACCGATTTTAAGTTGGACCGATTTTATTGGTTTCCACTGAGTTGGAAAATGATTCATTCTGAGTATTGCATTGTATATATAGGTCAAAAGCAGTATGCCTTTTTTTGGAATTATTTTAATAAGCTTTGCACTGATATCATCGTATCCTGGAGGCGCAGTGAAATAACTCCCAAATGAAATAAGTCCCAAAAAAAAAATGAAATATCTCCCAAAAAATTTCCATACATTTTTGGGAGTTATTTCATTATGAAATAACTCCCAATTTTTGGAAGTTATTTCATTTATTTTGGGAATTGTTTCTTTTTTTGTTTTGGGAGTTATTTCATTATGAAATAATTCCCAAAATTCGGAAATGAAATAACTCCCAACGATAATGGGATGGGAAGGGGTTATATTATTTTCTTCAATTTTGGCTATTGAAGAGGTGCGATTGTTTTATATGCGCCTTCTACAGAATGAAGTTTGTCAAAGGCGCAACTGCATGGAAAAAATAATGACAAAATTTACAAAATGTTTATCTTTCAGAAAATTATCAATTGTACAACTGAATTACAGAAGTGACTATTCATAATTTTATTTCATTTATTTTGGGGATAATTTAATTTTAAGTTTTTTTTTTTTTTTGGCTTATATAATTGTTTTGGGGAATATTGTGGCTAATGCAATTTTTTCGTTGGGTGTTATATCATAATGAAATAAATACCAAATTTTAGGTCTTATTTTTTCCATTTTTCATTGAATTTGGGCATAATTTCAAGCCAGTGGTTTGGGGCTTATTCCATTTTCGTTGGGCTTATTTCATTTGGGTCTTATTTCATTTTGGGTTATTTCATTTAGGTGTTATTTTATTTAATAATTGGGACTTATTTCATTTTCCGGTTGGGAGTTATTTCATTAATTTTGGGACTTATTTCATTTTGTGATTTAGGAGTTATTTCATTTTTTTTGGGATTTATTTCATTGGGACTTATTTCATTGGGACTTATTTCATTTGGGAGTTATTTCACTGCGCCTATCCGGCGCAGTGAAATAACTCCCAAATGAAATAAGTCCCAAAAAAAAAATGAAATATCTCCCAAAAAATTTCCATACATTTTTGGGAGTTATTTCATTATGAAATAACTCCCAATTTTTGGAAGTTATTTCATTTATTTTGGGAATTGTTTCTTTTTTTGTTTTGGGAGTTATTTCATTATGAAATAATTCCCAAAATTCGGAAATGAAATAACTCCCAACGATAATGGGATGGGAAGGGGTTATATTATTTTCTTCAATTTTGGCTATTGAAGAGGTGCGATTGTTTTATATGCGCCTTCTACAGAATGAAGTTTGTCAAAGGCGCAACTGCATGGAAAAAATAATGACAAAATTTACAAAATGTTTATCTTTCAGAAAATTATCAATTGTACAACTGAATTACAGAAGTGACTATTCATAATTTTATTTCATTTATTTTGGGGATAATTTAATTTTAAGTTTTTTTTTTTTTTTGGCTTATATAATTGTTTTGGGGAATATTGTGGCTAATGCAATTTTTTCGTTGGGTGTTATATCATAATGAAATAAATACCAAATTTTAGGTCTTATTTTTTCCATTTTTCATTGAATTTGGGCATAATTTCAAGCCAGTGGTTTGGGGCTTATTCCATTTTCGTTGGGCTTATTTCATTTGGGTCTTATTTCATTTTGGGTTATTTCATTTAGGTGTTATTTTATTTAATAATTGGGACTTATTTCATTTTCCGGTTGGGAGTTATTTCATTAATTTTGGGACTTATTTCATTTTGTGATTTAGGAGTTATTTCATTTTTTTTGGGATTTATTTCATTGGGACTTATTTCATTGGGACTTATTTCATTTGGGAGTTATTTCACTGCGCCTATCCGGCGCAGTGAAATAACTCCCAAATGAAATAAGTCCCAAAAAAAAAATGAAATATCTCCCAAAAAATTTCCATACATTTTTGGGAGTTATTTCATTATGAAATAACTCCCAATTTTTGGAAGTTATTTCATTTATTTTGGGAATTGTTTCTTTTTTTGTTTTGGGAGTTATTTCATTATGAAATAATTCCCAAAATTCGGAAATGAAATAACTCCCAACGATAATGGGATGGGAAGGGGTTATATTATTTTCTTCAATTTTGGCTATTGAAGAGGTGCGATTGTTTTATATGCGCCTTCTACAGAATGAAGTTTGTCAAAGGCGCAACTGCATGGAAAAAATAATGACAAAATTTACAAAATGTTTATCTTTCAGAAAATTATCAATTGTACAACTGAATTACAGAAGTGACTATTCATAATTTTATTTCATTTATTTTGGGGATAATTTAATTTTAAGTTTTTTTTTTTTTTTTGGCTTATATAATTGTTTTGGGGAATATTGTGGCTAATGCAATTTTTTCGTTGGGTGTTATATCATAATGAAATAAATACCAAATTTTAGGTCTTATTTTTTCCATTTTTCATTGAATTTGGGCATAATTTCAAGCCAGTGGTTTGGGGCTTATTCCATTTTCGTTGGGCTTATTTCATTTGGGTCTTATTTCATTTTGGGTTATTTCATTTAGGTGTTATTTTATTTAATAATTGGGACTTGGTTACTTGGATACTTGGTTTTGTTGAGAATTTTTATTTCGCACTCTACTTGAGCAGGTGTTATATGCTTGACTGGAAGCTCCATTTAGCATGCTACATCTAAATATTGTGCAATTGAGACCATAATTAAAGTGGAAGGGCTTAAACACACTTTCTAAGTGGGAGAGGCAAATACTTCAGCTTTTTCTTTATCAGACTTGTACCAGATGTTGTTCGAGTCTCTTAATGGAGGATCCCTTTTTGCTGGCCTTTTGTTGTACTTCGTTGCTTTCCAAAGACTATAGTCATCGTTGCTTGAAGTTCCCAAATTTTTTAAATAAAACAGTAAAGACTCATTCTTAAATGCTTTTAGCTTTTGCGTTAATACTTTAGTAATTTTGTTCAAATTGGTCTTGCCTGGTGGGCTTTTGTATCTATGCCAGTGTGTACGGAGGATACGTTTATATCTTATAAGATTACGTATGCCAGAAGAGATTACCACCTTGTTAGGTGGATAAGAATTATTTGAAGGAGTGGATGAGTAGACAGCTTCATGAATCAATAGATTAAAATTTTCAATCGTGTCATCAATTTCATTTCCTGACTTTAGTGGTATATGTAGGTTGATATTATTATTGAGCCATATTTGGAGAGATTGAAGGTCAGTTTTTGATGTAAAGAAGTGATCTTTATTGATATTGTTAAGTGCAGCACTATATGTAAGTACGCACGGTGAATGATCTGAGCTCAAATAGAAATGTTCTAAAATATCCAGGAAATGGCTAGGAATGCCACAGTAAACGACGAAATCAGTTAGGTTAGGAATTTTTTTTTGGATGTCACTAGGCCAATAAGTTGGCTTCCCAGTTGAGAATAATTTTTTTCAGTTATGTATTTATACACCTCTCGGCCTTTCGGATTGGCAAGGCGTGAGCTCCACCAAGGATGATATGTATTAAAGTCACCTCCAACGATAAATCGAGGTCCTAGTTTATTGAAAAAATTTTTAAAATCGTCAGATTTAAGATTATAACGAGGTGGAAAGTAAATAGAGTTTATTATAATATCTTGGTTGTTAGATTTGATCTTAATGCAAGCGGCTTGAATCGATCTAGAGCATATCCCGCCTAAAGTTTCAAAAGGAATTGATGATTTGATAAGTATAGCTGAATCTCCATGGGCACTATCGTCGGGATGGCTAGTTTGTATGAGCTTATAATTTCTTATTCTAAAATAAGTTCTGCTTGTAAAATGCGTCTCTGGTACAAGTAATATATCAAGATTGTTGTTCTTTGGAAATAAATCAATTTCTTGCCTATGATTGGACAAGCCGTTAGCGTTCCAAATTGCTATTCTGAGATCTATTTGTTGCATATTTCCGTAACCAAAAGAGTAATCATGTTAGTTTCAAGTTTGTTTGAAAGTTCTATCTGTTTGTTTATGAGAGTTTCAATTCATGCATCCCCTTTAACTCGCTGGGTGAGATTCATGACAATTGGAGCAGGTGGGAGGTGTGTGTATACCCTATAGGAACAAATTAACTTGTTTTTAAAAACAACTAATTAAAAAACTAGTTTAAAATAAACCAGTATATGAACTACTTTGAATTATATTAAGGCGGCATCCACTTCAATATATGAAGTAATTGAAATACTACTTAAAAACCAGTGATTGATAAACTACTTTGAATTATATTAAGGCGGCAACTACTCTGATGTTGGCATGTTTTAATTGAAAATTTTTATTAGATTACAAGCTTATATATATTTAACCATGTTATTTCATCAAATATTATTAACTTTTGGCCATCAGTAATAGTTTTCAATTGGTTATTTTAAAGCAATTAAAAAAATAATTTAAATGTAACTAATTTAACAAGTAGTTGAAAATATATGCAGACGACAGTCAATTGACTTATTTAGCGGACATCACCATACAAAATAAGTTAGTTCGTTCTATGGAAAAAAGTCAGAATTTCAACTAGTTGTGGTTGACAAAAAACTACTTTATCAACTACTTTTAAATTAGTTGATTTTCCTACAGGGTAAGTACTGCTCTTGCTCTATAAGTATTTTCACAATTTCTGTAAATAATTGCATAAAGACAGCGTACTCATACATAACATAAATTGCGTATGAGCGGACTTAGGTCATTTACAGCTGCATAGAGGTAGTGAATTACACACAGACTCATGTATAAGCACCTATCTCATAAATAGAATCATGAAGACAGCTTAAGAGAACATGGCCTTATGCATGAATGCACAGAACTCTAACTATGATAAATACTCGCAGAAAGAGTTCCCGTTCATGAATTTTGTGTACAACAGATTTGTAAATGTTTTTATGCACTTTTACATAAATTATTCTCGTTATTTACATAGGCTTATGCATAAATACACTCAAGCTATGTATAATTACCTGGACCTTATGTGCGAGTACGAACACAAAATTCATGTTAATTTTGTATATACTTATTTAATACATAATTAATGTACATAATTAATTGTGTATATTAATTCGTGAAAATAATACGAATATATGGATTCGTAAAAATAAAAAAATGTAGGTGGCAACCCTATTAACTATCTTGAACTTCAAAATTCTGACATGGATTCGAAATCAGCGACGCCCTTACACTGTAATATGCTGTTTAAAACTCTTAACAATACATTTTAGTAAGTGGCAACGCTATTATTATTTAAAAAATTTTGAAATTCCGACAACGTATTTGAATTCAGCGACCCTGTTTTATGTAGTGTTCGCGTCAGGGAACAGGGGGCGAACCTTCACATGGCAACGTGCCTGACCGCCTCAACCTGGCGAGGCCAGCATTATCCATGTCGAAATCGTCTCAAGTCGACTCAAACCTCCACGTGGTGTTCCCTGGGCAACGGCAAGCTGGCATCCGTCAGTTTGACCTAATTTGAGCGGCGGGTCACTCCATAGACCTTAAACATGGAATGTGCGCAGGGTTTGGGTCCCGCCACATTACTACTGCCCAATGAAAACTAAACCAGCCTCGGATAAGAACCCCAATTACGTTGACGACCACCGCAAACGAAAAACGGACAATGATTTACGGATATGCACCTGGAATGTCCGAACCCTTTATAGGGAAGGTGCCATTATCCAACTGGCGGAAGCCCTCAAAACGATAAAGGCTGACATCACCGCCATCCAAGAAATGCGATGGAAAGGGCAAGGCTGCTCTAAACAAGCACACTGTGATATCTACTACAGCTGCCATGCGGAGAGGCGCGAATTTGGATGTGGATTCGTTGTTAGCCGGAAACTACGCCACCTTGTTTCCCGGTTCACACCTGTCAACGAAAGATTGGCCACGATCCGCATCAAGGCAAAATTTTTCTCCTTCAGCCTTATTTGCGCGCACGCCCCGACGGCGGAAAAGGACGAAGGTCAAAGACGCTTTCAACGCCAGTCTTGAGGACGTATACGACCACCTTCCGGTCCAAGACGTGAAAATAGTCCTCAGCGATTTAAATGCGAAAGTCGGAAGGGATGGCATCTTTGGCCCGACTGTCAGTCAGTTCAGTCTTCATGAGACCTCCACGAACAACGGTCTAAGACTGATCGACTTCGCCGCGGCGCGAAACATGGTAGTTAGTAGCACCAGATTTAAGCACCTCGACATCCACAAGGCCACCTGGCTGTCCTCGGATAAAAAAAACGCGAAACCAAATTGATCATGTTGTAATCGACGGAAGGCATGCCTCTAGTGTTCTAGATGTGCGTACATTTCGGGGGGTCAACATTGACTCCGACCATTATCTTGTTGCAGCCAAGATCCGCATGCGATTATGCAATGCGAAGAACATACGCACAGGAATGCAACGAAAGCTAGATGTCGCTAAGCTGCAATTACAACGGACTGCCGAAGCCTACTCCGCTCAACTCTCGGTTAAGCTCAACCAACCAACCTCTGGACTCGACGACGCCGGCGGACTTTGGGCGCATATATTCCACTCCATGCGTGCTGCCGCTGAAGAAGTCATTAGTTTCCGGCGCCCGTATCCTCGGAACCAATGGTATGGTCAGGAGTGTCGCATTGCGACTGCAGTAAAAAACGCCGCTTATAGAAAAACGCTGCAGTCAGCTGGAACGCGAGCCGTGCGAGAAAACTACCGCGAAATGAGGAAGGAAGAGAGGCGCCTTTTCAGACGCAAGAAAAGAGAGCAGGAAAAGGGTGAGCGTGAGGAACTAGAGGTATACCAGGGCAAGAAGGATGCACGAAAATTCTATCAACAGGTTAAGTGTCTAACCCAAGGTTTCAAGCCCGGAGCATCCACTTGTAGAGACGAAAATGGAGATCTGAATACGGATACGCAATGTGTGCTGAGATTGTGGAGACGGCACTTCTCCAATTTACTTACTGGCGACGATTCCACCAATGCCGCCCATGGAGAGCGCAGTTCAGAGCTACCAATCAACAATGACGGAGTGGAAGTACCACCACCTAGCCATGATGAGGTTCGAGTTGCTATCCAACGACTCAAAAACAACAAAGCAGCGGGTGCTGACGGCCTGTCAGCTGAATTGCTTAAAACCGGCGGCGATGAATTGATAAGGCGCATGCATCAGCTCATCAGCAAAATATGGCTAGAAGAAGCATGCCCGACGATTGGAACCTCAGCGTACTGTGCCCTATACTTAAGAAAGGAGACCCTACAATCTGCGCAAGTTATAGAGGTATCAGTCTTATTTCCATCGCATATGATTGGACCTTATCAGTGTGGCTTTTGACCTGAAGTCCACCATAGACCAGATTTTCACGCTACGACAAATCCTGGAGAAAACCCCACGAAAATCAAATTGACACACACCATCTCTTTGTCGATTTTAAAGCTGCGTTCGATAGCCCGAGAAGGGATTGCCTATACGCAACAATGTCTGAGTTCGGTATACCTGCAAAGTTGATCAGACTTTGCAGAATGACGTTGAGCAACACACGCAGCTCCGTCAAGGTAGGAAATGACCTCTCCGAAACCTTCAATACCGAAAGAGGTTTCAGGCAAGGCGATCCACTGTCTTGCGATCTCTGTAACATCATCATGGAGGCGATCGTACGAAAGGCCGGTGTGCATCGTAATGGCACCATTTTCTACAAAGGCGTCCAGCTCCTTGCGTACGCTGATGATTTTGATATTGTCGGCAGAACCAAGAGAGATGTTACCGCTGCTTTCGCCGCTATCGAAAAGGAATCAGCCAAAGTGGGTTTGATGATAAATGAGGGCAAAAAAAAATATATGCTGTCTACAAACAAGGGAGCTCGGCGTTTAGACTCCCACGTTTCATCCGGCAGCTATAACTTTGAAGTAGTCAAGGAGTTCGTTTACCTTGGCACCGCCATTAATACCAAAAACGAAATCAGCCTGGAGATAAAGCGAAGAACAATAACTGCTAATAGGTGCTACTACGGGCTCAGTAAGCAACTAAGTTCCAGAGCCCTCTCTCGATCGACAAAACTAACACTCTACAAGACGCTCGTTCTACCTGTGCTGCTTTATGGCGCTGAGGCATGGGTAGTTTCGCAAACTGACGCAGCCGCTCTTGGGGTGTTCGAGAGAAAAGTTCTTCGCAAAATCTTCGGTCCTGTTCGAGTCGGCGATAACTATCGCATCCGAATGAACCACGAGCTGTATGAGCTCTACGATGACATTGACGTAGTTCGGCGTATAACTGTGCAGCGACTACGCTGGCTGGGTCATGTCCATCGTATGAACGACGAAGCTCCAGCGAAAAAGGTGCTCGAGGCGAGGGTCGCTGGTCAACGACGACGAGGGAGACCATGCCTCCGATGGATGGACCAGGCTGAGGAAGCCCTAACCGCACTTGGTGTATCCGATTGGAGAAGGCGCGCGCAAAGCAGAGGCGCCTGGCGAGAGCTGATGAGGTCGGTTGAAACCCGGACACGGGTTGTTACGACCAACTAAGTAAGTAAGTAAGTAAGTTCGCGTCAGCGCCGAGTTCGTAAAATTAAAAAATATGTTAGTGGCTACCTTATTAACCACCTTATTAACCAACACTGTCATATGATGTTTAAGACTCTTAAGAATACATTTTAGTAGGTGGCGACCCTATTATTAAAAAAATTACACATCCTACATTTTTGAAATTCCGACAACGTGTTTGGATTCAGCGACCCATTTTTACCTAGTGTATTCGAAATCGTAAAAATAAAAAAAAATGTAGATGGCAGCCCTATCCACCATCTTGAATTTTAATATTCTGACATCAGTTTTGAAGTTAGCGACCCTCTAAAACTATTAAATTATGTTTAAAGCTCTTAAAAATATATTTTTCTAGGTAGCAATAATGTGGTAAAAATTTAGGTAGCAGATTTATCCTCTATCTTAAATTTTTAAACTAAGACATTAGACTAAAAATCAAATCCGTTGCCAGAATTTCAAAATTGTAAAAATTCGCAAAAATACAAAAAAATTTAGGTGGAAACTCATCCCGCCATCTTGCTTCCCCTCAAACTGCCACCCACGGAGACTTTAAATTTTTTTAAGATTTTTTGGTATATTGCCTTAGAGAATATATTAATACAGAAAGTAAAACAAGGTTTTTCAAAATCGGCCCACCATTCCTGAGATTAACTGTCCGCCAACGGAATTCGTAGCACTTCACTTTGACGCCTTCTCTAACTCACACAAATCTTCAAGGATGTATAAAGTTAAAAAAAAAAAATTTTTAGAAGAAAATTTTTGTTAATATCTAATAAAGGACTGAAGTTATTAACTTTAGAAAATTGCTTACTTTTTCGCATTCGGAAACTGTAATGATAACTTAAGGGAATTCAAAGAAAATAAGTGGAAATTAAGTTTCAACGACGCGCGAGCAAACTCCTGAATAGACGAGTGGATGAGTGTGCGGCAGTCGATACAAAGGATCCAAGTGCAATACACGCTGATTGGATCATGGTAAAGCAGAGATTTTTAATATGTACAAGTTTTCTGTTCTAAATGGAATAACCATGATCCAATTCAAATTTCTCATAAAACTTTCATGATTTAAACAGTATAAATGGTATTCTCCCAGGATCCAAATTTAAACAAGTGTAGTAGTAGAGTAGATAACAGTACGTTCAAAAAGTCCATAGGATGACACATAGATGGCGTTACTAGATTTTTTCCATATGCTTTTTATTTAGTACCAACCTTCAAACGATAGGTATAAAAATTTGACAACAATCTGACAATTGATTCATGAGTTATAGCATTTTGTGTGCAACTATTGTTATTGAAAAAAAAAAAATTGGCAAAAAGTGAATTTCGAGTTTTGATAAAGCATTGCTTTTTGATGAAAAAAAAACACAGTGGAAACCAAACAATGGCTTGATAAACATTATCCGGACTCTGCTCCATCGAGACAAATGGTAGAAAAGTGGATTGCTGAATTTAAACGTGGTCTTACCAGCACAAATGATACAGAGCGCAGTGGACGCCCAAATCAGACTGTTATTCCACAAAACATCAAAAAAATCCACAAATTGGTTATGAACGATCACAAATTGAAGGTGCACGAGCTAGCTGACATTGTAAAGATATCAGATGGTAGTGTTTTTACCATTTTACACAAACATTTGGGCGAAAGCTCTGTGCAAAGTGGGTGCCGCGTGAGCTCACAGTCGACCAAAAACAACAACGAATTGATTCTTCAGAGGAGTGTTTGGCGCTGTTAAACAGCAATTAAATCGAATTCTATCGTCGATATGTGACAATGGATGAAACATGGCTTTACTATTACACACCAGAATCCAAAAGATAGTCAGCTGAGTGGACGGCAGTCTACGAACCAAATCCAAAGCGAGCAAAGACCCAATAGGCGGCTTGTTATGTGATTGGCGTCTGTATTTTGGGATGCGAAAGTAATAATATTCATCGACTATCTCTAAAAAGGAACCACCATCAACAGCGACTATTACTATGCACTTTTGGATTGATTAAGGGCTGAAATCACTAAGAAACGGCCACATTTCCAAAAGAAAAAAGTGTTGTTTCACCAAGACAAATCACCGTGTCACAAATCGATGAAACGAGGGCAAAATTGGGCTTCGAATTGTTTACCCACCCATCGTTTCTCCAGATTTAGCCCCCAGCGACTTTTTCCTGTTTTCATACCTCAAAAGAATGCTTGCTAGAAAGAAATTGAAGAATTGAAGCCTATTTTGACGAGAAAGAAAAATCGTACTATAAAAGTGGTATCGAAAAGTTGGAAAATCGCTATAGTCGTTGTATCGCTCTCGAAGGCAACTATGATATGTTGAATAATATAATCGAGTTTTATCAAAATTTTGTTTTTTTTTTTTTACTTATCCTACGGACTTATTGAATGACCTGTTAGTAGTAGTAAATAAGAAATTTAACCAATTTATATTTTCTACCGTAAGTTTTTTAGGGCAAATCCTGTCGTTAAAAATGTTACCGATTTTCAGTTGAAATATTTTAAACCATTGTCACTAGACGAACACTGTTTAAAAATAGAACCCTATCATAAAAAAGCATTAGAATTAACTAATTTCCATCTGCCTTTTATTTTTGGCTTCTTCACAAAATCTTCTGCTTTTGGAATTTAACTTGTGAGCAAGAAAATATTTTAATTTATTAGTAGATGGCATGTCTCAAAAAGTCGCACAACAACATAAACAACACTCGCTCTAGTGGCCACAAGAACACGATAAGCAGGCCACAAGTACCGAAAAGCCTACGCTATACATACCAAGCTAAGACAGCTAAAAAGATGCTATTAAAAAGGCTTAAACAAGATAACTGTGTGCCTGAGAAATTATATACTAGGTAGATATATACATACCTAGAGTATGTATATATTTACTGCTAACAAAGGACATTGTGGCATCTTAACATTTGCACATCAACAACAAAAACAAGGACAACAACATAAGAGGCTGCTTGGCTGCTTTGCGAAAGTCCTTCATTAAATAAACGCTTCGTTGATTTTATGTTCAAGTTGATTGAGGTATAGAAGCGACTATGTGTGTGTGTGTGTGTGTGTTAATTGGGTGTTGGTGTTTCTTATTTGTAGATGCGTGCAGCTTTGAAAGCGTTCTTGGTATTGGTTTTGTTAACTTTTCTTGTTCTATGCTGCCAACTTTGACCCACTCTACTCTTCTAAACGTCTAAACATCAATACAAATTCCAGCAAATCTTGTGCATACCCTGTAGGAAAATCAACTAATTTAAAATTAGTTGATAAAGTAGTTTTTTGTCAACCACAACTAGTTGAAATTCTGACTTTTTTCCATAGAACGAACTAACATATTTTGTATGGTGATGTCCGCTAAATAAGTCAATTGACTTTCGTCTGCATATATTTTCAACTACTTGTTAAATTAGTTATATTTAAATTATTTTTTAATGACTTTAAAATAACCAATTGAAAACTATTACTGATGGCCTAAAGTTAATAATATTTGATGATTTTATGGTTAAACATGGTTAAATATATATAAACTTGTAATCTAATAAAAATATGCAATTAAAACATGTCAAAATCAGAGTAGTTGCCGCCTTAATATAATTCAAAGTAGTTCATATACTGGTTTATTTTAAATTAGTTTTTTAACTAGTTGTTTTTAAAAACAAGTTAGTTTGTTCCTATAGGGTAACTATGTGCTAGAGTAGTATGTATTAAATATGTTTTTATGTGTGCGTTATTTTGTGCGCATTTATGTGCGTATGTGTGTATGTATTTGTATGTGTATTTAAGCATCTTAAGATCTCGTGAAACAAGATGCTAAGATGTTAAAAGTTTATATTTACCTTGCCTAGACGTGGCTTCTTTGAGCCTGATGCATAAATGAATTTAAGCCAAGAACATCAACAGACAAATAAACTTATTGTCTTACTTTGGCTGACTGGCTGGCTATTTGTTCAGTCTGTGCGTGTATCATCTATCTGTTCTCTTGAATGTGAATTGAAATTGGGACATGTAAGCTCATCCCTGTGTGTAAGTAAGATGAACAAGACAAGTTCAAGATAAGAATATTGGAAAAGCAAATTTTTTTCCTCAGCAATTTTATTGCAGTGATACTTAGAGACAGGGGTTAAGTCGGTCACGGGGCCAAGTCGGACAAGTCAAATATTTCCGAAATCTGTAAAATAAAAAAATAATGGAAATATGAGCATTGATTAACAACTTGCAACTTCTGAAATTTGAAATTGAAATTAAATTTTGACCAAATGGTCCCAACCTAACAGCAGGGTTAAGGAACAAAACCCCGGGGTACTCGTAAAAATAAGAAAAAAAAATTTTTTCCATACAAATAAGGATCACTCTAATGTACATTTTATACAATTTCTTCTTAAAAACAAACCTTTGTTCAATACATAGTCACTAATTCATATACTAGCCTATAGCCTGAGTTGCTCGTGCCAAACACTATAATAGTATAATTATTTATAATTGTATTTCCAATAAATAATTCGGCAGGATACCGAAGCTAAAATATCCCCCCGCGGCCGTACTGAAGTACATCCGAATATTTTTAGACGTCTATAAAATTTTTATGTATAATCTGCAAAAATATTTGAGTCATACGCTGAATTTAATTTTACCCTTAGCTGCCACATATAGTAATTTGCAACCAAAGTGAAATGCCACACCCACTTTTCTAGTATAAAGACTCCACATTTTACCGAATAATATATGTATGGGTTGGATAAATGACGTGGGCGGAACTTGTGTACATACAGACACGATGTCATTTAGTTATATATATTTTCGAAAGTTTTTAAATTTTGATAAAGTCACTTTGTATTGAAGGTAGGCGTGGTTTTCATCCAATTTTGCCAAATATCAAAGAGTGGCTTATGTTAAATATCAAAGTTTGTATGCAAAATTTTAAAGCATTTCTGTAATTTTTGCAGATTTTTTAGCGCTTTAACGTTTCAAATAAAGGCTCTTTGTATGGGAGGTAGGCGTGGTTTTCATCCGATTTGGCCAAATATCATAGTGATGGTCTATATTATACATTAAAGCATATGCGCATAATTCTAAGACATTTTTGCAATTTGAGCAGATTTTTAAGGAATTTTACGGTTAATATAAAGCTACTTTGTATGGGAGGTAGGCGTGGTTTTTATCCGATATATTCAAATTTCATTGTCAGGATTTATATTGAAGACCAAAGCTGCAAAAAAATGCAGACCAAAGCTGCAAATGTGCAAAATTTCAAGGCATTTCATCAAGTTTTGTGGTTTTTCAAGAGATTTTACTGTTAAAATATAGTCACTTGGCATGGGAGGTAGGTGTGGTTTTCATCCGTTTTTTTCAAAACTTCATAGTGACGATTTATATTGAATACCAAAGCATACATGTCAAATTTCAAGGCATTTCATTAATGTTTGTGGATTCTGAAGAGATTTTACGGTTAAAATAAAGTCACTTTGTATGGAAGGTAGGCGTGGTTTTCATCCGATTTGGCTCATTCTCGAACTTGATCTTCTTTTTTTAAGAAGATGCTTGTATTTTGAGTTTCATTGCGATAGCTTTAAAATTACGGCTGTAATCGTGTCGACAGACGGACAGAAAGACGGACACACGGAAATCCTTATTGGCGTTACAAACGGACTGACAAAGTTATTATACCCCTTACGCAGTACGCGTTGGGGTATAAAAAATGTGCAAAACTTCCTGAAGGTGATCAGTGAAACCGCCTTAACGCTTCAATAATTTTGTAATACAATCTAATATTTTATGTTATATATACAATAAAAAAGCTCCGTTTGTCGATATCTTTTTGTAATTTTTGTGTAATTTAATTTTAAACAAGCCATTAAATTTTGGGTCGCCAAGGTAAAGTTTGCTCTTCACTGTCACTTACTGTTATTGTTTTATTGTCCCATTTGTAATTTCTATATCGATTGACATATATAACACTCACCCTCCTGACACGGGCTCCCAGGTACCCGAAATGACTTTGAAGTCAAATATTTTTCACTTTTAAAAATAAAAGTTACAAATTTGAGGTTCCTTGACATCTTACAAATAGTCGTTTTCTATACTTTTTTCGCATTTTAAGCTTTCCAGAAATGTTTGGCTGACCCAAAGTCGATAGGGGTACCCGGGTACCCGTAAATTTCTTCATACATTTTGTATGACGAATTTGAAATAAAAGTAATTTTAGTTTGTTTTTTTATTATATTATTGATAATAAATAATTTAAAATTTTTTGTCGAGGAACTTTGTAGTATATTAATGGCATATGGTAAAGAATAATGGTAATAATAAGTAGAAAATTAGCAGCTTATGCAGCGTGGTGCTATGGCACTAGTGTGCTTGTTGACCGAACAAGCCGCTTGCAGCCATCGCTTTCTTGCGGGTCTTTCTATTGAATTTGGGATCAATAGCAATGCAAATGTAGTAACGACCCTTCGCTGGCAACCGACCAGTTTTGTCTCTTTCATTTGAACCGGATCGGACTGCAGCGACTGGGCAAACTGGCTCAGAGATGTTTTTGCTTATCATAAGTTCAAGAGCAGCCCGGAAGTTGGTATATCGGGTTATTAGATTATTAGTTAATTAGTTTCCTTCATATTTTCTGTCGCCAACTCCACGCCAAGTGATGCCAAAAAGCCTCGACGAGAGCTTCGTCTTTTTGTAGCGTTTGGATGAATGCTAGCATAAACACAAAATTCACCCAACTCAACCAAGTCGACCATGTTGTAAAATATGGCCAATGCCCATCTATTTGTCTTTCGTTTGGTGCTATATTTAGACAACATCTGATCCATTACGTTTACTCCGCCTTTGGTTTTGTTATAGAAGACATTGATCACTTCTTTTCCACTTTAACTTTGGGCTCTTTTCGCGAGTAATGCATATTTGACAAAAAGAAACCGCTTTTCCTCTTCCTGGTAGCAACAGATAAAAAAGAGTTTAATTTTTATTGAAAGCATATCGGGGTGTATCTATTTTGTCTGTGGGGCTTGGTCGTAGCTCTCTTGGAATGTAAGCTTTGTTTTGCCTTAGGGTACCAACAAGGCTCATTCCTCTAACTCGTAACTGATTGGCCAACGGGTCAATCTTTAACCAGAGCTAAAACAATATTTTCGCCAACGTTCACTGGTCGCCGACCACCAGGTGGTTTGCCTGTGTAAATGATTCCATTCGGAGGATAGCCATTAGATGTGTTACACAACCAAAATATTTTTATGTCGTATTTTGCAAGCTTCGAAGGAATATATTGCGTAAGACTCGTTCGTCCTCTAAACGGGAATAACTGCTTATCCACTGTTACTTTTTCGTCCGGATAATAATTTTTTTCACGATTCTTCATCAGCACATTCCAAATATCAGAGATTGAAGCGGCTTTGTTTGTTTGTTTGCGTGCTGATCTTGTGAACGCATTATCAAAGCGAATAACTCGTAGTATTTGCTGGAATCAATCTCGACTCAACGATGCTTTGCACAATGGATGACTATAATTGTCCCAAAGAGTTGAAGTTGAGTATCATTGCTAGCACTATTTATGCCCATAACCAGCAAAGGTCCAATGAAAGCATTAAGTTCTACCATTGTAATTATACGAAACTCGCTAGGTTTCACCTTTTGAATTCCAATATCGGCTGCCTTTTTCAGACTAAAATACAATGCTACTTCATTGCCTTTCGGGTTGCTGTGTCTGAGGATTAAATTTTTTATATTATCTGTTATATTATCTGTTATGAATTCATTGAAAATTTCCTTAGCTGTCATTACATTACTAAATTTGCGATGCGGTCCAGCTAAACAATGAACAATAAAATTGATGCCACTAGCACATACATATACCACAAATCACCTGTGTTATGCAAAACATTTTGCGATGGAGTTTGAGCACTTGGAAGCTCTTGGGAATACTACTCAGTCTGGTCAGTTGCTACATATAACATAACATTGCCACGAAATTCAAATTTCTCGTCTTCTTCTTCGTCGTCAGGCTCAACGACATCTTCCATTTCTATATCGGAGGCTTCATCTGCATCAGGAACCCATTCCTCATCACTGCCACACTCATTGGCTCCGTAGTTTCGTCGTCCTCTTCTTCCGCTTCACACAAGATAAAA
Organism: Coremacera marginata; assembly: GCA_914767935.1. Classification (NCBI taxonomy): domain Eukaryota; kingdom Metazoa; phylum Arthropoda; class Insecta; order Diptera; family Sciomyzidae; genus Coremacera; species Coremacera marginata. Next base: position 151,538,502 of record OU612045.1, read on the forward strand.
AAACGTATAAAATAATATTCGAAAAATATATAAAAATCAATAATATGGTATATTCAACATAACTAGGTTAGGTAAGATAGATGCGGCAGCCGGTATATGTACAATGTCATACACCAGCTCACTTAGACCAGATAGGTCCATTGTGATTCAACATAACTAACGCGGAGATATTAAGATATCCATTTCGCCATGGTGAATTGTCTAAAGACCTTGACGATTGTAAATTTTTTTTTCTGACTTCGGGGGCTTGCGTCTGGTCCTATGGCCCAGCAGGACTTGGTGTAGCACTAGATGAGATGAGATTTGCCTACAGACGCTTTCATTTCCATAAAAGATGCAATACGTTTTCGCGGCATCAAAAAAATTTAGTTAACTCAAACCAAAATAAATCAACCGTACGAACTCAAACCTGAACACTAACTGACAATGCGAAGAAACGACGATCTCGCATACAATGTAACATTCATAAGCAGACGATCATTGTTTTCATATCAGTCTAGGCCTAAACAGTAGCATGCACGGACATGTCATATCTATAACTCTCAGTTTTCCCATACAAATTACTCACGGGTACCCTTATCAGTAGGCAACGTATGTAAATGTTATCAAGGCGGTTAGGGTTGGATAAGTGGGCGTGTCTCTTTTCCAAATCATGTAGATAGAGCCATAATTACTGAGCCGTAAGAAGTTTCACTTAAAAAGCACCAGGCTTTGATGATATCCCTCCAGAGGTCATAAAAGTCGATGCGACGGTGTCTGCTAAATTGTTTCTACGGTTGTTTAATGCGATTTGGAGCAATGTAAAGCTTCCATATATATTGGCTGCAGGGAGTCTTAATTAAACTTCCAAAGAAAGGTGACCTCTCACTATGTAACAACTACAGAGGAATTATGCTCTTGTCGATTCCATCCAAAATATTTACAAGAATATTGCTGAATCGCATCTCCGAACACCTGGATGGAACAATAAGGAAGCAGCAAGCGGGTTTTCGCGCTCACCGCTCCTGCATAGGTCAACGAATGGCAAACGTCACTTCACCTCGCATATATTGACTACACCACATCCTTCGACAGCGTCTGGCGACATTCTATCTGGCGAGCACTCGTAAAGAGAGACGTGCCAAGTGAACTGATAGCGCTTATAAAATCCTAGTATGAGGCCTTCAGATGCAGGGTGCTACATAATGGCATGTTGTCAGAACCTTTCGGCACAAACTCCGGCGTACGGCAAGGCTGCATGATTTCTTCGCTTTAGTTTCTAATTCTCACCGATCAGATCCTTTACCATACTGTTCACGGAAAGAACAGGGATCTTTCCTGGAACTTTGCAGAATCTCTTGAGGATCTTGACTATGCCGATGACATATGTCTTCTCTCCGTGGAAAACTCAGACATGCAACAAAAGCTGAACGACCTCGTTGTCAATTCCGAGAAAGCTAGTCTACACATCTACATCAACAAGACAAAAGCGATGTGCGTCAACCCTACAAACATTAACTCAGGCCTTAACATCGGCACGACAGCAATTAAGTACGTAGAAGACATCCAATATCTCGGCAGCATCGGCAGCGCTAAACAGCAAAATACAGAGCTTCGTCAACACTATAAGCAATGACAGCTTGCTTAGAAAATGTGACATGCTTTTGATAAGGCAAACGATCAAACTGAGGAAATGGAGCTGGATAGGCCCCACTTTACGTAAGCCACCCATCGAAGTATGTCGCCAAGCTCTTGACTGGAACCCGCAAGGAAACCGAAGAAGGGGAAGCCCTAAGCTGACATGGAGGCGATGCCTGGAAAAAGAGGTTACCGAGTCGGAATTTTCCTGGGGCCAACTCAAACAGTTGGCTCAAAACAGAACGAGAAGGAAAGGGCTTGTTGAGGCCCTATGCTCCGCCTAGCAGCTCGAGGAAACGATGATGATGATGAAGAAGTTTCAATAAAAAAAAAATTATTTTTCAAAAAATTAATTTTAGCTTCATGCATAAAAAATAGCAACAAATTCTGGGGAAAAGAGTAGAGTAAAAAAAATATACCAAGAAGCTTGCATGCACGCTAAAAATGAACAAAAGAATTTTTATACGCACTCAACTCTCTTTTTGCACGGTATTTTTTTGCACGATTTTGAAATAACACGGTTCACCAACAAATTTCTTACACAAATTTTTCGGTCTTACACGATTAAAAAAAAAATTGTTGTTTTTCACTAATACAATTTTCATAAATAATGAAGAAGTGTCTACTGATCTACTGATAATAGTATTTTTGGCCAAATAGGTAACAAACGTGCACGCTTGAGAAAGTTGTCAAATTGATTTGAATTCCTCATTTTGATTAACATTTTTGTTGTAAACTAACTTTATTTTTGGCGTTGTAGTCTTATATCCTTTTTGTTTTGGTTTTTTAAGGGGTTACATGTCATTGGCAGTTTTTTGAAATCGACTGTTTTTTAATAATTTTGTATTTTAGTAAATATTCTTAAGATTCTAAGAACAATGAGGAACATTTTGATTAACATTTTTGTTGTAAACTAACTTTATTTTTGACGTTGTAGTCTTATATCCTTTTTGTTTTGGTTTTTTTAAGGGTTTACATGACATTGGCAGTTTTTTGAAATCGACTTTTTTTTAAATAATTTTGTATTTTAGTAAACATTCTTAAGATTCTAAGAAAATGTCATGGAAAAATTCCTACGGGTTCAAAAGTTACAGCCGGATTAGTGAGAGCGCATTTTTAATTTTTGCGCTACCTACGTACGGCAGCTTGTATATACTTGTTTTACTTGCTACCTGACTTTTGGTGGATGTTATTTCGTACCTACTTGAAGGGTGAAGGGTGAAGCCCGAATTGATAAACGATTGCAAAAAACTATAAGAAACAGCACAACACAAGATATCGAAGGCATACAATACGAAGCAGGCATGGCAGATTGAAGGTAACCTTTTTTTCTCTGTTCACAAACTTTGAACGCGTTTATCTCGAAACCATGTTTTTCGTACTGGTTGCGGCACTAGCGGATTCATTTTTTGATGAAATTTTTTTTTTTTTTTAATATTTTTTTAAACTTGATTCGCTATCGTATGACACGAGCTTTTTTTTAAATTTTTTTTTTCGAGTTTTTATGAATTTTTAAAGTCAATATTTTTTCGAAAAAACACACTTTCAAATTTGGAACATCACCAAAAATTGAAAAAAATTAAAAAAAAAACTCATGTCATACGATAACCAATTTTGTTAAGATTTAAAAAAGTAATTTTTTTCCAGATTGGATAATTCTTGCAGCTCCTAGCGCTGCAACCACGAGGCCCCGTTTTTTTCTCTGCCGTCAGTTTGGAGCTCTATAAAACCATGTTGGAGTGAAAAATATTTTTTTTGAATTTTTTTTCTTGTAATTTGGTCAATTCTCTACAATAATAAAAAAAATTTTGGAAAAATGTTTGATTTTGACTGAATTATAAATTTTTAAAAAAGGTCTGTTTTCTCTGCCGCGAATGTCATGTATCGCCTTAATAAAAATTAATTGTTTTTGTTTAATATAATTGCATGTTTTATTGTTTTGTGGGCAAAAATGTAAAAGTTTTCGAACTTACACGATTTCTAAAGTTTTGGAGCACATCTCTAAATTTACCTTATGTCGCTTGTATTTTTTTACACGTTTTTCTTAGGAACGTGTCTACCGTGTAAAAAGAGAGTTGAGTGTACTTCAATGCTACCTTTTGTTCGAGAGTAAATAAAATTTGTATTTTCGTCAAGAAGTAAACTAATACCATCTGAAGAAATACCTGTATGTCAAATGCGCAAAAAATAATTTATTTGTTATTTTTTTTGCCAATAAAATATATAGATATTATATATAGAATACAATAATATATAAATGTATATTTACCAATGAGAACACAGACCTCAGAGAAAAAACAAACAATATTCAAAAGAATTGTCAAATAAAGTCTAGCAAGTAACAATCTTAGAGATCTGGTATAAATAGGACAGAAACTTAAAAAATTTCAAAAGTATTCAGTTTTCTACATGAGTAAGAACAACGTTCGCATTCAAGTTAATACTCGTTTTATTAATCATTCATATATATATCTGCTGCATATCCTGTCACTATGACCAAGTCATCAACTTTCAAGCTCTATATAGCTATATCGATAAGCTTGACCTTCATCTGTCTTGTACACGCAATCATTGACGGTGTTGATGCAAGCATCGCAAAGTATAAATTTATGGCAACCATACGCAATAATGGAAGCCTTGCATGTATTGGTTGTTTAATAACAAATAGGATTGTCATCACTACTGGGGATTGTGCAAGTGGTTTAACAAATTTAACTATAGTAATAGTACGATGCGGCCAAGAGGTACTGAATAATCACGACGAAGGTATTAGACGTGGAGTTTCAGCAATGGCTATTGCAACTGGCTATGTTAAAGATACTGATAAAATGAATTTTGCTGTGCTGCTGTTGAAGAATGTCATGCCAGAAAGTAGCGTTATTGGTGTGATTGCTCTCTGTATTAATCCTCCCCCACTACGGCCACATGTGAGGTGCTCGGCTGGGGATTACGGCAAGTGACTAATATAAATCCATCACAGACACTTACCGTGGGTAAACTAATACCATATCCCAAAGATAAATGCGTAGATGTGTACAAAACTCAGGTCCATGCGGATGATGAGTCGATGTGCATGTGGTCTAATGGTACACAAATTCCTTGTAAATTTGATGAGGGCGGTGCAGTAATATACAATAATACACTAGTTGCAATAACCTTGTTTGGTTTAAGCTGTAATGGGACAATACCATGGGTTTTTGCTAATATATGCAGTAAACCAGTTTACGATGAGATACAAGCATTAATTATAAAAGTGAGTGGGTAAGATTACAGAAATCAATAAAGAAATAGTATAATGTGAAATCATATGTGCTAATAAATTGTTTGAGAAAAAAAAATTCACCTTTTGTCCTTCATTTTCTGTTTACGAATAAGAATTAAAATAGGAAAAAAGAATGTGTGTAGAAGTACTATGTACCACGCACGGTGTAAGTGAAACTTCTAAAGAAAAAAAGGAATTTCTGGAATTGTTTAGTTATTTTATTAAAATCATGGTTCGGAAATAATTTTATATAGCACAGTAGAAATTTCAATCCATAAAAAAATTCTTATGAATAACTTTCAGTTATAAAAAAAATTAGCGTTAGCTTCTTTAGCGAAGTTATTAACGGGAGTGAAATGAAAACTTTACAAAAGCGTCAGTTGCGGTTTTTTTTTCTATGATCCTCACTCACTCACCCTATGAACCCTGACTCGACGATGCTGATAATGCTAAACTTTACAAAGCAAACTCGACAGAAAGAAGCGATACATTTAAATTTGTTTTGCTTCTCATTAGAATACGGATTATAAATTCTCACTTAGTTGTGTTTTGAGATATGTTTTAATCGGTAGCGGTCTTACTTTTGTAAGACTCTTGTAAGATCAAAGTACTTACTTTGATGCCACTAAAATATACATGTCAACAGTTCCGTTCTGAAACCTTGCAAAACATAAGAAAAAGATAGAATTTTTGTTTGTAAATTTTTATTTTTTTTAAATGAAAGAATATCCTATTCAAATGGCAAAATTGAATTTAATTTTTTGACAGTGAGTGAGTGAGAAAGTAAGTACAGCACAACAATAAAAGGTAGTTGGTCTAGCTGCATATGTCCCTGGTTGGCAACTAGACCAATTGAATTTATGATATGCTATATTTATGATATATTTTAAAGATGGTAAAATTTGCTAACATTTTGTGAAGAAGAAAAATGTTTCTATTATTTTCAGCAGATAAAATTTTATAGATCAGAAATTGCTTCGAAATCGAAAGGAACAATTTTTTAACATGGGAAAAATTTGCATCATTTCTTTAGCAGTTAAACATTTAAAATCCAAAAATTATTTCTTTAATTAAAAATACCAAATTTTTTTATAAAAAATCGGTGGAAAAATTATTGAACAAAAAAATTGCTAATTTCTTTAGCGGGTAAAAATTGAAAGATCAAAAATCATGAAAATTAATGAATAAATTTAGTAAAAAAATTAAAAATTTATTCAGCTAAAAGATGGTAAAATTTGCTAAAATTTTGTCCTTGGGTGCATTCAAATCAAATCAGAAATAAAGAAGTTACAGCGATTTTCTTATAAGTTCATGCTTGAAAATAGACAAAATCCCAAGATTGCCAAAAATATCATTTCTGACTATCGACGAAATCCACCCCAACAAATAGTAAACAAACAGCAGGAAAAACAAAAACCAGCAAAAAAAAAATTAAACAAGGAAATAAGCCGTCGGCTTAAAATTCCAAAGAAAAGTATATAAAAAAAGGCTTCTCTTTTACAAAAAAAATTCTCAACAATCCAAAAACTAAAATTTTTAAAAATACAAACAAGTTATCCACTTAAAACAGTTTTGAGCTATTTTGTGCAAAAAATTAAAAAAAAACCGAAAATCGGATATAATAGTTACAGCTGTTTCAACTAGACTTTTTTCCAAAAATCCTTAAACTGCCGTTTTCTGGCATATACCTTTTTTATTTATATTTTTATTTTATTTTTATTATAGTTTGAACATAGAAAATAGAACAAAGAAATAGGAAATAAATGAATAAATTTAGTAAGAAATAAATAAAAAATTTAAAAATTTTGTCCTTTTAAAGATAGTACAATTTGTCAACATTTTGTCCTTGGGCGGACTTAAATCAAATCAGAAATGAAGAAGTTACAGCAATTTTTTAATAACTTAAAAATAGACAAAATCGTAAAAATATCATTTTTGACGATCGACAAAATCCACCCAAGCAAATAGCAAAAAGCAGCAAAAAAAAAAAACCAAGCCAACGGCAAAAACAAAAACCAGCAAAAAAAAAAGTAAACAAATAAGCCAGCCGTCGGCTTGGAATTCCTAGGAAAAGTATATATAAAAAGTCTTCTCGTCAACATTGTTGTTGTCTCGCCAACACAGAGAGAGAGAGATATTGTGCTCTATCAACTATTTGCAGCCAACGCTAGCAACATCAATTCGCGGCTTCGCAGTTGCTTGTCTGTCCCAATTCGCTTGTGCTTATCGCGATATCACCGAGCTTCTGCAAATTCCATATTGAGTGAGTGATGCACTGTCTGGGTATATACTAGTCTGTCGACTGTAACATTTGCCAAACATCATCAATAGCTGCAGTTTTGCTTCTGGTTAGTCGCTGCTTTCGCGTATTTCCATTGTCGAATCTAAGACATTGTAGCATGCATTTGAAGCGATCATACGATAATGCAGCTTTGTATATTGGACTGCGCGTTTGGCCCCATAGCTCTGAAGCAGGTTCACTATTCGATTTGGTGAGTCCAGCATACAATTCGATTGTTTCGCGTATTATGATGTACGCCATGTCTTCGGTGAATATCGAGTGGAAAATGGTTAAGGGATCATGTGTGGTTCGTACTGGTCCCGGTTTCCTCCTTGTGAAGTCGACCACGTTATAAGCACGAGTGCGGGAAGTCGGTGGTGCATTTTTACTCCATTTGGTGCCATCTTTGGAAATGAATTAATTGTCACTTGTTTGCGGAGCATCAGTTTCATCCTCTTCATCATCGTTGTCATCACTAATATCTTCATTGATCTCTACATCTGCTTCACTTTCGGCATCAGAATCATCAACATGAAAATTTGGTTGATATGTCAAGTTATCTTCCGCACCTTCAAGATCAAATGCAGAAACATCAACTTCATCCTCCTCACTCATGAAGTCTGCTCCCTAGCGACCTTGTCAACCTTTCCCGTACTAAACACCTTTAAATTCTTATAAATCCTTAACTATTGGTCGGATCGCCTTGATTTTTTTTAAACGATTCTGCATAAAATTCCATTGGAATACATATAGGGGTCGGGTATATCCCCCATGGACCATCAAGGAGTAATTTCAGTTTGAAAATGAAAAAGGTCCCCAGGGACCTTCCCACCCATTGGAGGGTTAAGTCTACTTTAATGAACCTGCTGAATTTCAAGGGATTGCTTGGGCTACAGGGGGGATAGTGGCATTTTTCAGTACCATTATAATCTACAAAAAAAATGCTACCATGTACGTAAAAAAACGAAATGGCCATTTCAGCCCTTGAAAGGACTTTGACCGAGCTTCTAATGATCAATTGTGTTGTGTGTGATGTGAAATGTTTTGCACACAAGTGATCGATAACTGGACCTACATGTTTTACGCCGACTCCGAACGGCTTATGTTCTCAAGAAGCTTTTCATGGCAGTTTTTACTCTCTGAGGTTTGCCATTGTCTGCAGAGAGGTGACGGCCGAACAGAAAAATTAATTCAATTGAAAAAACTTTATGTGTCGGAAGGAGGATTCGAACCTGGGTTCTCTGGCGTAAGAGTCACACACTCTACCCACTACGCCACGGCCGCCACATGTACGTACTTATGATTAATTATAATTCTGCCATGCCTTGTACTAAGCAACTTTTTGAAATTTGAGCGGGTTCATTAGACTTGCTCCAAATTTATTTGAAAAAATGTGCGTTCAAGGTTTCTGGCGAATTAGGCATGGACAAAATATTAAAACTAAATTTGTCCATAAGAAAAGATTTATTCAATTTCCACTTATTCTAAATCACTAAAAAGATGAGCTCATTTCTACATCATAGTAAAAAAAACGAGTCAACTAAAAATCGTAATTTTCGACATCAAAATGAAAGAAAATCGTCACGTTATTATTGATGCCAAAAACCGTCAATGCTCCCATCACTGCAACCAGTAAAAAAAAAATTTCATATGAAATATATTAAAAATGTATAAAAAATAAAAACATACCATGAAGTACAGCCCGTCAGTCGCAGCAGCAAATTTTGTCAAGTTTTTAATCGCAACGAATCGCAAAAAAACTATTAATGTTTGTAAAGCACATTCTCACAGACATACAATTTATGTCTATGAAGCACATTCTTCATAAGCACATTGAAACGTGTACTGCTCAATTGCAATTTAGGGTGCTCGCGATTATAAAAAGTACTCAATCTACCCATACACAACTACCCAAGTCAGTGTGAATACCCCTAATAATAATAAAATATTTAAGCCACAAGTAAACATATCAATAGTCACGCTTGGATTCGAGGAAGTCACAGCTTGTAGAGATGCTTGAAGGCTGCTAGTTTTGGCACCCGGATGGTTTCATCTTGAACCTTCGGCACCTCTCCATGGAGCACATTAAATTAAGACTACACGTCAGGTGACAACGGAAAACATAAGACTGGTCTAACTGTATACTTTTAGATTCTTCTTTCAATTTCTTCAAATGCAGTTGTTTGCAGAATGATTTTAGATCTAGAACAATGCTAGTTGCACTTAATAATTGATCACTATTACGAATTAATACCCATTGTATAGCACCTTTTGTCTTAGCTCTGCTGTCTCATGCAATGGTCATTAGAACACCCGGCCACCCGGCAAAGCGAATTGCGTCAAGTGTTCATATCTAATAAAAACATGCGGTTTTTCACTCTACCCTTATATGTTTTCATGTTTTCTTTTAATTTCACATTTATTCCAATTCATTTTTCGTTTTTTCCTTCGGTCTTCCCCTAATACACTTTCGAGTGTTTATTTGTTATTTTCTAATTTTATTTATATTTTTCTTAAATTGATTTTGTGTCGGTTATAATTTTTGTAATTATCTTCTGTTCAGAACGACTAACACCCACCCTGTCGATTGTAAGGATTTTTTTCGGCAATCCTTGGTACGTGGGTGGATTCTGTGGCCAAGGCTTTCTAAGGCTTGTGTGAAGTTAACAGCTGTTCTTGTTGTATCGTCCTTTCTTTTATCTACAATGTTCATTCATTTCATTTTTGTTTCTTTTCTTTATCTGCCTTCTAACTACGGTCATTCTGACATCTCAGCCAAGTTTTTTTTTTATGTCTAGGTTCAGATCATTGAGTCTATTGCGTGCGATGTTTGTTGTAGTGCAACGCATCGTATGTTTTCTTAACCGTGCTTAATTAATTGATTAGCTTCAGTAAATCGGTCAATATGTTTTTTGTTTTTCTTAATTTTGTTGTTATTGTTGCTACACTTATTATGTCGAGGGTTGCTGGCTGTTGCTGGGGATGAATGAATTGCTAATTAGACTTTTATGCACGTAATTTGTAAATTTTTTTTGAGAGTAGAGTGCTTGGAATAGTTAACCGATTTCTGAAGCTGTCGAGGTTTTGAGTTTTTATTAGCTTTAGTTTAAAAATACTTTTTAGAGTGGTTTTATAATTTTCTGAGATTTTTTTCGAAATGTGTTGTGAAATCATTGAAAAAAGTTATTGTTTGAGATAAAACTACGAACACGAAGATTATTTTATGGAAAATGATAGTGATTAATATATTTTCACTATCCTTACAATATAGAAACATTAATTGTAACCATAGTTTTAGCTTTATGCGGTCATTATATTTTTAAAATATATGAAAAATGACAACTTGCTTTCTTCAAAATGTCAATTCAAAGTCTATTTGGAGTGTTTACAACAACAAACAAACAAACGATTAATGTCACAAAGGTGAGAATTTGTCAAGTGTTGGAAATTGATATTTTATTTATAGAAAAAGGCAAACAAGCACACGAACATGTGTACATGTATAAGACACACATGTGCGATTAGTAAAGGATTAAAATGTCACCCCTTTTGCGCACTCATGGTTGAGGGACTTAGATAATAAATATACTCATACACACACACACAAATGTATGTATGTATTACGCAACATATATACGCACTTAATTACAAGCAAATAAAAGTCATGCAAGCAACCGAACGTAAAAACAAGCATCTACTCACCACCTATTTATTCATTCACGCATCTGTCCACCCACTTGAAAACATATACTACCAAACACACTCCCACACACACACACACACACACACACACACACACACACACAAGCAATTAAATACCACTCATGATTGCATTAAATGTCACATCCTCTATTCGCAGCCACCCACACATGTGTGTGCTCTCACGCTATAAGCTCGTGCCATTTGATAACTCTTTGCTGTCTGCTACTGTGAAAAGGGTTTCTTTTAGTTTAAAGATTGTGCGACTTAACCAACCGACGGATCGACCTTTCTTAAGCACTTTCCCCATCCCATTATCATAGCAAGTCTATAATTTTAAGCTTCCTTTGTTGACTGCTTTCAAGTTTTGACGCATTAGTTATGATATATTGCTGAAGGCCATGAAACCACGTTAATCCGATTTTCCGGCTAAAAATAAATACAATTTAATCTGGTTTTGAGTTTTGTGTTTACTGTATACTGATTATATTCCTTTCTTTGTAGAGCAGTTTAAGAAAAAAACAATTAGAAAGTTTGATAAAAAGCGTAGAAAAAACAAAAGATCTGGTAGTCCTTAATGGTTCTTTTGTCTTGAATACTTAGAGAATAAATAGTAATTTTTATTTTTGAATATTTTAAACTGAGTTATTTAAAATTTTTGTTTTTTTTTCAAGCGAAGCTTTTTACTCCTCGTTCTGTGATTTGCTTAGAGTGAAATCTGAAAAAGTTTCGACAGATTTTTTCTTGGAAATTTGATTTCTTTGTTGCTAGCGCTAATTACAACAAGAAAATTTAATACTTTAATATTAAATACTAAAAATATGTTTTCGGTCCCGTGGGGATCGAGAACCCGCGTCCTCTGTAATGATAGTCCAATTCACTATCCACCAGGCCACAAAGACTTTTAAGAGAAAGTTGTTAATTCAATGTTGCTTATAACAGAAGCTATGATGCAGTAGATCGTCACTACCCAGTGGGCAAATGCAGCAGTTCGAAGGCCGTTTAAAAGGCCTGTATTTGCATTCGATAGGCCTTACACAATCCTTGTAAGCTCCCTTGTATTGTTTGTATGAAACGAGAAAATTTGTTAGTACTTCCGCACTCCCTGCTTTAAAGAGGCCTGCTATAAGCACTCCTTTAAAATGGCTTAAAGAAGGGGTTAACCAAAACAATTAAAAAAATATTTTTTTTTTATTTCTTTTTATGTATACCTACCTATTTATTCTGTGATTATATTTTATTTTACATATTTTTGCCGGATAAGAATATTTCTAAGTCATGACGTTGATTATTATTGAGTATATTTGAACTAACATATATTTTAACTTTTAACGAAAAAGTAACCCTGAAATATAAGCAGAACCAGTTTTTGTAGGAAAAATATAATTGTTGTACTGCCCTGTGTAGCAGTCACATCACAGAGAAATAACGAAAACTTCTTGCCTTCCTTTTAGCAGGCAGGCCTTTTAGGAGCCCTCACCGATGCAGTGATGTTGTTAAGTGTGTTGACGCCAAAAAAAGCAGTTAATGCATGACTTTTTTCCAAGAGGCCTGACTGAATTGCCCACTGGGTATCTATCAATAGATAGAGGCTTGTGTATTTGCTATGCTACAACTTACAAAAATTTGCCACAAGGTGTCTGCAGCATCGGTGTGTTTGTATTGTGAATGTGTTTGTGTTGTTGTTGGCATAGAGTGTAAATTATGATCTAGAGATTGCATCAACTCTGCTAAATCTCTGGCATGTGTTAACAGAGTTACTTTACTTAAAAGCGTGAGGGAAAAAACTCTGTTAACCTCTGTTAACACATGCCAGAGATTTAGCAGATCATATTATTAAGCTATCAAATCTATGTAACTGCGAAAAAGCTTCGCTTCTCTCGTGTGTCCAACGACGCAACTGTGTTTTTTTACAATCAGCATTGAGCCAGCATTTAGTAAAAAAAATAGCGATTTTTTTGAAACAGTTTAATATAAAACCTTAATGCATTTATAAAAAAAATACTTTTTTATTTTAACAAGTTTTTATTGAGTCTTCTCTCCCTTTTATTGCCAATTCTAACAACATATTGGCCTCTCTGACCTTGTGATCTCAATGTATTCTTAAGGATGCACAACCATTAAGCGGTACTCGCCCATAGAATTTCTAAGGTACGTTTTAATAAACTTAAGGGATGAAAAAGATCTCTCGTTTGTTGCGGTGCACAGTGAGCCAGCCAGTTTGTTTTGTGGCCAAAAGTCAATATCTCTGTTTAACATAATGATAGATGGCCAAAATTTTGTACATGGTGTATAAATATATAATAAACCTTCTAGTGAATAAAAGGGGGCGTAATTTATCAATAACCAAGCCTACATTTTATACAACACAAAAAACTAAGCGCTATATTTTTTCGTATTGAAGTTATATCAAAATAACTCACTCTAAAATCTGCAATATATGTGTAATATATGTGTGGATTAACAAAAATTATTTTGCCACGCCGACCTCTCATAGGTTAGGTAGAGGCGGCAGCTGGTTTATATGAAATACATACACCAGCTCACTTAGACCAGATAGGTCCATTGTGATACTGCTGCACACAGTCTTTTATTAATAATGGAACCATCTTGAGCTCCTGATGAACCCTTTTGAACCCTATATCTTTAGCCAGAGATAACCCAAGCTCTTTTGAGTAGACCCCGTACCCGACCTTGTCGTTTAATTTTGATCCATCTGTATAGAAATATAGACACCCTCATTTCCATGGTGCACCATTGACCCAGTATGTTCTAGGCGGAAAAAGCGTACCAATTCCGTCCTTCGAAGGAACGAGAGGGCTTGCAGTAATCAGTCCTTGATGGAATGAAGTTGAAGTTGTTAAGTATGGATGAGTGACCCGTTGTCATACTTTTCCATACTCCCAGTTCTCTAGGTCTTATCGCCGAATAGGCTGCTGTCTGTTTGGCAACCAGGTCCAGTGGCAGAAGATGAGTTTGTATGCTTACCGTCGGCAACTGTGCTAAAAATTGGCGCGGTGGCACTATAAATACGCTCACTTTTAAGAAATCATTAAGACTCCAAAACTTGTGGGCCGATTGCGCTGAAATTTTGGCAGTAGATTGTTTTGAAAAAAAAATGGCCACACATCCCAGACACAGACCCAGACCACTGGTTCCTGCTAGTACTACATGAATACAATTGTTCTTAAAAAATTTATTCTATTAAATTTTGAAAATTTCTTGGTTACTTAACCCTCATCGGTCCCTCGTATCAATTTGATACAATTTTCGTCTTTCAAGTTGAATAAAAAAAAAAACTGCCCGATGGAAAGAACCGGTTTTTGGGAAAATATCATGATTTTGCCTGTAGAATCGGGCTAATGAGTTTTTAATGTTCGGGCATTTCTGGTTTTACCTGAGACGAAATAGTTACGAATCGGTCCCTCGTATCAACTTGATACAATACATCTGCCGATGGTTATTGCAGTTGTTGTTTGGGTTAGGCTCGTTTTATTCAATTTTTTTGTTTTCAGTATGTTCTTGAACACACACGAGTGAAGATTGAATTGAATTTGTTTGAAGTGAAAATCAATATTATTGAATTTTGAAGTGATTTTTATCTGCCGCATACTTTCATTTCGTTATACATACATTCAATTGATTTCAAAAAAATGGAAAAAAAATCTACGTGAAAACCGTCAAAGAGACGAATATGATATGGATTCCGAATCTGGAAGTGAAGCAGAAGAATCTCCCGTAGATAGTGGCGATGATTTTACAATGGAGGAAGAAGGCGTTGCAGAAACGAGTGAGCATTCTGATGAGTAAGATGTTGAACAAAATGTGTCGGAAGAAATTGCCAGAAATGCAACAGCAAAATATATGTTAAAAAATAAAAAAATTCAATATTCAACGGAGCCATTTGAAAATAACCGAAGAAATTCATATAGGCGCGCTGATAATATTGTTTCAGGTAAGAAACCTACCCGTGGTGGCGGCCGTGGCGCAGTGGGTAGAGTGTGTGACTCTTACGCCAGAGAACCCAGGTTCGAATCCTACATCCGACACAGAAAGTTTTTTCATTTGAACTAATTTTTCTGTTCGGCCGTCACCTCTCTGCAGACAATGGCAAACCTCAGAGAGTAAAAACTGCCATGAAAAGCTTCTTGAGAACATAAGCCGTTCGGAGTCGGCGTAAAACATGTAAGTCCAGTTCTTGATCATTTGTGTGCAAACATTTCACATCACACACAACACAATTGATCATTAAAAGCTCGGTCAAAGTCCTTTCAGGACCTGAAATGGCCATTTCGTTTTTTTTTTTTTTTTAAGAAACCTACCCTTTTTGTTTTGTGCTTCATATCCAGTGTTTCTTTCTTTTTGTTGTTGTTGTAGGACCAAAACTAGTTCCAGCAGCTCATGCTCTAGATGTTTTGTCTGCATTTGATTTGTTTCTGCGACCGATAGAAAATACTATTTTGAATGTGACGAATTTATGTGGTTTGCGGGAATACAAAGAAGAATGGGAACAAATAGATATGGATACTCTACATGCGTACTTCGGATTGCTACTACTTGCTGGTGTGTATCGTTCATATGGTGAATGTGTTACACAACTCTGGAATGAGAAAACCGGTCGACCAATATTTCGAGACACAATGTCACTGAAAATGTTAAAAAAAATTCATAGATGTATCAGATTTGACGATAAAGAAGAACGTAATGCCAATACTGCTTCTCTCCGTGATAAATTGGCACCGATACGCACCACATATGAAAAATGGAACCATAATTTGCAAGTTTTATACATTCCAGGCAAAAATGCTACAGTAGATGAACAGCTAGTTCCATTTCGTGGACGCTGTCCGTTTCGGCAATACATACCGTCGAAACCGGCTAAATACGGCATAAAGATTTGGATTTTGGCCGTTTCAGCTACCTGAAATGTTTACAACACGCAAATTTATGTTGGTCGCAATCGCAACGTCGCTCCAGAGCGCTATATTGGACACCGTGTTGTTTTGGATTTGGTAAATGGGCTGTCGGAGAGGAATACCACATGCGACAAATTCTTCACATCTTATGAACTGGCTGAATAGTTACATAAACGCCGAATGACTATTCTGGGCACTATACGGAAAAATAGGACCGAAATTCCTCCAGTATTGTATTGTATAAAAGAGGAAAAAACCTGTGCATTCGAGCGTTATTGTATATGACCACAAATTACAAGCCATTTTACTGTCGTATGCGCCTCGGCGTTATAGATATGTTACACTGCTCAGTACATGGCACAATGCCGTCGTTATAAGTGAAAATGCTGAGAAGAAACCGAATCTAATTCAGGATTATAACAAAACCAAGAGTGGCGTGGACACTATGGACCAGATGGCGGCTACCTACACATGCAAAAAGAAGATAAATCGGTGGCCAATGGCAGTATTTTGCAACATGTTGGACGTGAGTGCATTGAATGCATATACATATAACGTATATTTCGCTATTTCCGGCTTGGAAAAACAACAAAACCAATAAAAATATACGTCGTCGAATATTTATTGAGGAGCTTGGAATTGCTCTTGTGCAAAAACACATAGAAAAGTGTAAATCCCAGCCTCGAAGGCTCAATATTGAAGCACTACCAACGATTACCCACGAAACGCGGATGTTGCTACATATGTACATATAAAAACAATAAAAATTTGTATTAAAATCGTTATGATAATTGTAAGAATTATGTTTGTAATGATCATCATTATGATATTTGCGAAAAATGCGCTAATAAAGGCACATAGCCACAAAAATAAGCATTTTTGACATTTTTCTCTTTCAAATTTTCATTACTTATAACTGTATTTTCTAAATTTAAATTTATGAAAACAATAAAATAGAACTACAAAAATATAAAACAATCATTTTTTTTTTCAATTTCTAAAACGATTTTCTTAACAGTTTTTTGAATGTGTATCAAATTGATACAATGGGACCGATTCGATGCATTTCCTCGGGGACAGATGAGGGTTATAATATCTGTCTCTTAAATTTAAATTAACATAGGTGTCACGTGTTTTGTAATAATTATACTAATTCTTGTAAGGAATTTTATTATCCTAGTGCCAATATTATTCGAGATAAAGTGTTTTTCTAATATTGCCACGCCCATTTGTTGAGTAATCACCCACTTTCTTGACCGTTATTTGTAATAATTGTGCCAGTCCTTAGTACACCAGCGTCAGTATTAACTGAGTTAGTGGTTTTGTAGGTTTGCCACGCCCATTTGTCGAATAACGTCTACATTATTAACCGTACTTTTTAATAATTTTGCCTACCCCTGTACTAAATTTCAGTGCCCTAGTGTCAATATTATTCGAGATACACTGTTTTTCTAATATTGCCACGCGTAATATTCTTGATCGTAATTTGTAGCAATAATGCCTACCCCTATACTAAATTGCAGTACCATAGTATCAATATTATTGAAGAAACACTGTTTTTCGAATCTTGCCACGCCCATTTGTCGAATAACGCCCATTTTCTTGACCGTAATTATAATAATTGTGTCTACCCCTACACTAAATTGTAGTACCCCAGTGTCAATATTATCCAAGATACAGTGTTTTTCTAATATTGCCACACCCATTTGTCGAATAAAGCCCACTTTCTTGACCGTAATTTGTAATAACAATGCCTACCCCTATACTAAATTGCAGTATTCTAGTGTCAATATTATTCGAGATACAGAGTTTATCTAGTATTGCCACGCCCCTTTCTCGAATACCACCCACTTCTTTAGACGAGCACCTCCGTGTTTATGATATCTATCTGTTCACCAAAAATTATGGCAATCACCAAAAATTATGGCAATATGGTTTAGGAGTTATCAATGTACATTAATAAAAAAAAAAGAAAAAAAAGAGAAACCGACGAACTTGAGTACCTCCTCCTTTTTGAAGTCGGTTAAAAAAATAATTAGATTAGAAAATAAAAACAGTTATTTGTGTTTAACATAAGCAGGTCTTATTTTACCCACCCTTTTATTTTTGTTATACTTCTTAATTATTAAGTAATTTTTACTGAGCTCTAGTTATGTGTTGTTTTTCCCGAAAAAAACAACAACCAACAATAACAACACACTGTAAAAAGTAATCACACATAATTGAAAAATTATTACAGTTATAGTATAGAACATGAACTTTGTTTTGTTAAATCAAGCCGTATTTAAAAAAAATCAAGAGCGGATCAAAACATAAAATAAAATATAAATAAAAACATAGAAGGAAATAACAAATAAAGTATGGTATAAGCATATTTCTTAAAAGATAAACACTTTATTACCCACAGAAAATGTTACACAATCATTATTCAAATCAACAAAATCACTTAACAAATGACGGTGATTTCAACAAATTACCACTTAAAAGAGGGTGTAAAGTAACCATGGTATATACAGTATTTATTGTTGTTGTTGCTCTTGCTACTTTTCATTACAAAATACGTGCATAAAGTAAATTTTAAGTAAACAAGTAATAAAAATAACGTAATAAAAACAAAATATAAAAATATAAGAAGAGATCAAAATTGATGTTTCAGAAAAGAAAGAAAGTAAAGTATCAAAATAAGAATACAATAAATAAACAACAAATCATAAAGAAAAATAAGAGAAAAGCACAAACACTCAAAAGCAGGCCAATAAGATTGTTAGGGGGAAATAAAGAAATGACAAGCTATGCTTCACAATAAGCCGATAGGCTGAATAGGCAGCAAAAGAGCGGGATGTTAAGTTGTGTTCTTTCATCGATGACAGGCACGCAACGTGCAACCAAGTGAATAATGATGATGACACTGCTACAACACCCTGTACTACCCTGCACCAAACCAAAACACTGACTGATCCTGAAGCAACAAAGTAATGATGGGAAAATCTAAGAAGAAAAACACATTTTTTTTCCTTTTAATTTTCATCGCCAACAATACCGTGGAGGACCATTATAAATGGCGGTTTATACAGCTCATGTTAATGTTAGCGCGCTGTTATAAAGCGTCATCTATTTCTTCATCTTGATGAAGACGACAAAATGTTCACAATATATATGGAATGTCATGACAGTCTGCGGGTGTGTAGGTGAACGGGTGGTGGGGAGGGGGGAAGGGTAAGCAAATAATTTGTTACCATTTCGCAGTTTATTTATACAAGCGATTTTTTACGCGCTCTTTTAAGTGGATTTTTCAATGTGAGTTGGAATGATGTTAGTGGTATTGAGCTGTCGTGAAATGATGCTGAAAATTATAAGTCGCAGCTTACAAGAGGTCTATAGCTTGAGTGGGTATTTAGTATAAAGCTTTTGAAATGTTTGCATGGATTTAAGTGAAATTTTTTTATGACCAAGCTCATCTAAAAATATCGAGAGCCGTATTGTTCACCTCTGTATATTTAAACACTATTTAGCTGA
The DNA here is from genome assembly GCA_914767935.1 of Coremacera marginata. NCBI lineage: Eukaryota > Metazoa > Arthropoda > Insecta > Diptera > Sciomyzidae > Coremacera > Coremacera marginata. Next base: position 151,557,793 of record OU612045.1, read on the forward strand.
TAACTTATGCAGGGCATTACATTTTAGCAGACCCTAAAATTTCTGGGTAAAAATTCAAATTGTTCACTTTTGTATACTCTGGATAATCACTAAATAGGTCTGAATATCTTAACGGCTGGTTAGTGATTTTCCATTTTTTTTTCTTCTTTTCATTCTGTCATATTTTTTAATTACGCTCTGTGCCATTTGATAACTTTTCACTCGTGGCGTGTGCCAAGAAGCTACTTTTACTCCTGCCGTTGTGAGTTTATTACCTACTTACTAAGGTGGCGCTTACAATTTGCGCCAGCCTTTTCTGTTTTGCGCTTGCTGGCACTATTTGGAAGCTCCAAGTTACGACAGGTTATACTCCAAGTTTTGTCATGTTGTCTTCTATTTGCTCCTTCAAGTTTCGTCAGGTTGTCCAACAGAGATTCGGTCGTCCTGTTCTGTGTTGACCGTCATTGGGTCGAATATTTTCTTCATTGGAACGTCGCCTTCCATCCGCTCAATATGACCTAGCTAGCGAAGCTACTCGATTTTTATGAGCTTTACTATGTCGATGTCGGAGTAGAGCTTCGTATTTGGTACTCGCGATTGACGCAGATTGGTCCGTAGATCTTACCTAGGATCTTTCTTTCGAAGGCTCTCGAAGTCGTTTCATTACAATAGCTCAGCGTCCGGGTTTGTGCAGCACAAAACTGGAAGCGCATGAGTGACTTACAGAACGTGACTTTTTTTCCACGAGAGAGGGCTCTGCTTCTCAATTGCCTACTGAGCCCAAAGTAACACCTGTTGGCAAGAGTTATCCTTCGTTTTATCTCTCTACTGATATCGTTGGTGGAGTTTATGCTTGATACCAGGTAGACGAAGTACTTCATAACCTCGCAGGTGTTGTTGTCAATAGTGACGTGGGTTCCAAGACGTTGGCAATGTTTTTTGTTGGCGATCACTGCAAGACCCATGCAACTCAACTCTTTTTCTAATTTGGTGAATGTTACTCTGACTTCGAGTGCATTATGGTCAATGATAGCGATATAATTAGCATACGCTAGGAGCATAACACTCTATTAGAATCTGGTGCCACTATGGCTAAGGTCATTAGGTCGAATGATCTTCTCTGTTATTAAATTGAAAAAGTCGAACGATCAGGAATCACCCTAGGGGGGGGAGGTCCTTCCGATTTTAACTGCGCTGCTGGTGTTGCTCAGGGTCAGCCTGCATAGACGGATTAATTTTGCAGGCATACCAAATTCACACATGGTAGATTATAGGCGACACCGTATTGGACTGTCGAAAGCGGCTTTGGTATCGTGAAAAACATGGTGGGTGTCAATTTGTTTTTCTATGGTCTTTCCAAGATTTGTCGTAGCGTAAATATCAGGCCAGTTGCAGATTTTCCAGGTCTGAAGCTACACTGGTAAGATCCAATCACTTGATTTATGATGAACTTCAGTCTATCACATAATACGCGCAACATTACCTTATATTCAAAATTTAGGAGATTCACCCAATGGTTGTTAGTGCAAATGGTGGTATCGCCTTTCTTGTGGATGGGGCAGAGTACACTGAGGTTCCATCGTTCTGGGTGATTTAATCATTCCATTTTCTGCTTAGAAGCTTGTGAATGCACTTAAACAGAGCTTCGCCTCCGCTTTTGAATAGCTCAGTAGGTAGATCATCGGCTTATGCGTCTACCAAGATTTAAATATAGTCGTGCAGCGGAACTTCAACGCTGTCATCCATAATTGGGGTTTCCGGAATATCATTTCTTTTGTCGGGATTGTTGTCATCAATGCCATTCAGAAGACTAGAGAAGTGATCGCTCCATAACGCCTGTGTATTCTGGATACCTGTCACTTGATTCCTGTTTTTATCCTTGCAGAAAGAGGCCCTGATTCTAAAACCATCGACCAGGCATCTGTTTTTTCGAAAAATATTTGGACCTCATTTCTGTCGCCATACATCTTAATATTCTCGCACTCGCGTTTCTTTGCCTCTTTTTTTTCCGTCTGAAAAGATGTCTCTCGTCCCTTCTTTTCTCTCTGTATCGCTTCTTAGCAGCACGAGTTACAACCGGCAGGCTTTGTAGGCGGCGTTTTTCTCTGCATTTCGTTGTCGGATGTGTTGTCGTGGAGGCTGAACTTTTTGACTGTTGAACTAAAGATGTTTTCCTTGCCTACCTTAGCGGTAAAGTCACCAAGCACAATTTTTATGTCGTGACGGGGGCAGCGCACGTAAGCGTCTTCAAGGTGCTCATAGAAAGTTTCTTTGATCTCATCGTTCTTGTCTTATGTCGGAGCATGCGTACATATTCGGCTTATATGAAAGAATTCGGAAGAAAGATTCTTGGAATCTTCCAAGGTATCAATCAGTTGGATAGAGGCACCTTCTCAATTAAGAGTTTGGACATTCCAGGTGCTTATCCGTTAATTATTATGAGTTTTTCGTTTGCGGAAGTCGTCATCAGATTTGGGGATAATTTTTCTCATTTTTCTCACACTTTTTATTGAAAAAGTTTTTTTTTTGCGGGGTGGGCTTCAAAACCAACGCACAACCTATTTAAGGCTGTGTAACACGCCGCTCAAATTAGCCGTCAAACTAACGGATGCCCAGGGAACACCACGATGAGGTTTGAGTCGACTTGGAACGATTTCGACGTGGATAATGCTGGCCTCGCCAAGTTGAGGCAGTCAGGCACGTTGCCATTTGAAGGTTCATCTCCTGTTCTCCTTATTCGTTAAATAAGCTCATTCTAAAGTTAAAAGCGCTTAACTATAGAAAATAAAATGCGAGAAAATAAAACATTGAAATTAATTTCTGGAAAAAAATATCAAAGATTTTTTCAAACTCTTTCCGCATACACGGTTTGATTAATAGCCTTATTCTGTTGATTGACAACTGTATTTTCATTGACAAGCTAGTCTTTTATGTGCTATTTTTTGGCCCAAGGGGTTGAAAACATTCAAAATGTTTCGCTTATTTATTTGTTCTGAATATTTTTTTATGTTGCTAACAGTTTTGTAATGTTATGAGCTTTTGTTTATATTTAAGTATAAGACATTTTTACAGTTGTCAATAAATTTACAATTGTCAATCAATAGAATAGGGCTGTTAATGGAAATTCAGTAAAAAATAATTTTTCAAATTTCCTGATTTTACCTTTTCAGGTGAGCGCTAAAAAAAAATACATTTTTTGTATGTATAATAAAACTATTTACGTAAACAGGCAGCCAAAAGACTAAAATATATGAATCAGTCGGTATTGGACAACACAGGTAAATTTAACTATGTGTTACCTGTGTGATAAAACCCTTTACTTTTATTATAATATTTTCACATGTCATGTTACATATATTTTATTTACTAAAAATAACAATATTTAATATAATATTTTTCAATTTTTATTCACACCTCGTAGTCGAAAAATAGTAAATCGGAAAAAATCTTCAACTTTGGAATTTTCTTAATTTAGTCACTAAAAACAAAGTCTGAAAATTTCTGGTTGCGAACCAAAATGGGTCAAGACCAATTATATATATATATATATATCAAAAATTGGCCTAGGTGAAAAATTATTTGTCGCTCTATAACGTCATGAAATTAAAAAAAAGCAAGTGGTACAATGTGCGCCGTTGCCATCAAAAATAAACATTACATTGAAAACAAATAAAGCTTGAAGAATTTGTTCTTTGAGCCGATGAATTGTTCATTAAAATCATTGAATTTCGTTTACTGAATGTGGCGGCCGTGGCGTAGTGGGTAGAGTGTGTGGCTCATACGCCAGAGAACCCAGGTTCGAATCCCCCCTCTGACACAGAAAGATTATCAATTGAATTAATTTTTCTGTTCGGCCGTCACCTCTCTGCAGACAGTGGCAAACCTCAGAGAGTTAAGCCTGCCATGAAAAGCTTCTCGAGAACTTAAGCCGTTCGGAGTAGGCATAAAGCTGGTAGGTCCAGTTCTCGATCATTTGTGTTCAAACATTTCACAACGCACACAACACAATTGATCATAAGAAGCTTGCTCAAAGTCCTTTCAAGGGCTGGAATGGCAATATCTTTTTTTTTTTCGACTGAAATTAATTGATTGGAATTAATTGTATATTTGGTTCAGTCTGTTGGTTCAATCTGTGAAGACAATGTTGTCTTCACATAACGTTTCTAGTTTTTCTCTTACAAATTATCTCTTCTTTTTGTATTGCTTTTGATGTAGAATTACGTCTTACAGCGTTTTTTGTAACGTGGCGTCTTTTTCGAAAATCAAACGCATGCAACTTTTTGCATCACTCTTTTGGGGTATACATACAGTCTTTAGTATTCATTGTATAAAAATAATATATATGCCAAAATATCAATTACATGCCGAATAAAACGAATATTTAACTTCAAATTTTTATCTCTTCTTTAATAAAGAAACGAACCCGTTTTTAACCCATTATGAATCCGTAAAAAATGGTGGTCACAGCGCTAACCTAAATGGCAGTTTTATATTTGTTATTAAATCTGTTAATTTATTTTCAGTGTTTTTGGGATATGAAATACAATTGTAAACTTATTTTTATTTTAAAAACTTTTTCATATCATCAATCATATAGGCATGATTGCATTATTTAGAAAAAACGAGTCCCCGTCAAATTCGTATGATGTCCGTTCTGACTTCGAGACTATTTAATTTTAAATGATCTCATCACTATGAATGATGAGGAATGATCTCATTACTAAAAAAAATGAGTCCGTCGCAAATTCATATCAGTTTGAAATTCGATTACTTTGCTGTAAAGTCCGTTTTGAGTTCGAGACGGATCCGAAAAAATTAAAAAAGCGATTCGCGTTTTTGAGAGGAATTTCATACGAAAACGGGTCAGTGGCAGATCCGAAACGGAATCCGCTTGGCACACTAGGTTATTATAATATTTATTATTCAAAAAATATATTTTTGTGGCTGACGTATGCGGAATGAAATATGGACAAATTTAAAAACTGTATTAGAAAAAAACTAAAGTATATAATTTGGTAAATTTTATTTTAAATGAAACTATTAAATTTATAGTTAATGCAGATAAAAATTGCGTCCAATGCGTGTGGCCTTGAGGCAATTTAGAGATACTTCTGCCATTAGATCTGTAAAAACCGATGCTGGCACTTTGATAAGCTCCGTTTTTATTTTGGCTATCAAATTATTCGTAGTTTTAGGCCGAAATTTATTGGCATATATTCTCCAAATAAGATTAGCCCAAAAGTCTTCGATTGGACGAAGTTGCGGCAAGTTGGGAGGGTTATTTTTCTTATGATACATAAGGTATCGGAACCTATCCATAGCTTCTAAGCTCTGTTGACAGTAATGGCTTGATCCAAGGTCAGGCCAAAACACTATATTTTTATTGTTGTGTTTGCTTCTTATAAAGTCAGGTACTTTTAGCGAACAGAAGTTGACATACCGTTCACCATTGACGGCTAAGCCCGACTCAAAAAGAACTTTCTTAGACATACCCAAAGCACTTATTGCGAGTCACAATAAGACTTTTTTTGGTAACTTACAATGTTCCAAATATTTCACATTGTCTTCCACTTACTTGTTGCGGTCAAAAAAGTACTGTCCTTGTCACTCATTACCAACGAATGTGAAATATGACTCGTCATCCATAATGCAAAAAATATTTTTAACCTACTTAATCTAACCTACTTTTAAACGTACTTTTTGCACACATTTTTGAGCTTCCAACACTATTGGCTTACTTTTTCGTGACCTTTTTTTTATTCCCATTGATAGAAGATACTTTTTCACTGCTTTGCCTTAGTTAGTCGTCTTAGCTTAGACCTTGTCGCAGAATCATTTAATGTGAATCTTTTACCAGAGCCAGCTTTTTTCCATGTGGTCTCTCTGAAAGCATACGTTAGCAAGATGTTGTAGATGGTTCGGCGATTAATTCTTTCTTCAACATTATGAGAAAAAATATCCGCTTTTGTCCAATCAGAATAAGATTAAAAAAAATTACAAATTCTCTCACGACATTGCTTTTCTTTTTTCGACATTTTGAATGCACCTAAGAAGTTACCATCATAAAATTTTAACTGCTTGTCAATATCTCTCTCTCATATAGTTATCAATAAATACGCATCATTTCAGTTATTGATGTTTTTACAAGGTTCAAAAAGTTGTCCAGATTTGATTCCGCATACGTTAGATGTAAGTTTTCAATTCAATTTAAAATATATATAAGTTCTTTTCTGCAGGAAAAATAATAAGTTCATATTTTCCGAAATATTTATTTCCATTTATTAAACATAAAATTCAGTAAAATTTATGTTTAACCAACATAAAAATGAACAAGAACAACAAATTTATCAACAAATATAACAAACAAAAAATTGTACGTCTACACTTACGTTACTATCGAAACTATGTCATTTTTTTTGGAGATATAAATTTTATTTTGTCTGCATTTAAAAAGATTACCTGCACAATTTTTTGCCAACCTGTGATGGAACTATTTTTATATAATTTTTTTTTTTCAGTCAGTTATAAGCCATGTAACTTCTTAGAGAAATTATATGTTACCTAATTCTTTTAAGTACTTAAAACAAACATGCGGCAGATATTTGTGCATTTTTGTTGTTTCTATTTTGCTCCTTTTTATATATATATTTGAAATGAAAACTTTTCTGCTGATTTGAACCCTCAGAGCAGATGATATGCATGAAAATCAGTTGAGCGTGTAATTGCGATAATCTGTTTTTAAGTACTTAAATAAATAGAAAGTTAATTTTTTGATTTGAATACGCAAAAACTTTATCGACATGCAAGACGAGGGAGCAAATGTCAAAGTTTTTTTTTTCCTCGTTTCTGTAAGAATGAATGAAATTAAAGGAAATTTTGATGCCATTGTGGTGTGATGCCTTTGATCGTTAGAGTATAAAGCGACAGTGAATGGAGTGATGTATTGATGTTATAGTTTTGAAGAGATTTTTATTAGACTTTGAAGTATTGGTGTTAAGTTGATGTTAAATCGTAGAAGCTCAAGCTTCTGAGTTCGTGTTTATTTTAAAAAAATTATCTCTAGAGTCAGAACTACTTGTAAGCACTCTTTTACGTTTCTTGATTCAGTTGTGAGTTTTAAGACTTATCTGCAAGAAATTTTGAATATAATGTGTCGCTACAATGATTTCTAGCCTGAATATCAATTTTGATTTCAAATTCAGATATAAAATCTGGCCTGAAATAAAAGAGGACTTGTTTTTTGTGCAATTTTAGGTTAGAGTACAGGCCTGTAAAAATTCTATTTTATTTTCAGCCCTGAAATATGAGCTCAATAATGGAGGCATAATTATATTTAGAAACTCAGTCCTGAATTCCAGTCTGACTATTAGAGGCCTGAGCGAGTTTTCAGCTCGAAAGCAAATAGAAAACAAAAATTGTTATTAGCTTAAATTTTTTGGCAGCGCAACTATACACTAATGTATATTTAACTTTATTTTAAGTAACAAAAACATCGAAATTTCTCTGACTTAATTATATCTTTTTTCCATTTTTCAGCTGTTCAACATGAGCGTGGTCCCCGTAAGCCAAAACTGCATCCTCAACTGCATCATCATCATCATCACCCGCATCATCATCATCATCATCACCATGGGAATGGCATGACAACGCATCATCCGCATCATCCTCATGCAGCTCATTTGCCCGTTTCACTGGTGACAAATGTATCGGCCTCCTTCAACTACACCTCACACATTTCGACACATCCTTCACAGGGTTTTCATGGTCCACATGGCCATCCGACGGCATTTCATCACCCTGGTCATGCGCTGGCCGCAGCAGCACATCATAATGCACTACAAAATGGTGGCAACGGAGTCGGTGCACCACATCCTCATTTACCATTTCCCTCACATCTGCTGCCGCAAATGCATCACAGTCTCATAGCCGAGGCGGCTAGCAAATTGCCGGCTATTTCGGCGACAGCAACGGCAGCAACAATTGTTGGTGCCATGACGAGCTCCGCAGCAGTACAACCTGCCAATCGCAGTCCCAGCAGCAGTAGCAGCGGTGCGCCGCTACATGTGCCCACGTATGACTTGACCACAAGTGGTGGTTCTTCGGGTGGCAGCGCTGGTGGTGGCAGCTCTTCGACCAGCCTGGACTTCTATGGCAAACAGTCGGTTGCTACGTTAGGTGCCCTTAACTATTCTTCGCCTTCACCAACGAACTCCATACAATCCATATCGAGCATCGGTGGACACAGTTCGGATGGCAGTGAAAGCTCACGTGTAAATGTGGAGACCGAAACACCGTCAGCCACACCACCACTTTCAGCGACGGCTTCTCCGGCACCATCACCAAATACTAATGCAACGTCACCAGCTTCACCCAACAATCTCTGCAATAGCAACAACTTAAACAACATTGGCATGGTTCATCACAACAACAACAATTTTATAACCTTTAACAAAAATCATAGCAACAACAACAACAGTAGCAATAATAATAATGGAACTATCAGCCCTACTGTATCGTGTGCATCCAGCAATATTGTGGGTTGTGGCACAAGCGGCTCTTCAAGCACCGCAGCTGCTAATGCTTTGTATGCTGCGCGTCAGAATGGTTTTTTAGAGCTTTTACTCAGTCCGGATAAGTGTCAGGAGATCATTCAATATCAGGTTCATAACTCGATACTATTTCCTGCGCTGCCACAACAGCTGATTGGCATGGATTCGCGCCTGTTGTCATGGGAAATGCTGCAAGAAACTACGGCGCGTCTGCTCTTCATGGCGGTGCGTTGGGTCAAGTGCCTGATGCCATTTCAAACGTTATCTAAAAATGATCAGCATTTGTTGTTGCAGGTGAGTGCTATTGAATACTGAATAAGATTTGTAAAGTAGCGCTTGTGATAAGAGTAGGAAAAATGAAGAATCTTATCAATAATAGTTTCATGTCTAATTACATTATTATATGTGTAGGGGAGTGGCTTGCAGGTTGCCACCACATAGCTTTGTCACCCCAAGCTGCATACGTTAGTAAAAGAAAGAAAAAAAAAAGCAAAATTCTAAGCAATAAATCATTTGAATTCTCAAAATATAAAAATTGCGCAGCAAATTCGCAAAAGTGTCTTATATCGGCCGTTTTAAATTTTGGCTTGAAGGTTGCCACCCCTTGAAAAATTGCTTAAAATATAGAAAACCTCAAGTAAAAACATCCGATTTAGAAAATTTCACAAAAATTTATTGAATTTTACATGAGTTTTGCAGTGCTCTTTTTTGATTTGTTCTTAAAGTATATGGTTTTGATTGCGTGCAGCAATGCATCAAAATTTTTAACATACAACAATCAGCTCAGCTATGAATAAAATTTTCCCTTGGAATTTAAAAAAAGGGAGCTTTAATTTTTTAGACAGGGGATAATGCTTTCAAAACTTTTTTTCTTATGATCTTAAAAATTGACGATGAATGCAAATATTTGTGTTCAAATTTTTCGAAAATTCCGTCAACATTGTTAAACATACGAAAATTCTTTTTTTTTAATTCCGGGCGGAATTTTATTTACAATAGGGCTGAATGACACTTGTAAACATTGTGACGAACCTTTTCCTTGTCGAGGTATCACTCGCCAGTGTCCAGAGTTCGATCACAAGGTTTTTCTATTTTCCTTTTTTTTGAAGCTGCTCTCGTTCTGTGATTTGCTAATCGGCACAAATTTTTCTACAACACAAATTTTTCTTTTATCAACACTGTCTTTTTTCTTAGAAATTAATGACTTCTCGGCTTTTCTTGCTGATTGACGTCTATTATAACAAGAACATTTAATTTAATTAAATTAAATTAAATTAAATGAAATTAAATTAAGGCGGGACATGATATTCGCGGCGGAGAAAACAGACCTTTTTTTAAAAATTCATAACTCAGTCAAAAACAAACATTTTTCCAAAAATTTCTTTTTTATTATTGTAGAGAATTGAACAAGTTACAAGAAAAAAAAATACAAAAAATATATTTTTCACTCCAACATGGTTTTATAAAGCTCCAAACTGGAGACAGAGAAAAAAAAACGGGGCCTCGTGGTTGCAGCGCTGGGAGTTGCAAAAATTATCCGATCTGGAAAAAATTACTTTTTTAAATCTTAACAAAATAGGTTATCGTATGACACGAGCTTTTTTTTTAATTTTTTTTTTCAATTTTTGGTGATGTTCCAAATTTGAAAGTGTGTTTTTTCGAAAAAAAATATTGACTTTAAAAATTCATAAAAAATTTCGTCAAAAAATGAACCCGCTAGTGCCGCAACCAGTACGAAAAACATGGTTTCGAGATAAATGCGTTCAAAGTTTGTGAACAAAGAAAAAAAAGGTTACCTTCAATCTGCCATGCCTGCTTCGTACTGTATGCCTTCGTTATCTTGTGTTGTGCTGTTTCTTATAGTTTTTTGCCATCGTTTAGCAATTCGGGCTTCACCCTTCACCCTTCACCCTTCACTCTTAAAGTAGGTGCGAAATAACAACCACCAAAAGTCAGGTAGCAAGTAAAACAAGTATATACAAGTAGGTACCGCAAAAATTAAAAATGCGCTCTCAATAATCCGGCTGTAACTTTTGAACCCGTAGGAGTTTTTCCATGAAAGTTTTTTTCTTAGAATCTTAAGAATATTTACTAAAATACAAAATTATTAAAATTCGATTTCAAAAAACTGCCAATGTCATGTAACCCCTTAAATATCAAATAAAAAATTTTACCTTCGCATGCCGTTGAGATTCTCCTTCGTTACACGGAGTGATTTATTCAAGCTATCAACGGAATACTGCGACATACTGCATCTGTTAATACAGCATCTGTTTACATCTGTGAATCAAATATTTTTTTTTTGGCAGGTGATGGAAGTATGTGCTTTCAAAGCAACGTATTAAACAATAAATTGCTTAGGTGAATAAGTATAAGTTTATAATTCCCATACAATTCTCCTTAACCAAGCCGACTGAGGTGATTTACCTATAGCTTTTTTTCTCGGTGTAGGCAAGGCGAAGCACTTTTTGCCGAATTAGCTTTTGTACGAAATATTTATTCACTTTTATCACAGTTTAACTTCGAACTGAGCTATGGTAGATACCAATATTCCTTTATTGGTCGCAGTCCCGGACAATTCGGTGGATTGTTTTCTTTTACAACAAAATCGACAGCTGTTTCAAACAAATATTTGCTGAAATTATTGAATTGGTTCTTATAATAATAAGGAATAAAAATGGTACAATTATGATACTAATGATGCCATACTTGATATCGAGGGTATGGGTCGAAACACTGTGCGAACCTCTGTGGCGTAAGAACCAGAGACCTGCATCAAGTACTTGAAAAATCAAGCTTTTTCAAGTACTTGAAAATTCGCTTGGTTTGAACTTGAAAAAACCAAGCAAAGCAAGCTTCGTATCAAACCAATCAAGCGCAAGCTTTTTCGCTCTGCTGCTCACAAAAACTTGAAGCGCTTGAAATTATCGGCAATATACTTGGAAAGATTGAAATGTTCGGCAAAAGCTTATATGCTTGCAAGTATCCAAATAGTTCAAATAGCTGAAATTGGGAAAGTTTGTTGTCTTGGGGGTCGCTGATTGCGATTCTGATGTCAGAATATAAAAAGTTGTTTGGACACTAGGGTGGCCGGTAAAAAAACTTTTTTTGTGATTTTGACAGATTTATCCCTTTTCTGCAATCTAAGTAGGATCAATTATTTGGAATCTGATGTCAGAATATGAAGTTTTTTGACACTAGGGTGGACCATACATTTTTTTTTGTGTTATTACCATATTTTGCCATTTTTTGCGATCAGGCCAATCGATAAAAATCAAGCAATGCGATCAGACTTTATCGATCGATAAAGTCAGGCCAATTATTTAAAATCTGGTGTAAGATTACAAAAAAAACAATTTTTTTTTGCCACTAGGGTGGACCCCAAAAATACTTTTTTCGTGATTTTACCCGTTTTTGCAATATAGTTGGACCAATTTTTAAGAATCTGATGTCAGAACATTAAAAGTTTATTTGGACACTAGGGTGGACCCTAAACATTTTTTTTTGTTCTGCAAGTTTTTGCCATATTTTTCAATTAAGTCGGACCAATTATTTTAAATCTGGTATAAGAACACTAAAAAATTTTTTGACACTAGGGTGGACCTTAAAAATACTTTTTCTTGGGATGTTGACAGATAAATTATTTAGAATCTCATGTCAGAACACGAAAAGTTTATTTGGACACTAGGGTGGACCCTAAAAAATTTTTTGTGATTTTGACAGATTTCGCCAGTTTTTGTAATGTAGTTGGACCAATTATTTAGAATCTCATGTCAGAACATAAAAAGTTTATTTGGACACTAGGGTGGACCCTAAAAATACTTTTTTTGTGATTTTGCCCGTTTTTGCAATAAAGTTGGACCAATTTTTGAGAATCTGATGTCAGAGCATTTAAAGTTTATTTTGACACTAGGGTGGACCCTAAAAATATTTTTTTGTGATTTTGACAGATTTCGCCAGTTTTTGTAATGTAGTTGGGCCAAATATTTAGAATCTCATGTCAGAACACTAAAAAGTTTTTTTGACCCTAGGGTGTCCAAATGGCCAAATGGAGATTCTAAATAATTGGTCCAACTACATTGCAAAAACGGTAGAAATCTGTCAAAATAACAAAAAAAAAAAATAATTTTAGTGTCCACCTTAGGTCAAAAAACTTTTTAGTGTTCTGACATGACATTGCAAATAATTGGTTCAACTACATTACAAAAACTGGCGAAATCTGTCAAAATCACAAAAAATATTTTTAGGGTCCACCCTAGTGTCCAAATAAACTTTTTATGTTCTGACATGAGATTCTAAATAATTTATCCGACTGCATTGCAAAAACTGGCGAATTCTGTCAAAATTATAAAGAACGTATTTTTAGGGTCCACCCTACTGTCAAAAAAACTTTTTATTGTCCTTACACCAGACTTAAAAGAATTGGTCCGGCTTTATTTAAAAATAAAAGAAAATCTTGCAGGAACACAAAAATAAAAATTTTTAGGGTCCACCCTAGTGTCAAAAAAACCTTTTATATTCTGACATCAGAATCCAAATAATTGGCCCGATTGACAGCACAAAATATTTTTTAAAAACATAACGAACAAAGAAATCATTTTTAAGGACCACCCTTATCAGCGACCCATATTTTTCACAAACTATTTTTAAAACTATTTATTTGGGTACACCCTTGTGCCCAACAAATTTTTCTTTAATTCTGCCTTCAGTAACATTAAATCACATTAAAAAAAAAAAATCATTACTTTCGCACTCAAAAGCAGTCTAAACAATAATTTTTTAAATATGTTTTACTTACTTTTCTTAAGCAAGTAAGTGGAGTTAGTTGAAAATTCACAAACAAATTCAAGCTTTTCAATCTCTATGACGTACTTTTCAAGTCTGCTGCCGCTTGTTTTTAGTTCGTGTCGTAGATCACGCGTTCATAAATTCGGGCAACAAGCTGACGTCGACTTGACTAATTTCAAGTACACTTGAATTTGATTGAAAATTATCAAGTTCAAGCGCGTTTGTATTCATAAATTTAGCAAGTACTTGAAATTGCAAATAATAGTCTTGTGCAGTTCTCTGATAGGAATATGTAAATTAACCCTTAAATGCACAATGCCACCGATTTTAACAGAAAATATATATTTTATGTAAATTTGAGTAAAAATAAAAGCTGCGTTTTTAGTTTTTTAATTTATTTTTTTTTTAAAAAGTTATTTAAAAAAAAAGTGGTTGTATCTTTAAAGATACAATGTGCATTTACCTACATCTCAATTTCCTATGAAAGCGTACCAAAATAAAAGAAATGTGTTATGAAATTTTTAATAATTCATTTATTTTAAAAACTTTAAATTATTTCAATACATTTTCTTAAGAATACACTGAAAACTAAAATAATAAGCAAAAACATAAATAAAATACAAATAATACATAAACATTTTTTTAATAGCATGTAATACAATAAATTACAATTTTTACGAGCTGTGATATTTATAAAAACAATTTTTTTCTGCAGTTAAACATAAATTTACTTTACATTTGGTACAATACATCCGTGTTTGTCCTGAGCAGTTAGGAAATTTGCATCTACCCTTCTTCTCAATCGTTGTCCAATGATCAATCCTATCCAATCTGGTGTCCTTCGGAGGCGGCATATGGTAATTAGGTTTGAGGAGTTTTTCTTGAATTTGCGCTTCAATTCGAGGGCGTCCGCGTGCTGGAGGTTGTACCGATTTAAAGGAGAATAAGGTATCAGCTATCTCTAATTTAAAATCAATCAATCTCATAGCCTTAAACCCTTGACGATTTTTATTTATTCGTTTGTATAAGAGCCAGGAATTTACAACTGTCATGTCCAAAAGGTGATAGAACACTCTATTTGTCCACTTACGGCTTTTCATGGCTATCTTATGACGGCCCATGGAGCTGTCCATTAAATCGACACCACCCATGTGCCGATTATAGTCTTTTATAATTTGAGGACATGGAATCATTTTGACGGTTTTGTCCTTTTTGTCAAATCTCTTAATGGTTAATGGATCTTTCGTTTCATTGACTATGCTGGCTGTTATCGGTTTTACTCCAACATAGGTAGATACTAAGTTGACAATCCTGTTGTCTTTCCAAGACAGAGAAGATACATCAATTCCATGAATATTACATATAAACTCTTGACTGGTACCACGCTCGAACTTTTGCATTACTTTTTCGTCGGGAAGCTTACAATTTTTTATTCTGTTACGTCGAATGGTACCAACTGAAAGTATGCCTAGTGTTCGCAAGTACACTACTAATGCCACGGTAGTGTAGTAGTTGTCAAAATACATTATGTGGTTTTGAAATTTCGGTACTTCTCTTGCCAGTCGGACCACTATATTGGCCGAAGGTTGAAGATCCAGTTCACCAGGACCTGGTGTTTCCGGCGCTCCACTATATATTTCAAATGTATATCCATAACCTGTAGTATCACACATGACGAAAAGCTCAAAGCCCCATTTTTTCGGCTTGTTAGGTAAGTACTGCTTCATGTAGCTCCCAATTTTGGTAGAACACATTTGTTCATCAACACACAATCTATCTAATTTTGATAGGCTGCCAAATGTTGTATTTAGAGTGTCAATAACAGGTCTAATTAGGTAAGGTCGGTCACGATTAGGATCATCACGGGATGGCTGATTTCTTTTATCATTGAAATGAAGAAATTTCCGAAATTTTTCAAAACGCCCAACGCTCATTTGCTTTTTCACTACATTTACGGAATGGTCATTTTTTTCCGACCAATAATCTCTTACATTGGGAAGGTTGTAATATGTCATGTAAAAAAGTATTCCAATATATTTTCGTAATTCATATACATCGAAATGAAATGGCTCCTCAAATCCAGCATATCTTATTGTTTCGTCAAGTATATGTTGTTCCAAAGTCTCAGGAAACAAAAAGCTCCAAACTTGATATGGTGTTTCCAAATCCATTATCTTTTGTGGTAAACTACTGTCACCTCTAAATCTAACTTGCTGGTCATTAAACTGTAAGTTACCTTTCTTCCACATAACTTTCTCGAATTCAGAAGACTTACAATTATTTTTAATATTTTGAAATTCTGAGGGAAATTCATTCCAAGTATTTGTAAGTCTGGTAGATGAAATATTACCAGATGAAGTAGATGGCTTAGAATCAAGATGTGCGGTATTATTCGATTCCACGACAATCGAATATCCCTCATCAGTATTATCATTGATCATGTCAAGAACGAAATCCTGAATGGATGTATTGAGGTCAATTTCATTCTGATTTATATCATCTTTATCAGTAATCATCTCTAAAAGCCCTGCCCTTTGAGAATTATCCTCCATCCCTTTCCACTCCTCCCCATTTAAATCGTCGCTTTCGTCATTAATGTCATCGACGCTGTCATCACATCCATATTCGCTATTACAAAGCAATTCACAGACGTCATCATCAGTCATCATAACTCTTCCAATTCGAATGAATGACGCCATGGCTAACAGTTTATGAAATGGTCGTTTGCGTATATTGAATTTTATTTAAAAACTGTTATTTAAACAATAAACATTCATGTAAAAACGTAAATTTATTGTTTAGCTCCAAACAAGTTTACTTGCTCTTGCAAAGAACAAAATATTAATGAAAATGTACTAAAGCGTAGCACAAAAAGTTATGTTTAACAGAAATCAAAAGTATCTGCACACTGTATCTTTAAAGATACAACCAATTAAAGTGACTCAGTGTGGTGCCGAATGATCGAAATTTTTTCGAACCAATTAAAATCACTAAATGACATATTTTGAAAGTAGTCAGTATTTTTTCCTAATCAAAATTATTTTTTTCTGTTCTTGATATTAGACTGCTAAAAAGCGTGTTTATTTAATTTAAAAAAAAAAAATTTTTGACTTTGTGTTTCATTTTTTTTTTAAGTATGACAAATAGAAGTGAAAAAAAAATTTATTTTTATGGCCTATAATATTCTAAATAATATAGAACCAATTTGAAATAAATCAAGCCAAAACTATAGCCGTAGGATTTTTTTTAATGGTTGTATCTTTAAAGATACGCGGTGCATTTAAGGGTTAAAAAAATTTATGTATAACAACCCAAAAGGGCATTGACCCATCTGTAATTCTCCAGATCCATTGGTAAGGCCAGTCTGTCACTAGCTGGTTTCACCAGGTCCATTGCCTGTCTGTCACTAGCTGACATCACCAGGGCCATGGCCAAAATGTCTCAAAGTTAAAAAATGGGAAGTCCGTTTTCGTTGTTTACCTTTTGCATAATCTTTAGTCGTAATTAAAAAACTAACGTATGACAAATTTTTTATATTATTTTCCTCTATATTTTTTCTTTCCTGTAGGAATCCTGGAAAGAGCTATTTCTACTTAATTTGGCACAATGGACGATACCGCTCGATCTGACGCCCATACTCGAATCGCCGATGATCAAAGAGCGCGTTTTGCAAGACGAGGCGACACAAATCGAAATGAAGACTATACAGGAAATACTCTGTCGTTTTCGGCAGATTACACCCGACGGCAGTGAAGTTGGCTGCATGAAGGCCATTGCATTGTTTGCGCCCGAAACGGCTGGTCTATGCGATGTTCAGCCCGTGGAGATGCTCCAAGATCAGGCTCAATGCATTCTCTCCGATCATGTGCGGCTGCGTTATGTGCGACAGGCGACGCGATTTGGTCGCTTGTTACTGCTGCTGCCATCATTGCGTACCATACGCGCGACAACGATAGAAGCACTCTTCTTCAAAGAGACTATCGGCAATGTACCGATAGCGCGACTGCTGCGCGACATGTATTCAATGGAACCGGCACAGGTGGACAAATAAAATGTAGAGCAAAACGAATATAGAGAAAAAGAAGCAGCTAAAAAACCAGCAAACTAAAATATTTAGACATATTTATAAAACAATAAAATTGGACATTAAAGGAATGAACATGTGTCAGAGGTCACAGCAGATTGTCATTTGACTGAATGACACCTTTGCCAGAGTTGCAAAAAAGAAGAGAAAAACGCGCGATAATAATATTTGATAGCAATACACATATTAGCTATTTTATAAATTTGTTGATTTTGCTCTGCGCTCAATATTTTCTTTTAATTTGAAAAATTCGATTTTTAGATTTTTGCTAAATTTTTTATATTTTTTGTTTTCTACCTTTTGTGGTTTTAATTTTCTATTTCGGTCGTTGAGTGCTTCCGCTTTTTTCAGCTTTTAGAAATGACTGCCCTTAGGTTATTTTACTGCAATCTCGCTTTAAAAATAACTGTTGAGTCCCTAGCGTGGGAGCGCAAAAATGGCGGAATTCAGTTGTGTGGGTGGTGGAAAATGTTTAGAATTTTATGTTTCATTCATTTTTTTTCCTCTCCTACGAAGCTATGTGAAATGAAAAAATAACTTTGCTGCAGGTGTATGTCAGATACTTAAATGAGCTCAGTTTTGGCGACTTTTTTTTATTTCTCTTAACTTGCTATCGATTTGATGTGATGGAAAAAGTACACAATTGATGGAATATAAAAATTTTGCATTTTCACAAAAAAAAAAAAAAAAAAAAAATAAAGAGGAAAACCTGCTACCTACTGCTCTATAATTGAGTCAATTTAAATTTAACTCTTATTTAAAATTAATTCTTAACTTATAATGCGACACTGTTAAATTATATAGTTTATTAAGATATCATAAAATTATGCATAATTATAATACGTTCTGAAAAAATTGATATACAATTTAGAATTTATGTAAATATATATAATAAATAAAGAATTAAGCTTGTATTTAACCAAAAACGCTAAATAAATTCATAAAAGAATTCGTGGTTTTTACTTGGACTCTATCTCATGCTAAAATATGCGAGCTAATTAAACCTACATTAATTAGAGTTTGGGACTTTTATGATTTTTTCCCAAAAAGTCTTTAAAGGAATAGGCTTATGAAATTTTTATTATGAAAACGTTAGAGAAGAGTGGGGAGTTTTGAAGCACGCTTTGTTTGGGGGGGTCAAAACTGCCACAAAAATATTTTTTTTCACATTTTTTCGAATCAAATCTCTAAAGCATTTTAAAATACAATTCCTGGTTGAAGAATTTGCATAAAATCAAAAATCATCAACAATTTTTGCCCGATCACCTAAAGAACTTGTTTTTGGAGTTTTCAAAAATCATGGGGAGTTGTGAAGCACGACTAAAAATCGAAGAAAATTCCAGTTTTTGGTGAAAATTCTTTATTGAGATCAGAAAAAATGATAAATATTATGATTATTATGTATTAAAGCAGCGTTCTTCAAACTTTCATCATCAGCGCACTTCCTTTTTCTATATTAAATTCGCGACGAAACCTCTTATGTTAACAATTTTATGAAAGACATAAATTTGCATTTATTCAGTAAAAGAACAAATAATTTTATTTCATATAATATAAACATATGATGCAGAGCTGCAATCATTTCATGTTTCAAGTCTTTTGATATTGTTCAAATTGATTCAATACCCAATTCTTTTTCAGTACTTCCGACTTCTTAATTTGAAATTAGAGTCATCAGTTGTCATAATTTGATTGCAGTCTTGCATTTTTGATTGTATTCCAGTCACTTGAAGTCAGCCGAAACTTCAAATCCCTTGATTGAAATCTTTTTTTAATTAATTGTATATGTTTTATGTGTGTTGTTTTTTTAATAATTTCATATTTCACGTAGAGAAAAAAATTCAATATACTAGATACAATCTATATCTATATTCTATCTATATCTTCTATATATATAAGATGGGTTTCGGGCTCCATACATTTTATTATAATGTTTCAGAATTTCATTGCAGGGACAGAATATGAGTGCTGGATGTCATAATTTTTGTAAGTGAAAAAATTAATTTTAATGAACAAATAATTTAATGTTTTATATTTAAATTTTTATAAGAATTAAAAAGATACAAAAACTTTCCTTTGTTGAATAATTTTATGTATAATTGTACGCTGAACTAAAATATGCCAATGGATTTTTGATACAATTAAGGGAGTATTCATGGCTGGAAGGCTGTTTTTGGACCCTTTTTGAAAAACTTCACTTTTGAAAACGCAAAGAGTTATTTAAATTCTGTTTTTTCTTTTATTGTATTAAGAACATATTAAATTAAATAAAATTTTTTTATCCTTTGTTCGAGGGCTGTTCAAAAAGTTGTCGGCTTTCAAAGTTGGGCGTCGAAAAAAAATGTATGCTGCTTGCGGCCCGGATAACTCAACTTCGGATCATCTGAAATAGAAAAAACGGCGTTAGATTAAGTACAGATGTCATTCTAGTCCCTACCTCAATCAAAATTTTGTGATTATTTTTTACAAAATAGCGGTCATTGTAAAATGAAAAACCGATTTTGGGTCTTTTTTTTGTAGTTTAGTTAAAAAAAAATAGTAAAAAGTTATTTCAAATTGTAATTGAAATAAGGATCAGAATGGTGATAATTCTGCGTCGATTGCACTTTGTTTCATCAGAATCGGTTCAGAACTACAGGCGCAATCTAGGCCGCAAGCTCGAAAAACGAGGTTTCGAGATAAACGCGTTTAAGTTTGAAGTTATTTTTTTGCATCAACAAAAGAAATTGAAATGAAAAATGCAGTTTAAAAAACTCGACAATTCTGCGTAGATTGCACTTGGTTTGATCAAAATCGGTTCAGTAGAACCGGAGAAAAGTAACTTCGAAGTTCAAAAACGTGATTTTGAAAAAAATCAAAGAAAATTTTAGGCAATAAAACATTTTTTTTATTTGTGAAATACTTACATATATCAATCTGCAATGCCAGCCCCATAAAGGACTCCTTCCTCTTCTTCAAAAAATCAGGACTCAGCGGCTCTTTGTGCTCTTCGGGCAGTTCTAGCTTCATTTGATGCGGCCAGAGCTCTGGCTTCGGACTTTTTCAAACGTTCTTCGTTCCGAGACATGGCGAAATCATATTTGACGTTGCCAATCGGGATGCCCATTAGGTTCATTATTTGAAGTATTGGCAAAAAACCTTTGTTAAATATGACAGTTGCAATATAATTGGATATCTCAATAGTGCGTGCGCCGGTGTGCATATGCTTCGGTGCGAATGACCACAGCACTGCGTTGGAAGATTCGTTGCTGTTTTGAGTTTCGGAGCCAAGGTATCTGTTCAACAAATCATCGGCTGACAGTACTTTGCAAATAGGTTTGATTGCTTCCTGGACTCTCTGATTTAGTATACGTATGCTTGAAGCTGTCGATTGTCCCTTCTGCTACCGCGTTTTGCCAGGCGCACCAGCTCGACGCACCGGTCGGACAGTTTTGGTGCTGTGGAGCTTCATAAGTCGAGATTTTTTGCAAAAACGTTGCCCTAAACAGGCTTCTTCATGTCAGCAACCGACTCTGGATGACGACGAATAGCGAGGCCATAATATGGTGTTAGTTCAGATATGAATTTATCTGTGAGTTTGCCTGCCGCCAATGCCTCTGTTCTCTTTTTTGGCCTTGCGGAGTTTGGTGCCCATTCTTTTTTGCACGTGCGATATAAATACTTTTTTTTCGACCATTGGGTCGCCATCGTACGGATCGTCGTCTATAATAGCTTTGAATGTTTTTGAGTCGCCATCGCCAATGAGAATTTTACGCCATGCTTTTGGACTGATATGGCGAACATTTCTTTTATCGCAGTCACCTCCATCTTCCCAGAGCTTCCTTGATGGTTGGCACGGCATTCCTCTTCGTGGTCTTCAATCCAAATTTCATATGCCAGTGGGTCTTCTTCTTTCTTAGCTTCCCAATACTTGCAACTGTTGCATACGCTGGACTTTACAACAGAGTCGACTATTTTTTTTACTGTATTTGCTGATCAATGTTGTAGCGCCGTATAATGAAGAAAAGCCACCTTTTTTCCAAGTGATATCGCCTGATACGGTAAACATTGTTTGATCGCACTGTGGATCGGCTGTCACCATGGCATCTTTCTCTTTTTTCGCGGCTTTTTAAAGAGTGTATCCATAGATCGCGCTTAGAGCTGTATGATAGGTCTCAAGGGCAGTGTAGTATAACGAGTTACCCACACCTCTGCCAATATCCATGAGGCCACAAAACGTGTTAATGCCTTTTGGCCCAATGGCTAAAAGCCTCATGGCAAAAAACAAGCGCCGGTTCATCAAATATGATTTGCCAACCAAAGACTGCGCTTGCCCGAC
The DNA here is from genome assembly GCA_914767935.1 of Coremacera marginata. Classification (NCBI taxonomy): domain Eukaryota; kingdom Metazoa; phylum Arthropoda; class Insecta; order Diptera; family Sciomyzidae; genus Coremacera; species Coremacera marginata. The sequence goes on from OU612045.1 coordinate 151,579,511, forward strand.
CAAATGTATGTAGTGGTCGAGCAATCGCAGTGAACACCAATTTTGAAGCCAATTCCATACGGCGATGCTTTTATAAACTCGATTTTTCCTTCACATTTGACACATACCACCAGATTAGCATTCGCCGAGAAAACTGTATAAAACTCCAAAATGCAATTCACCGTTTTGTTGTCAATGCTTATGTCTTCGTTTTCATTATTTTTAAGTTTTTTTGCCGATGTACTTGTGAATTCGGTGTCCTCATCTCTTTCATGTTGGTTACCACGAAACTGGCGTTTCAAGGGACGAGTTTTTCGATTGCTACCAGTGTTTCTATTATTTTTATTTCTATTACTTTTACTATCCATTGTTTTTAGCACAAAAACATTTTTTATCAAAACTGTATGCGCGCGTGCGTCCGGTTTATAACTCAATTTAAAGTGAACGAAACGCTGCCAACATTCGAATACCTAAGCTTTAAAATGTGTATTCATTTATTTTTAAAATGCGTATACAAACAAGTTATTACCTACTAAAGAACGCGTTGAACGAAATTCGGTGGTTGCTTCAAAGCGTTGCATTCAAAAAGTAGCCAAATTAAGCAAATCGCACGAAAACATTGCTGGACAAAAAAGCCATATCTCCTAAAGTATTTCGAATTTCAAAAATACTTCAAAAATTTTAGGACGATATTCTCAAATATTCAAGCTATAAAAAAAAAATCAAAAAAAAATTTTTGTCAACCAAGAATACTCCCTTAATCATCAAGCCAGCGCTGGAGGTGAATCAAGCAAATCTGTTTTGAACAAACGACTTTATGTGACAATTTACACAATTTTAGTCCGAAAAGCGTTCCGGTAGTTTTTTGTGTTTTGCTATATTTTTAAGAGGTTTTCTTTTACGCTCATGCTTTTGACAATTTTACCACTTTTAGTCCAAAAAGTACGGGAACAGACCTAAAATCTAAATAATTTTTACTTCTTTTTGTTCAGCGTTAGTTCTCTTCTCCAAAATTGTTCACACCATGACACAATTAAAAGGTAGGCTCATTTTAAAATAGCTGCTCAAGAGACAAGTTTTCTAACAACAAAGATGTGATGGTAGAGTGGTCCTTAGTTGTATGGAGGAAAAATTTTTTTCTGATCTTTAATTACGCACCGGGGTTTTGTGCCTTAACATGACAAAACAGAGGTAAGTTATGAAATTTTGAGGAAAAAATATTGATATATAAACGTGCTTGAAGCGACTTTGTTAAATATATTTTTAAGAATTATTGAAGTCATTTCAGAAGAGATATCTATGTGTTTTGATTTTTTTTTGATTTTTTTCTGTGTTCGATATGTCAGAAAAGGGCTATTTAAGGATTTTTGAAAAAATGTCAAGTTTCAACAGTTATAACTTCTTGATTTGATTTTTGGTTTTTTCAATTTTTTGCTCAGTTCAAAACTATTCTTAGTTAATTTTTTGTTAGCTTTCTTCAATATTTGTATTTTTGGGTTTTTAGGAATTTTTTTCGTAAAAATACTCAATCTCGAAATTTACAAAAAAGCATACATTTAGCAAAAAGTTTCGTAACGACCAAATTATTATATTTAATGGTACAACTATATTTTGTTTTAATATTAGGTATAGTTTTACTGAATTTCACTGAATTATTTTAACATTTGGATTTTTGCAATTTTTTTTAATGCAACAAGAAAAAATTTAAATTTTTTTTCAAAAGTAAAAAAACATAACTCTGGAAATTTAACTCCGATTTTCAGGTTTGGCAACTCATTTTAAGGAAAAACTAAATGCAAAAAGAAATGTGTATCAGTTTTTTGGAAATTGGAGCTTATAAAAATGAAATAGGGATTTTTTTGGGAAAGCAGCACTATTTTCCTATATAAATCAGATATTCAATATAGAGGTCGAGTGAGGCCCATTTAAATATATATATTTTTTCCCTCAAAATTTCACAATTTACTTCTGTCATGTTAAGAAACAAAACCCCGGTGCGTAATTCATTAATTTCGAAAAAAAAAATAAGGACCACTCTACTGTGAGGGCCTTAAACGTCAGATGCTAATGGTAATAGTAACTTGGACATCTTGCTCCCTTTTTTCTAGTTTCTCTCCAAGCTGAGCCTACTTTATGATTGTGTCATGGTTTCAAACTTTGAAAGAGTTTAATACTTCAACCTGGCAATACTGAAAACCTTCATATTAAAACAGCTAATTGTTTTGATTATATTATTTGTTAATTTGTACATTTGTCATGTTGTCAATAAAAAAATCGTCTATTGTCTTCGAACGCTGAAAAATTAGTTTTTATTCACCATAATCTACCTCTTCACAATTTTGATAATTTTACTAGCTGAACGTTTTTCAAAGCCTTTAGTTTATATATGAATTTACGAGTATCATTAAAGTGAATACTAAGAATGTAATATAAACTTTTTGGAAGATACCTTATACATTTTTTGTTACTTTTTCAACTGTGAATAAAATTCGTCAAAATTAGTACCTATTAAATTGTTATTTACCTAACAAACATTTATTTAAAAAAATAATTTTAAGAAATTTTCTGGCCGGCCAGTTGCCGGATAGTTACTCACAAGGAAAGGTCCCCAGGTGTCACTCGCCAAATTGATTCATTTTGTGATATGTAATAGAGGTTAGAGTAAATCTAAGGTTATACGTGCTCAATCGATGGTTTAGTGTTTCAAAATGGCGTTTTAAAATCAGCGGAAATCTCGTTTTTTCGCCATAATTTAACTATTTTCCATAGAAAGATACACATGTTTGGTATCAAACGAAAGGTATTGAGATGGCGCACACGATGACATCTAATTTTTAGAAAAAAGTTTTATTGTTATTTTATTTATTGTATTTATTTATTGTGTATAAAATGTTTAACAGTATTTAATATACAAAACATTGTGTATTACTTTTTTTAGTCCTACAACAAATCATGAATAATAAAAGAAATCATTACTGAAATAATAAAGGTAAAAAAAAATTGGTTTTTTACATATTTTTCGCCATTGTCTTCAAATTAGAAAAGTTACAAAAAATCCCAAAGCGTGACCTCTACAGTCGGCAGATAATTGGTGAAACAGCTCATAAATGGCTCGGTTCTAGGTCCACTTCTATTTTCCTTGTTCGTCAATGATATTTTCGATATAAAAAAAAAAACGTCGCAATGCATGCATACGCAGATGATCTTCAATTATATTTGTCTAGACCTAGCGGGCTCATTGAAGATTTGTGGGTAAGAATGAATGAAGATTTAGATACTGTAGCTAAATGGTCTAAAGATAATAAACTCAAACTAAGCCCCATAAAATAATACATTCTACCAATATCTAAAACACCTTTCTTTAACTTTGATCTACCCCCAATTCTACTCAATAACGTTGAACTACTTGGTCGCTGCTTATTTCCTTATCTCGAAGCAAGAAATTGTATATTTCTGCATAAAATAATCTACTCGCGTTGCCTACATTACTTGTATGAAAAACTTCAGTTCTGTAGGTCAAGTAGAAATATGAACCTGCTGATTCCGAGCTAATATTACAAAAATTCTAGCAGGCTGTTTTTCGTCAGTGCAATAGGACTGTGGAATTCTCTACCAAACAGCATTAAAGTCGTTTTCAACCAAAAAGCCTTTAAGCGTTTAATCTTTGAATATTTCTCCTAACTCTACCTGCTTTTCTCTTCTACTGTTCTCTTCTTCATAAAATGTTAATTTGGTTAGATTTATGCTTTGTTCTTATAAATAAGTGCAAGCAAATTTTGATAGTTTTTATTTTTTATTATTATTTTAAGAAAATATTTAAAGTTCTCAAAATTGTAGTATATTATTTTTATAATTTTAAATTCATTCAATCATTTATATTTTTATAATTTAAGTTTTAAATTCATCTCTCACTTGTTGTTATTTAATTTTAATAGTTTTAATAATTTGATTGTTAAATTTCATTATCTTATTTATTTAACCTGCGGCATGCAAAAGAAAATTATTTTTATATGCTAACATATTTGATCAATAAATTGAAATTGAAAATGAAATATAATGTACCTAAGCAAATAAAAAAACATGTTCAATGAATAAAATTTAAAAGTAGCCCTTTTTAGCCCCAACATTTTTTATTTGGCGTTATATATCCCTTTTTTCTCGAGTTTCTAGACCTAAATAGGTATTTTTTCTGGCAACACTAGTTAAAACATTAAACTATTCACTACAAACCTTTGCTCTTTGTGTCCATTTTAGCATTTTAGCAAAGCTTAGCATTATCAACATCATCGAGTCAATGTTCATAGGATGAGGGTCTTAGAAAAAAAAAAATCGCAACTGACGCTTTTGTAAAATTTTAATTTCACTCCCGCTAATAACTTCGCTAAAGAAGCTAACGCTTAAAAAATTTTCTTATAACTGAAAGTTATTCATAAGAAATTTTTTAATGAATTGAAATTGCACAATCAGTGACAATTTCTACTGTGATATACAGAATAAATAATTATTTCCGATCCCTAATGTTATTAAAAATAATAAGCAATCCCAGAAATTTCTTTTCTGGTTAGAGGTTTCACTTCTATCGTGCGTGGTATACGGTACTTCTACACACATACTTTTTGTTTATTATAATTCTTATTCTTATTCTTATTCTCAAACAGAAAATTAAGTACAAAAGTTGCATTTTTTTGTTTTTCTCAAACAATTTATTAGTTCATATTATTTCACATTATATGGTATTATTTGCTTTTGTAATTAATGCTTGCAACTCGTCGTTAACTTTTTTACTACACAAATTAATAATAACCCATGGCATTGTCCCATCACAGCTTAAACCAAACAAGATTATTCCAACTAGTTTATTATTGTATATTACTGCACCGCCCTCATCAAATTTACAAGGACTTTGCTTACCACCAGAGCACATGCACATCGACTCATCATCCGCATGGACCCTAGGTTTGTATATATCTATGCACTTATCTTTGGCAAATAGTTTTAGGTCACCCTCGGCAAGTGACTGTGATGGATTTGTATTAGTCGTTTTCCGGAATCCCCAGCCGTACATTTTGTATGCAGCCGTAGCGGGGGGAGGATTAATACAGAGAACAGCCACATCAATATTAAATCCCACCATGTCCTTCTTCAATTTCATCGCAACAAAATTCATTTCATCAGTATATTTAACATATCCAGTAGCAAAAAATATTTTTGAAACTCCACATCTAACACCTTCTAAGTTATTATTCAGTACTCCTTGGCCGCATCGTACTATTACATTAGGTAAATATATAAGACCACTGGCACAATCCCCTGTAGTGATGACAATCCTTACTTTTATTAAAGCACCACAACCTACGAGCCTTCCATTATAGCGTATGCTTGCCATAAATTTATGATTTGCAATGGTTGTATCAACACCGTCAATGATTGCATGTACAAGAAAGATGAAGGCCAAGCTTATCCATATAGCTAGATAGATCTTAAAACTTGGTGACTTGGCCATAATGACACGATATGCATGGGATGTATATATATGAATGAATGATTTATAACACGTCTATTTAATTGAATGCGAACGTTGTACTAACTCAAGTAGAAAACTGAATACTTTGGATATTTGTTAATTCAGTCCTATTTATAGCAGATCTCGAAGATTGTTACTTGCTAGACTTTATTGAACAATTGTTGTGAATAAAGTTGGTTTTTTCTCTGGGATCTGTGTTCTCTTTGGTAAATATTATGTGTCTATATATTGGCAAAGGTTCATTTATATAAGGTTGTCTACATTTTTTGAGGAAACCTTATTTTATATAAACAAACATTTTTTGACATTTTCCAAGTAGGGTTTTGTGATGCTTGAAAAAAAAAGTATGTTTCAGGGTTACGTTGTGTATTTTTTTTTTAACTCATTTTCGAAGGATTTCAAGTTGAACTTGCATTTCAATTTGAACTTGCAGTTATTTTTTACAAAATTGTGTGTGTGCTAAAAAAGTAAATAAATAACGAAATCAAAAAGTTATTTTACAAAAAGTTTCACACGCGGAGACAAAAATGCCTGGTGTAACGTGTGCGATTTGTCGCAAGACATATTGTGGCACAAATATAAAAAAAAAAATTCCATGAAGTTTCCAGCGTCAGCTTAAGTATGTGAAAAACATTTTTAATTGAAGCGATTTTAGCGATGTTCAAGATGCAAAACGGAGACGATTCAATTTCAGTTCCGTGCCTACGCACAGTGGGCGAAATGGCTAATTTAGCGGTATTAAATTGATAACTTCAAAATAAATAAAGATATCGAAATAAAATTTGGCATGGGGGTTAATGAAAATGTGATACATAACTTTGTGAGATTATGCATTTCTAGAATTTTTGTTGTTTTTGTTGTGTGACTTTTACTCCTCGCCTATACAACCAAGAAACAAGATGTGACAATTTTACAATTTTTCCAAAATTATGAGATATTCTAAAAAAATCTGGTAGAAGAGACCAAAAAAAAAAAATTACGCGTATATCGGTGTTTTAAAAGTTGACATCTAAGTTATAGTTATATAATATGGTTTAAAATTGACACTTTTTAGTCCCTACACCTGAACAAGTCAGGGTGCATTAGCTGGAGAAGGAGTTTAGGGTATTGGATGAAACTTGGTACTGATGTTTGTGTACAACCAAGGATGTGCAGTATTGAATATTTTTGAAATTTACACAGGGACACGCCCACCTCCTATACAGCCCACTATGGTAAAAACCATTAAAAGGCCATATAAAATGGCTTATATATATATATACACGAGCTACGAAAATAAAATTTGATATGTTTTATCAAATCGAAGCCTATAAACAAACCGACCTCCCATTCAAGTCAACATATTTTATACAGTGGTCGGCATAATTATTTTGAAGTACAAAAAATACAAATATTTTGAGTTTTTGAAATAGTTTGAGAAAGCCCAAATTAACATATTTTTATTTGCTTAAAATGTTACCAAAAATGTGTAATTTTTTTTCAAAAATAACTTATAAGGATAACATATTAAAAAAAAAAAAACACAAGTGCGTCATTGGACACACGAGAGATGAGAAGCTTTTTCGCAGCAACATAGATTTGATAGCTAAATAGTTTTTCTTTTTAATAAATTAACTTTTAAATTCAAAATTTAAAAGAACATAAATTAAATTGGAAAACACTCGTTAATATTCACACCAGTAAATTTTATTACATTTCGTTATTCCGACACTATTTTCTTATATTAGAATTGATGTTTCTTTTTTGCATGCGTCCATCACAACAAAATAATTTGATATCAAATTATTAATAAACCATTTCTGCACATTCCGTGTGGATCGAACTCGTATCCAATGATTAAGAGATCCACAAATCCAAAAAGGATTTGTTGCGTTGAGCTGTTGATTCAATATTAAGTAAAACAGAAACTATGTTGCTACATAGCAGCATAATCTATTAATATATGAAGAATTGTGTATTGGATATCCTACAAAACTAACAAAAATTAGCTTCTACTTGCTACAAGATGTCACCCGCATCGGTGTTCTTCTTCGAGCATTCACATAAAAAAAAACAAAACACACTGATGCTGGTGACATCTTGTGGCAAGTAGAAGCAAAGTTAGTAATTGTACCCCTATTTATTGATAGGTTGTGACGATCTACTGCAGCATAGCTTATATACTTAACATTGAATGAACAACTGTTTCTAACACAGCTTGGTGGCCTGGTGGATAGCGTATAGGACTCCTAATCATTTGATCCGAATTCGAATCCCCACGGGGGGCCTATAAATGTTTTTAATATTTAATATTAAAGTATTAAATTTTCTTGTTGCAATAAACGCGAGCAATGACGAAACCATCAAATTTCTAAGAAAAAATCTGTCAAAAGTTTTTCAGATTTCACTCAAGCAAAACACAGAACGAGATGTACAAAGCTTCGCTTCAAAAACTGAATTTCAAAGAAGACATAATTATTTTGACAGTTCAATTTTATGCAAAACTAAGCTTAAAGATTAGAAAAATTAATACAAAAACTTAGCAATTTATTAAAAAATAAGTCCGCCATTAGCTTCTATTACTTTTTGAAGGCGTTTAGTTACCGATTTCACAAGATTTTTCAAAATATTTCCCAGAATTTGCTCCCAAAGACTTTTTATTTCAGAAATAGTCTTATTCCTAGTTCGAGTTCAAGCGAACGCTTCGCTTTCCTTTAATATCAAAGTCTTTGTGGTGGTCAGTTTAAAACATCTACGCCAGTTCGATTCAAAAAGTTAATTATAAACATACTCTTGTGACATGGTGCATTATATTGTTGCAAAATAAATGACTCACCAATAAGTTTGTCACCAGATGAAAATGCATGATAATTTAAGACATCCAAATGTTTGTATTGGCTTATCGTTCCATCAATTGGAAGCAAAGCACCATGATCACAAGAGGAAATACATTCCGAGAATATTACTGATTCACCGTCATGGCGATTTGCTTGTAAGAGTGTAGCTACTTCTTTTCGTGTTTTCTTTGGAACTCGGACAAATCTCATTTTAGGTGCGTCGTAATACTCAAACGTACTTTCATCAGTCCACAAAACTCGGTTTCAAAAGCTCATAGTCTTGCAGAGAAAATCTTTGGCAAATTTGAGTCGTTTGCCGGCGTTATATAAGGCGTTTTCATATGTATATATTCATATATGCATATATGCATATACAGGTATATGCACCGAATTGGAATTCTTTTAAACGTCTGCAAATTGTGCGTTCGCTAACTGGATTCTGAGAAAAATTTTTTATCTGAAATTCATGGCTTTTTGGAGTTAAGCCAGGGTCCTTTGCGAACTTCCGTACAATAATTTGGTCTTCTTTACGTGTTGTTTTACGTTTTCTACCAGAACGTGATAAATTTTTCACTGAATTTGTTTCTTTGTGATTATTATTTATTTGATAGTGAAGGGTTTGCTTTGGCAAATGCAACTCTGAACACATATTTCTTTAACAGAAATATCACAATTATGCTTCTCTACGACTGCACATCTCATTTCAATACTTAGTTCCGACTTTTTTTCACATTTTTTTTTAAAAAATAGCTAAAATAAACGAATAAATTTGAATAAAGTTTAATAATTATTAAATATTTTGATATTAATTACCAAATCGTAACTTGCGTAAATGTCAAAATACTTTTGCCGCCAAGAAATTCTTCTTTTTGTAATGAACGACTTACTACCTCGAAAAGCGCGATTTAAATGACTTCGTTTATTCAGATTTAAACTCCTCACACCATGTTTTTACAATAATTTATCACAATAAGAGAGAATCGTTTACCATTAGATTTTATTCAGAGAGCACGTGTGATGCAAACTTTAGTAAAAATATTTATGCCGACCACTTCTCATATACCTACTTGTGGAGTATTGGACACCTCGGACCACTATATAGTATAGCATTTGTTTACATACGATTTCAGTTAAAATTTTTTGTACTCCTATTTGAATATAATTTAATATTTTATTTGTATTTTTGTACTTTTAACTATTTTTTTTTATGTAATTGTAGTAATTAATAATAATAAAAACAGTTAAAAAAATTTATTCAGAATCTGAGCAATCAATGTGTGAATCTCGAGGCTGAAGAGCATCTGAAAGAGGATTTTTAACTTCTTTGTCTAACACAATATTTTTATTTGAAGGTTGCCAAGTTTGTATTGCCACAACCAGCCATTGGTATATCCACTAGCAATGCCATTATCTTTCTTAACTCTGTATGTCTACTTTTCTTTTTTACCGACTTCTTTCAACAATATCTTTATCAGTAACGCGAATCTAAAAAACGAAAAAAAAAAAAAAAACGAAATGGCCATTTCAGCCCTTGAAAGGACTTTGACCGAGCTTCTTATGATCAATTGTGTTGTGTGTGATGTGAAAACGTTTGCACACAAATGATCGAGAACTGGACCTACTTGTTTTACGCCGACTCCGAACGGCTTTATGTTCTCAAGAAGCTTTTCATGGCAGCTTATACTCTCTGAGGTTTGCCATTGTCTGCAGAGAGGTGACGTCCGAACAGAAAAATTAATTCAATTGAAAAAACTTTCTGTGTCAGATGAAGGATTCGAACCTGGGTTCTCTGGCGTAAGAGTCACACTCTACCCACTACGCCACGGCCGCCACCTGCCAATAACGCGAATCTGCCAATTTATAATGCGAAACCTGTATGAAATATGAATGACACACTCAAAACAACGAATCCACGCATGCAGAGTGGATAAACCATATGGGAAGAATTTTCATTTACATGCACATTTTGTATCGCATTCAGATTGTTCATAATTTTTGGTGTGGCCCTACAAATTTCACATGTTTGTAATGATGTTTCCACAGCAGTACGTAAAACTTTTCCATCTATCATTGTCATGTAGAACTGATGATGAACTTGGAATGTGCCTAGGCTTGTTGATTTAATATTCGATATTTGATTTTAGGCACTCTCAACCTCGGTATTAACCAGATGTTTGCTTCTGACAAGTAATGTTTATTCGTCTGCAGTAGGGACTTGAAGACGGTCGTGAATTTTTCGAAATTATGTTGAATCGGAGTTGAGCTTGCAATGACTCATAAGTAGATGCACATCGATCATATTACTTCAAGGGGTCACTATAGCTTTGCCGATAGCTTGAATATCCACTTCTGCCGTCAAATTACGATTTATAACTTGCAACGACTTTTACAATATTTCCAGCGGTAATGACGCTTTCAAATAATTCAGGGTGTGCTTCAATGATCCTAGCAACAGTGTGGTCCACCAAACTCTATAGAGGCAACTCAGCATAAGAATCTGTAACCAATAATCCACTAGGATACTAGGAAACCAATAATCCATAGGACACCTTTGCTTAGCTAATCTCAAAACATCATAGCTTGAATATATGTTGGCACTTCGGGATTTGGCACCGGTCTATTAATTTATATGAGTGATTTGTGTAAACTCCATCAATATAAAGAGCAAAGGCTTCTTCTGAAATATATTTTACAGAAAGTTGGCCATCAGATTCAACACATTTTGTAATTTTTGCAGCCACGCCGTCATTCGCAACGAATATTGACATTACCTTGGATGCAGTTCTTTTCCCAGACCTATAAAGACTAGCACGCGTTTCCAACATTAGCTCGCTGCACGAAGATACATTAAAAAATTAAGAAACTTTACGGTTCTGGCTTTTCGTAGTACACGTTGGAAAGTCTTTTGCAGGTCATCCAATTTTTTTGGAAGTTGTTGGAGCAGTTAACTCAAGGTCTCCATCTAACCAAATAGTTTTGTCTCTTTGTTTTGTATGGAGTCCCTTAAAAAAAAATTGTTTTTTGCTTCTCCTGTTAATTTTAAAATTTTGAGTTGTGTCTCCTTTGTAGATAGTGTGCGATATGTGCACCTCTACCACATTAAAAAAAGTTCTCGTTTGGAAACTGATATCGTACTTACAAAATAGAATAAAAAGAAAGCATCGTAAAAAGTGATGGAAGATTTTGGTCATTTTACATCCATATCAAATAGTGCAAGCAAAATAAATAACATTCAGCCTGGACACTTGAGGACATCACAAGATCTGCTCTACGAATGTTCACAACATGACATGCAATAGAGGACAACGCGAAGGCTAATTTCAACCGATATTTGTAACAACAACATAACAGGTCATTCAATAAGTCCATAAGATAACTAAGAAAAAAACAAAATTTTGATAAAACTTGATTATATTATTCAACATAGTTGCCTTCGAGAGCGATACAACAAGTATAGCGATTTTCCAACTTTTTGATACCACTTTTATAGTGCGATTTCTCTTTCTTGTCAAAATAGGCCTCAGTTTCAGCGATTACTTCATCATTGGACTTGAATTTCTTTCCAACAAGCATTCTCTTGAGGTATGAAAACAGGAAAAAGTCGCTGGGGGCTAAATCTGGAGAACACGGTGGTTTGCCATCGTTTTCATCGATTTGTGACACGGTGCATTGTATTGGTGAAACAACACTTTTTTCTTTTACAAATGTGGCTGTTTCTTGGCGATTTCAGCCTTCAATCGATCCAAAAGTGCACAGTAATAGACGCTGTTGATGGTGGTTCCTTTGTGGAGATAGTCGATGAATATTATTCCTTTCGCATTCCAAAATACAGACGCCATCAATTTACAAGCCGACTGCTGGGTCTTTGCTCGCTTTGGATTCGGTTCATCGACTGCTGTCCACTCAGCTGACTGTCTTTTGGATTCTGGTGTATAATAGTGAAGCCATGTTTCATCCATTGTCACATATCGATGATAGAATTCGATTTTATTGCGGTTTAACAGCGCCAAACACTCATCTGAAGCATCAATTCGTTGTTGTTTTTGGTCGATTGTGAGCTCACGCGGCACCCACTTTGCCCAGAGCTTTCGCATACCCAAATGTTTGTGTAAAATGGTAAAAACACTAACATCTGATATCTACAATCTGCGATCGTTCGTAACCAATATGTGGATTTTTTTGATGTTTTGTGGAATAACAGCCTGATTTGGGTGTCCACAGCGCTCTGCATCATTTGTGCTGGTATGACCACGTTTATATTCAGCTATCCACTTTTCTACCATTTGAGTCCGGATAATGTTTATCAAGCCATTGTTTGATTTCCACTGTATTTTTTTTTTTTCATCAAAAAGCAATGTTTTAGCAAAACTCGTAATTCACTTTTTTCCTTTTTTTTTTCAATAACAACAGTTGCACACAAAATGCTATTACTCACGAATCAATTGTCAGATTGATGTCAAATTTTTATACGTATCGTTTGAAGGTTGGTACTAAATACAATTCATATGAAAAAAATTTAGTAACGCCATCTTTGTGTCATCCTATGGACTTTTTGAACTTACTACGTAAAATTGCCTTTACTTGGCAAATATGAAAATTAATTTATTGTTTACAAAACTCGTACTGCACTATGTAAAATGGCGAGAAACTTATTGCTGCACCTGTTGACACATACGCTATGTTTGAAAGTTCACAGCTGTTCGAAGTTCTGTAAGTAAAACAAACCAAAAGAAAAATGATTGATAAACTCAATAGGGTATTGGTAATCGAAAATACAAAAAAATTAAAACACTCAATTCAATACTTCAAAAATGGAACGTTTTGAATTGAATTTTTTTTAAAAAAACTGAAATCTTGAAACGCGTTTTCTGAAAAATCATGTTTTCTAAACTGGTATTCACGATATCTCAAGAACTACTTTATAGATTGACTTGGTTTTTTTTTTTATTTTAAATTAGATAAAATGTATTAAATCGTATACTTAAATCCAGTTAATACTGGCAGGTTTCTTTATTTTTTGAACGCTTTAAGGAGCGAAAAATGTGAAAAGACAGTGCTTCAAATTTACATGTCCGACAGTTTTGTTATTTATCAACTATTTGTTGATATTATAGGTATAAGCTCCAAGAAATGTAATATAATTAATAAAAAGTTTTGTTGTTTTTTTATTTCTGATGGCATGAATGTGCTGTGCGTTAGAGATAGTTTGGGTACCTTTTTTTTAACCTGATATTTCACATTACACTTTAATTTCTCAAAACAAATACTTTACTACACTTGAAGAATCAATAAATTACTGCAAATAAACTCAAGGTGTTAATTAACTTCTATAAAAAAAAAAATAAGTCGATTTAGTGTTTTTAGACCTCTAGATGAGTACCTGCCCTTAAAAATTCCCTTTTAAAAATTTAATTTTTGAAAGTATTTAAGTTAGGCTTGCGCTAAACAGTTCCTGAGACGGAACGGACATGGAACGTTTCCTTTAGAGAGCGGAACTAGTTCAGTTAAACATGTCCGCGGAACTATCTAGTTCCTTTATTTATTTGATCTACTTGTTTGTTGATCGTCTCTTTTATAGAGCGGAACTAATTCACGAAAACATGTCCGCATAACTATCTAGTTCCTTTATTTATTCTTTATTTATCTGGTTGAACTGGTTGTTTGTTGAACTGTAGAGGATATTTGTAATACTCCAAGCATAATTTCAACACAACGCTCTGACTAGTCTCAAACGAAATTGAACACAATTTTTTGTTTTTTTCAGTGTTTTTATTTCAAAATAAAGAAGTTAAGGAAAATATTCATAATTTATTCAAATAAGAAACTTTAAAAATTTGCTAAAAAATTTCACATAGTTCAACTATTAAGTAACACAATTGTAGCATAAAAAAATATATAAAAATTATCTGATAGTTCCGCGGACAGTTTGTCGAACAGTTCCGCGGACATGCTTATTATGTTATCAGTTTCGACAGCTCTCTGTATTAGAGGACAGGTAACAAAAGCATGCTAAGTATCATTTCATGATTGTGCTCTTTCTTATGTTACAAGCAAAAATAAACAGAACCATGCACACAACAATGTCGCTTAAATAATTCGTCTAAGCAGTAATGTGATTGCGGTAAGTGCGAAAGAGATGTCGGCTTATGTTGCTCATTAGACAAAATTTCAGTTCAATCGGAACTGTTTGGACATGCTCAAATCGTACAGAAGGAACGATTGGAACTATACATGTCCGGAACGACCCAACTCTAATTTAAGTTGACTTTTGGTTTGTCGATGATACATTTATAATTTTTATTTATATTATTGAAAAAAATATTAAATAATAAAAACGTTTTCAACAATATTTTCGCTGAAATAGTTCAAATATACAAATGATTTTTTTATTTGATCAAACTTTGTGTAGATAAATATAGAAACCGTTATCATTACGTTTGAGAAACAAAAACAATCGAGTACCGACATAGGATCGAAAAGGGTTAATTGTATTAGATATTGTTTAATTTCACACAAAAGTTATCAAACTAACCAATATTTTGTGATTTCTCAAATATAATCGTAATTAAATACTCTTTTTATTTCTTTTTTTTCGAATAATAGGAAATTTTCTATGCAACTCAATTGATTCTGCCGAAGCTAGCTAGTTAATTGAAAATAGTGTAGAAATTATTAAGTTTTAACCTGATAATTTGCGTTTTTGAATAGGATTATTGCTTCGTACACTGAAAAAATAAAACACTAAAATCTTGGAAAATTGCACTAAAGTCATCATATCCTATATTAAAAGATGGCACTTTCTTTAGTTTAAGTAAGTATGTATCCTAAAATAAGGATGTTTGCTTTGATTAAGGAAATATTAGCATATGATGACTGTAGTGAAATTTTCCTAGATTTTATTATATTTTTTATATTTTTTTTCAGTGTAATTAAGAGGAACCTTTTTTTACGCAACAACAATATGAGAAATAAAAAATTAAAATTATTTTCAAAACCAGCGACCGATTTTACATAAGCAATGTGAAGTGGGAGTCAATTTACAAATTGCCACTTCACAAAGAAAAATCACAAAAAATAGTATTATTAAAAGTAGTAGAAAAAATGTAATTATTCAATTAAGTGCCAAAAAATATTATATTCAAGCAACTGTGTGAATTTTTTGCTAAAATGATTACGTTCTCTTTCTCTCATTTTAAAATAAGGGTGCCAAATTGAGAAAGTGTCAAAAATGTAGACAACCTTATTTAAATGAAACTTGATATTGGCTTGATATTTTTATAAATGAAAAAAAATATTTTTTGCGCATTTGATATACAGGTATTTATTCAGATGGTAATAATTTAATTCTTGACGCAAATACAAATTTTATTTACTCTCGAACAAAGGTATCATTGAAGTTCACACAGTGAATCAAAAAAGTTTAGGCACAAAGCTATTCTCAAAGTTTGTATCTAAATAACTTTTTCCACCTAACGAAAAAAAAAAAAATACTATGGCATCATTTGAAAATATAAAGCTTTTTTATTATGCACTGCAAAAATATTTCATTGCTTCTGTTTTATGTATTATGTTATTATATTTTTTATATTAATTTTTTATATTTATATTAATTAAATTATATTTTTTATATTAATATAAATATTTTTGTTTTATGTATTATGTTATTAAAATTGTTTCCCGGTTCACACCTGTGAACGAAAGATTGGCCACGATCCGCATCAAGGCAACATTTTTCTACATTAGCCTTATTTGCGCGCACGCCCCGACGGCGGAAAAGGACGAAGCCGTCAAGGACGCTTTCTATGCTAGTCTTGAGGACGTATATGACCACCTTTCGGTCCATGACGTGAAAATAGTCCTCGGCGATTTTAATGCGAAAGTCGGAAGGGAAGGCATCTTTGGCCCCACTGTCGGTCAGTTCAGTCTTCACGAGACCTCCACGAACAACGGTCTAAGACTGATCGACTTCGCCGCGGCACGAAACATGGTAGTTAGTAGCACCAGATTTAAGCACCTCGACATCCACAAGGCCACCTGGCTGTCCCCGTATCAAAAAACGCGAAACCAAATTGATCATGTTGTAATCGACGGAAGGCATGCCTCTACATTGACTCCGATTATTATCTTGTTGCAGCCAAGATCCGCATGCGATTATGCAATGCGAAGAACATACGCACAGGAATGCAACGAAAGCTAGATGTCGCTAAGCTGCAATTACAACGGACTGCCGAATGCCTCTCCGCTCAACTCTCGGTTAAGCTCAACCAACCAACCTCTGGACTCGACTACGCCGGCGGACTTTGGGCGCATATATCCCACACTATGCGCGCTGCCGCTGAAGAAGTCATTGGTTTCCGGCGCCCGCAACCTCGGAACCAATGGTACGATCCGGAGTATCGCATCGCGACAGCAGTAAAAAACGCCGCATACAGAAAAACACTGCTGTCAGCTGCGAGCCGTGCGAGAAAACTACCGCGAAAAGAGGAAGGAAGAGAGGCGCCTTTTCAGACGCAAGAAAAGAGAGCAGGAAAAGCGTGAGCGTGAGGAACTAGAGGTATACCAGGGCAAGAAGGATGCATGAAAATTCTATCAGCAGGTTAAGCGTCTAACCCAAGGTTTCAAGCCCGGAGCATCCACTTGCAGAGACGAAAATGGAGATCTGAATACGGATACACAGTATGTGCTTAGATTGTGGAGACGGCATCTCTCCAATTTACTTACTGGCGACGATTCCACCAATGCCGCCCATGGAGAGCGCAGTTCAGTGCCACCAATCGACGATGACGGAGTGGAAGTATCACCATCTAGCCATGAAGAGGTTCGAGTTGCTATCCAACGACTCAAAAACAATAAAGCAGCGGGTGCTGACGGCCTGTCAGCTGAATTGTATAAAACCGGCGGCGATGAATTGATAAGGCGCATGCATCAGCTCATCAGCAAAATATGGCTAGCAGAAAGCGTGCCCGACGATTGGAACCTCAGTGTACTGTGCCTTATACTTAAGAAAGGAGACCCTACAATCTGAGCTAGTTATAGAGGTATCAGTCTTATTTCCATCGCATATAAGGTTCTCTCAAGCGTCGACAAATCCTGGAGAAAACCTACGAAAATCAAATTGACACATACCATATCTTTGTCGATTTTAAAGCTGCGTTCGATAGCCCGAGAAGGGATTGCCTATACGCAACAATGTCTGAGTTCGGTATACCTGCAAAGTTGATTAGACTTTGCAGAATGACGTTGAGCAACACACGCAGCTCCGTCAAGGTATAACAACCCGTGTTCGGGTTTCGGCCGACCTCATCAGCTCTCGCCAGGCGCCTCTGCTTTGCGCGCGCCTTCTCCAATCGGATACACCAACTGCGGTTAGGGCTTCCTCAGCCTGGTCCATCCATCGGAGGACATCATCTCCCTCGTCGTAGTTAACCAGCGACCCTCGCCTCGAACACCTTTTTCGCTAGAGCTTCGTTGTCCATACGATGAACATGACCCAGCCATCGTAGTCGCTGCACAGTTATACGCCGAACTACGTCAATGTCTTTGTAGAGCTCATACAGCTCGCGGTACATTCGGATGCGATAGTCATCGCCGACTCGAACAGGACCGAAGATTTTGCGAAGAACTATCCTCTCAAACACCCCCAGAGCAGCTGCGTCAGTTTGTGAAACTACCCATGCCTCAGCGCCATAAAGAAACACAGGTAGAACGAGCGTCTTGTAGAGTGCTAGTTTTGTCGGTCGAGAGAGGGCTCTGGAACTTAGTTGCTTACTGAGCCCGTAGTAGCACCTATTAGCACTTATTGTTCTTCGCTTTATCTCCAGGCTGATTTCGTTGTTGGTATTAATGGCGGTGTCAAGGTATTCAAACTCCTTGACTACTTCAAAGTTATAGCTGCCGGATGAAACGTGGGAGACGATTGTTTTTCCTTTTCGATAGCGATGAAAGCAGCGGTAACATCTCTCTTGGTTTTGCCGACAATATCAATATCATCAGCATAAGCATGGAGCTGGACACCTTTGTAGAAAATGGTGCCATTACGATGCACACTTGCCTTTCGTACGAACCCCTCTATGATGATGTTGAAGAGATCGCAAGGCAGTGGATCGCCTTGTCTGAAACCTCTTTCGGTATTGAAGGTTTCGAAGAGGTCATTTCCTACCTTGACGGAGCTGCGTGTGTTGCTCAACGTCATCCAGCAAAGTCTTACCAACCTTGCAGGTATACCAAACTGAGACATTGTTGCGTATAGGCAATCTCCGAGAAGGGATCGAACGCAGCTTTGTAATCGACAAATAGATGATGTGTGTCAATTTTGTTTTCGTGGAGTTTTCTCCAGGATTTTTCGTAGCGTGAAAATCTGGTCTATGTCGGATTTTCCAGGCTGAAAGCCACACTGATAAGGTCCAATCAGTGTTTTTGTAATCGCCTTTAATATTTCACACAGTACGCATGAGAGAACCTTATATGCAATGGAAATAAAACTGACACCTCGAATATCTAAAATCTCTATACAAAAAATTAAAGTTTGTAAATATACTGTTTTTCTTCAAAATTCTGTATTGTTATGATAATTTTGTTAAGATGCACAATTGAGATTTAACAATTGCACTTTTAAAAACATCGGTGTCAGAAAAAGATATAAAAATATTATTTAGTGACATTCATTCCTAAAATCAAACTTTAACGTACCATTTTTAACGTACCAGAATTTAAAATGTCTTTTTTCTTGTTTTCAATAACTTCATCGAAATCAGTTTTGTTTTCCTGCTGCTGTTTTCCTAACTTTTATGCATAAAAAGGGTGCATAATAAACTTCCTACAGCTAAACTGTTATTAAATTTGTATGTTTTCACGTGAGAATGCATTGCTGCATATTTGTTGGAAATGTACATTATGCAAAGAGAAAGAAAACTTCAGTTGTCATCAATTTCACGGTCAAAAGTTTAAATTTCCTTGTTGAAAAGCTCGTATTAAGCCTACAGTTTAGTGACTTTTAGACTTCGAAAAATGATGAATACAAAGGTTTTATATAAAGGGTTTTTTTAGAGATACAGAACTTTTTTTCAAAATAAGACACAGAAAAATCAATGATTGTGATATACAATTTTGCCAATATTGTGACTACAATTTTGAGCAACCGCCACTGCGTTTTATAAAGACCATCTTGTAGGTCCAATTTTGCACCACTTTTTCCAGCATAGTCAGCCTTATCTCGCCAATAACGCCCAAATGTTGGTTTCCAGTAGTAGTTGTTGAGTCGTAGCTAGCTTATCAGCATAGACTAGTGTCTTGACGTACCTCTACATAAATATTCTAATGGAGTCAAATAACATGACATAGGTGTCCAATTGCCAGGCCAATATTTTGATATGATTCGATCACCAAAGGTTTGTCCGAGTAAAGTGGTAGTTTCACGTGCTGTATTGCGTGTTACAGCGTCCTGCTGCAATCATTTAGCACTTAGACGATCGATATTTACGGAACGAAAAAATCGCGATTAATTTGTCTGTAACGCTCACCATTGACAATAACATTGGCTCCATCTTCAGTTTTTACTCATCGCACACACACACACCTCTACAGCGGCGATGGCTCTTCGGTACCCGTCAGTATCGAAAGTAACCAATTACTTCATTTTTATTTGCTACTTTACTAGTTCTTTACGAACTTGCTCCTTCTTTTGACCCAAGTTAATGCATAAAAGGGTCAGTTCAATAAACTTCAAGCTTGTACTGCTTATTGTGTATATTGTCAGAATGACCATATTCTTCAAAGTAATATTTTCGGGAATATATGATATACAGGGTGTCCGCAATTGAGTAAAACTATTTACAGAGCTAAAAGGTTATGTCGAGCTAAGCAAAAATCGTATCGGAGGGGGGGGGGTCTATTTTCACATTCTTAGGAGCTACACGGTTAATTAATATTTCACGACTTTGATTCACGTTGTTGTTTCTAGCAGAAAAATTAAGTTTTTGGTGCCATTGAAAATAAAATTGAATAAATTACAAAACTGATCCTAAAACAAAATTTCATTTTTTACGTGAAATTCTGAGAAATTTGCACTCAAAATTGAAATTTGGTAGTTTCAATCGATTGATTTCATCTTCACACGAGCACAACTCGGTAACGGTTAAGTTGGTGGAGTTTGTTGATATGCCGTTAGAAAGGTGTTTTTATTGCATTTATAATGAGCTATCAAAATAAGTTTTATGTTAGTTAGTTTTTCTGCTAGAACCAATAACGTAAACCAAAGTCGTTAAATATTAATTAACCGTGTAGCTCCTAAGAATGTGAAAATAGACCCCCCTCCCTCATGATTTTTTGTTCAGCTCGACATAACCTTTCAGCTCCGTAAATAGTTGCACTCAATTGCGGGACACCCTGTATAACAAGTTTTAATTTCGCTGAACAACATAGATAAAAGAATTCTGATGAAGAAAGTACAAATTAATTAAGTGTAGAGTACCTCCTCAATGTTTACTTTTTTCTTGTCTTTATCTTTCCGACTAGCGAATAAGTTGGCCCTAGAGCACATGTGAATTGGCTAGGAAATAATAATTCAAAAGGTAGCAGTTGACCCCTGCCTATGACATGTTCATGTAAAATTCGCCAGTTAAATGCATATAAAGTAGACTGAAGTGAAACTAGTAATGGTTAAATAAGGTCTAGTGAAATCGGTAGTTCTGTACTGGTGCCATTAACTGCAGCATACGCATAATATGAGCTCGTATTGGATGAATATTGTCCATACCAGTAAACGTTGACATAAATTTATTTATCGTTTTGCGTATAACCTGCTCAGATGGACGATTCGCACCGTAATGTGTACGAAGTGCTCTATAAATACCAGCACAGAGTGCGAATTTTGGAAATAAATTTCCACTATTTGTAAACTTTATTCCAGTGTACTTGACAACTGGTTTTACAGCTATCCCTCTAGGAAATTCCATACCTCTAAAAAAACACTCTTTACAAAACTCTGATTAACGATTTATATTGCAGACTTTATGGACCCCTTGCAAAAAACCATTACATACTTTTAGTCCCTATTTAGTAACATAAAAGCATTTATAATAAGAAAAAATTGTGACATCAATCTAATTATTATAGTGGCTGCCGTGGCATACTGGTTAAGGTGCGTGACTTGTATGCGATCGAAGTCAGGTCCAAATCTCATCTGACACAGAATGTTTTTTCAATTGAATTAATTTTTTGGTCCAGCTGTCACCTCTCTGCAGACAATGGCAAACCTCAGAGAGTAAAAACTGCCATGAAAAGTCTCTTGAGAACATAAGCCGTTCGGAGTCGACAAACACGCACAACACAATAGATCATAAGAAGTTCGGTCAAAGTCCTTTCAAGGGCTGAAATGGCCATTTCGTTTTTTTTTTTTTTTTTTTAATTGGTACAAACGCATTGTAAGGAATGCTTTCAGGTATTTTTGCACCCTTTGATATCTGTAATGTCAAAAATGCAGCCAATATAATCAGTTCAAGCACAGGTATTGACGGCACATATATGCTTTCATATTAAATTAGGAGTATGAGCTCCTATTTAAAGAAAATTTTATTTATACAAAAAATTATACGCTATAATACAAATTTATCGTAAAAAAAAAATTGTTTCTTAATTTTGCACCACTCCCCCTCAGCTCATCCTTGTTACGCTACTGCTACACACATTAGTAAAAACCCATGGTATTGTCCCATTACAGCTTGAACCAAACAAGGTTATTCCAACTAGTGTATTATTGTATATTACTGCGCCACCCTCATCAAATTTACAAGGAATTTGCTTACGACCAGACCACAGGCATATCGACTCCGCATTATCCGCATTGACCTTAGTTTTGTATATATCTACGCACTTATCTTTGGCATATAGTTTAAGGTTAGTCTCGGCAAGTCTCTGCGACGGATTTGTATTAGTCGGTTTCCGATATCCCCAGCCGAGCACCTTGTATGTGGCCGTAGCGGGGGGAGGACTAGTACAAAGATTAACCACACCAATATTTTTTCCCACCATGTCATTCTTCAACAGCAACGCAGCATAATTCATTTTATCAGTACCTCTAACATAGCCAGGAGGAATAAATATTGTTGAAACTCCCTGCTTCATACCTTCGTTGTGATTATTCAGTACGGATTGGCCGCATCGTACTACTACTTTAGTTAAATCTGTCAAACCACTGGCACAATCCGCTGTAGTAACGACAATCCTTGGATCTATTAAAACACCAATACACGCAAGCCTTCCATTATAGCGTATGGTTGACATAAATTTATGTTTTGCAATGGTTGTATCAATACCATTAATGATTGCATGTACAAGAGAGATGAAGGCCAAGCTTAACGATATAGCTAGATAGAGCTTTAAACTTGACGACTTGGCCATAATGACCGAATATGCAGCAGATCTATGAATGATTAACAACACGGGTATTTACTTGAATGCGAACGTTGTTCTTACTCAAGTAGAAAACTGAATACTTTCTGACGTTTCTGTCCCATATATACCAAATCTCTAAGATTTTTGCTTGTTAGAAATTATTTGACAATTGTTTTGAATAGAGTTGGTTTTTTCTCTGGTACCTGTGCTCTCTTTGGTAAATATTATGTGTGAATTTATTATATTGGCACAAAAAAAAAAAAAAAAATAAAATAGGTTTTACGCATGTGATATAGTATTTAGTCAGTTGGTATTAATTTAATTCTTGACGCAAATACAATTTTTTTTTACTTTAGAACAAAGGTAGCATTGAAGTTTATAAAAATTCTTTTGTTAATTTTAAGCGTGCATGCAAGCTTCCTGGCGTATTTTATACCCTACTCTTTTTCACATTGAAATTGCTATTTTTTAGGCATGTCCGTTGAAATCCATTTTTGGAAAAATTATTTTTGTAGTATGGCTTAAGTATGGCTCTATCTACACTAGCAGAATAAAATTTAAAATGTAGGATAACTTGTATCAGACAAGGATTGTATTGAATAATAAAAGTGACACGCCCACTTATTCAAATGTGAGTGTCATATATATCAATCAATATAGAGTTTACAAGTTGGACAATCAAACAATAACCGCAAATGACACTGAAGAGCAAAAGTTAATGGCTAGCTAAAAATTAAATTACTCAAAAATTATAAAAGATATTGACAAACGGTTTTTTTTTTCAAATAAATAAAATATTGAATTGTATTGAAAAATTAGAGAAGCGTTAGCTACTTTCACTAGGGAGTGAAATGAAATCTTTATAGTAAAAACAAAACCAAGTACATAAGCAACAACACAAGCCGCACTCGATGCTCAGCATATTTTCAAACCCGCTTAAACAACAACAAATGCATGCAAACGCAATAAAAAGCAACCCTCACTCGATGACGCTTATGTTGATAGCGCTGCTAATGTGTGCGTCGATCGCTAAGAATTGTTTTTGAATGTGTATTTTGTTGGTGGACTAGAAAATCGTGCGCAATGAGTGCTGTTTGTGTTTTTATTGGCCGCATTCAGCGGAGTCAGCAGTTGACGACAGTTGTGTAAAAATTCACTCAATGGTACAATTATAGGAGCTCTCACTAAAACTCATCAAGTAGCTCTTGAGTGCTTTAGCCCTTAACTGGTACACCTCAAAAATGTAGTAACAAGTTTATGTTTTTTTCAAAGAACGCATTAAATTACAACACGACTGATGAATGCAAAAGCATGCATCTGAAAGCTTGAAATGTACTGAGCGTTAGAGAATGAATGATGAAATAATGAGAGAATTATAATCATTTCTCTTTCTCAGAAAAGTTAGGGTTAAACTTTGACTCTAAATTATAAACTTTGACAATTTTTCTGACGCTTAGAGTAACAACACATTCAGAGAAAACTAGTAAGGAATGGAGCTTCGGCAGGGTACCGAAGCTAAAATACCCCCTCCCCCCCCCCGTGGCCGAATTAAACTATATTCGAAGTCTTAAGACTTCTTTAAAATTTTTATGTATACTCTGCAAAAAATATTTGTGTCATACGCTTAATTTAATTTTACCCTTAGCTGCCACATAGAGTAATTGGTAAAAAAAGTAAAATGCCGCACCCACTTTTCTAGCATAAAGGCCCCACATTTTACCGAAGAATATATGTATGGGTTGGATAAAGGATGTGGGCGGAACTTGGGTACATACAGACACGATGTCATTCAGTTTTATATATTTACGAAAGTTTTTCAATTTTGATGACGTCACTTTGTGTTTAAGGAAGGCGTTGTGGTCTTCATCCGATTTTGCCAATTATCAAAAACTGGCTTATGTTAAATATCAAAGTTAGTATTCAAAATTCAACACATTTTTGTAATTTTTGCAGATTTTTAAGCGATTTAATGTTTTTAATAAAGCCTCTTTGTATGGCAGATATTATATATTAAAGCCTATGTGCGAACTTTCAAGACATTTTTGCAATTTGAGCAGATACTTAAGGGATTTTAGGGTTAATATAAAGCAACTTTGTATGGGAGGTAGGCGTGTTTCTTATCGTATTTATATTGAAGAGAAATCTTTACATGCAAAATTTCAAGGCATTTCATTAATTTTTGTGAATTTTGAAGAGATTTTACTGTTAAAATAGAGTCACTTTGTATGGGAGGTAGGCGTGGTTTTCATCCGATTTTTTTAAATTTCATAGTGAGGATTTTTATTGAATACCAAAGCATACGTGTCAAATTTCAAGGCATTTCATTAATGTTTGTGGATTTTTATAAGATTTTACGGTTAAAATAAAGTCACTTTGTATACTTTGTATGGGAGGTAGGCGTGGTTTTGATCCGATTTTGCCAAATAACATAGAGATGGCTTATATTAAATATCAAAGCCTATGTGCAAAATTTTAAGGAATTTCTTTAATTTTTGTTGATGTTTTAGAGATTTGACATTTGAAATAAAGACACTTTGTATGGGAGGTAGGCGTGGTTTTCATCCGATTTGGCCCATTTTAAAATTATTCTTCCTGTTTTAAAAATAAACTTACATTTTGAATTTCATCCTGATAGCTTTAAAATTATGGCTGTAATCGTGTCGACAGACGAACAGACAGACGGACGCCTGCCACGCCTCCTTCTTAGCGTTATAAATGGAATGACAAAGTTAATATGCCCCTTACGGAGTACGCGTTGGGGTATAAAAATCGCTCACTATCGCTACTATAATAAATCACAACAGTTGACTCCGCTGAATGCGGCCATTGAAGCGTTAGCTCATAATACAAATATCAAGGTAGTAGTGACAGTTCGTTTGGCGAATATAGTTTGCCAAAAAAAAGTATAAAGTAGAGAACGAAATAAGTGAAACAAAAATTAACCGTGGTGCAGTCGTCAGGACTGCCGACGGAAGCATTAGCTTTGCATCAGACTGAATGATTTTAGCTATCGAATGAATTTTGTTCACTCATTCACTCATTTGATTTTTGAAGTTGGCATTAAGACTATCTAATTAACTTTAAAAAAGCGTCAGTTGCGATTTTTTTATTCTATGAACTTTGCATTTATGCTTAGCACAAAAACAAGAACATGTAGAAACAGCAACAACACAAGCCGCTCTCGATTGTTAGCACATTTTAAAACAACATCAAACAAACAAAAATATTATCAAGCAAAAACACTTAAGCAACAACAAATGCATTCAAACGCAATAAAGAACAATCCTCACTCGACGATGCTGATGTTGAAAGCATCGTTACTATGTGCGTTCGCTAAGAATTGTTTTTACATGTGTATTTTGTAGGTGGACTAGAAATTTTTATGCAATGAATGCTGTCAGTGTTGTCAACTTTTGAATAATAAAATCCTCCATAATGGTGAAAAATGCGCTTTTTTCCTCAAAAATGCACCAAATTTTAAGACTTTTAATGTTAAGCACCAAAAAATGAAATTTCATTATGATAGCCAATTATTTTTAAGAAATAATTCATTTCACAGGTTTTACTCAAAATACTTAAATAAAACTTATTAAGGAGGGACATGACATTCGCGGCAGAGAAAACATACCTTTTTTAAAAATTCATAATTCAGTCAAAAACAAACATTTTTCCAAATTTTTTTTTTATTATTGTAGAGAATTGAACAAAAAGAAAAAAATTCAAAAAATATATTTTTCACTCCAACATGGTTTTATAGAGCTCCAAACTGGCGGCAGAGAAAAAAAACGGGGCCTCGTGGTTGCAGCGCTGGGAGTTGCAAAAATTGTCCGATCTGGAAAAAAATGACTTTTTTAAATCTTAACAAAATTGGTTATTGTATGACACGAGCTTTTTTTTTAATTTTTTTTTAATTATTGGTGATGTTCCAAATTTGAAAGTGTGTTTTTTCGAAAAAAATATTGACTTTAAAAATTCATGAAAAATCGAAAAAAAAAATTTAAAAAAAGCTCGTGTCATACGATAGCGAATCAACTTTAAAAAAATACAAAAAAAAAAAAATTCGTCAAAAAATGAACCCGCTAGTTTCGGAGATAAACGCGTTCAAAGTTTGTGAACAAAGAAAAAAAGGTTACCTTCAATCTGCCATGCCTGACACGACACGACACGAGATCGTAACGAAATGTCGTAACAATTTCGTAACGAGTCTTAACGGAAATGTTACGAAAAAGTTACGATTTCGTTCAGCCAGTTCGAAAGAAAGGAAAGTTTACTATGTTTGCATCTTAATATGTTTTACAAACAGTCGCATAACGAAACTCTTTATAAATTCGTATAAAAAGTGAAACTGTTCCGATGTTTGCGTAACGAAATTGTAACGATTTCTTTAAGACAGCTCGAAATAGTTATGAATTCGTCGGAATTTCGACAATGCCGTCAACTATGGTTTGCTGGGTAAGCTTATTAGACCCAAAACTTTTGGAAAAGCATTCATTTGAGTGGGTTTTTTTTTTATTTTTAAAAGTATAAAAAAATATATGAACCACGAAATTTAACACTTAATGGGGTATTCCACGTAAAGCGAATGACTAAAAAATTTGACATCTAAAATTTCCAACTTGGCACAAAAATTTAGCCCTGTGCGAAGCCTTTTCCAAATAACAGGTTTCGGAAAATCACCTTAAATCTAAATGTTTTCTTTTAAAAAAAAAAATACTCAATAGAAAAAATGTTTGTAAAACATTTTAAACAGTCCAATTCTATAGTGAATTGATGATGTTTTAATCATGTTACCAAATTTTCATAAAAAAATTAACAATTACATTTGTTAAAGCTTCAGCATTAAAAAAAATAAATTTTAAGTTCTAAAAATTTTGGTTTTAGTGTTTTTAATTTGCAAATGATTTAAATATAAATCCACTACCGTTTAAATTCTTAAATATCCAAAACAAATTACTGTTTCATCCTTTTTATAAAAATTTATCTAGCTGAGTAATTATTTTAATATTAACATGAACTTATTTTCATGTGATATCTTATATAAAAAATTGGGTATAAAATACTGGTGCTGTGCAAAAACCAGTTTTCGAATTACAGTTTTTGAAAAATAGTCTGAAATTTAAATATGACTTTATCTATGACTTTTTATAAAAATATATATATATATATATATATATACTAATTGTTATTGGAATTGAATCATGAGAAAATGAAACTGTTAAATTTTTAAAGATCTTCAAATATTTTCTTTTGAATTTGAGAACAGTAATATTTTAGCCCTTAACGATAACTCGAACTAGGGTTCAAACACGCTCAAATAATTGTACACAAGCTGGGGATCAATAAAAGCGTAAGATAGCCAAAAGGAAACCAAATCTGACCAGACTAAAATTTTTTTTTCTCCCTTTTATATGAAATGTCCATAAAAGTTGTGAATACAGCTTCACCAGCTGAACTTATTAAAAAATGTTTGCATTTTTCATAGCTGATTTTAATTTTGATTTTAATAAACTGCAAGGAATCTTACCTATTTTTACCGTTCACATTAATATTGTTGAATTAGTAAAATTTTGTCACAGACATTTTCACTGCTTGTGCTAATTTTCGGATAATACTTTTTAAAAGAAATTAAAAATTCTCAATTTAGACCATTTTTCAACAAACCTAGGCAAAAATCAAAAAACTTAGTACTCAAAATTGATATGTAAAAAAAAAAAGAAATAAACTCTTCTCATCTATCTTATGGTCATTTAAAAACAGGCATATTCACAAATAGTCTTAAAAGAAAACGGATTTGCTTAAAAATTTTCATATCCTTCTTTCAGTTATTACTGGTATCTACTTATAGATGTTTTATCAAAACCCCCCCTAAGGTAAATCTTGGCTACGGGCCTGCACCAGGCAACACCAAACCTCATTTCTTTTGCGCCAAAATTTTCAAAATGCACCAAAACTGGCGGGAAAAAGCTACAAGTTGGCAATAGTGAATGTTGTTTGTTTTTATTAAAGCGTTAGCTTATGATACAATTATCAAGGTAGTAGTAGTAGTGACAGTTCGTTTTGTGAACATAGCTTGTCAAAATTCTACAGGAGTGCAGAAAAATTGCTTTCTTTTAGACTATTGAATGGTTTTTCAACTAAACTAAAAACATTTATCGAAATTAGATACTTGATTTCTTCTGAAATCGACATTTAATGGAAAATCCACTCTTTATTAATTAAATCAAATTGAATTAAAATCCAAATTTAAATTTTGGCCTTTTTGCTATATAAGCGGTATTGCAAGTGGCTGATACGCAGTATTGCACGCCCAACGACGATATGCATAGTATATTTATAAAATATGCTATCAGTAAATCAAATCAACTGTTTTTAGATTGTAAAATGATATTAACTTTCCTTGGCTTTTTCGATATAATGTCGATTACATTTCCGCACGTTGCTTCCATGTCACGATGCATGTTCAACAACGCCAACCCATTCAATCGGTCCTCACTAGGTTTGTGTTGCTGTGTTTCTTTTTTTGCAAGTTATACACGGTAGAAATTAAAAAACAATCAACATTTGCCAATTGGACATTAGTAAAAAACCTTAAGTACTACAAAAAAAAAAAATGTTTAGGAGATATTAAAGAGATCTTGAGTTGATCTTCTTTGTTCTTTGTGGTCTCTTCCAACAATTTTATAAAAAATTTTAATTTTTTTTTCAAGGTCACCACTACTATTTTTTTGGCTTTTTAAAAACATGGTCGTATTAAGGTATTTATTTTCAATGCATTCTTAAAATTTTACATTGAAAAATTAATGCTTACTATTTTAAGCGAATTTTTCAAAAACTATACCATACACAATTTTTCTATACAAACATTTTCAAACTAAAAGTGGGATTTTTAGTATTTTTTGTACTTCTTGCTGTATTTTTTAATTTTTTCAGATAGTATACCGCAACGGCTTTTCTTTTATCAAGGAATAAAAGAAATAAATAAAACATTATATAAATTTAAAGTATAAATAAAAGCTTTTGGAGGTTATTACTAGCTTAAAAATTATAAAATACTATAAGAATTACAAAAAACACTAAAAATTACAATTTTGATTTAAAATGAAAGTGTATTGTAAAAATTGTGTAGGCAGTTTTTGAAAAATTCGTTTAAAATTGTAAGCATTCGACGTACAATTCTGAGAATGCATTAAGAATGAATGCCTCAACACGTCGATGTTTTAAAAACTCCAAAAAAATAGTCGGCTGAACTTGAAAAATTTGTATGAAATTTTAAATGTCCAAAAAAAAATTTAAATTTTTTATGAATGTGTTGTAAGAAACTGCACATTGATAAAATGTGAAAAAGATATAAAAAAATTTTCATGTTTTTTGTAGGACTTAAAGTTGGACATGTCCGAATGACAAATTTTGATTTTTTTTTTTAATTTTTCAATAAAAAAATAAGTTAAATTAATATGAAAATATTTTTAATTATTTAAGTACTATTGCCGTGTAAATTTGAAAAAAATCGGTATCGTCAAAATCACTTTTTCGACAAAAACATTCGATTTGACATGAAATCACCGATGTATAACTGTTTACAGCTAAGGGCGCGATATCGCAAGGAACATAAAAAAAACAGAAGCAGAACTCAGGTGTGAATGTGAAAAATAAATTATTAAAAAATCGATGTATTTCTTCTTAGTACCCTTAGACCACATAATAAACACTAGTACATCACATTTAAATACAGGTTGTCCGAGAATTTCGGGGGGCTTTGAACCCCCAAAATTCCCCCTGGATCCACGCCTGGTCTTAGCATTAGTTGTAAAATTGAATAAAGTATTAATTG
This sequence comes from Coremacera marginata, assembly GCA_914767935.1. NCBI lineage: Eukaryota > Metazoa > Arthropoda > Insecta > Diptera > Sciomyzidae > Coremacera > Coremacera marginata. The sequence goes on from OU612045.1 coordinate 151,610,052, forward strand.
AAAGAATGAACAAGCACACACATTTATGTTTATTAATATTTTATTCCAAGTTTGAAATAAAAAAACTGCCTAAAAGTTGACAACAATTGTTTTGCTATTAGTGTAACGTCAGTTAAACAGCTACTGGAATGCTTCACTGGTACAATTTTCGTTTTGACTCGAGTTAGTTAAAAACTCCCTAAAAGTAGACAGCTATTTTTTTGTAACTAGAGTGATCTTTGTCCAACGCCAGTTAAGCAGTCACTGGAACTCTTGGTACGTCAAAATATTTATACATAAAAGCAATATCATATTAAATCATGCAAACCAGAAGAATCAAAGTCCAAGGCTCCACTATTCGTAACACTTCAAAATCTCGTAGTCCTATGCATTCGAGAGCATCTGGTAACAACATTTCACCTCAACTCTTATAGAGCTGCTTAACCGCAGCAAAACTTACTTATGGATTAACGCTCTTCCCAGCACATCAGCCTCATTCGTGCGTCTAAACAAAACATCTTCTTCGCACTTAATCAAAAAATAGTCAATCTGCAGAATGACATTGATGCCTAAGATTAGAGCTAAGAATAGATCCTCGTAGAATAGAGCTTTAAGTCAAACTTAGTAATAATGCTATTATGCACTTCATTATGAATAAATTGAAAAGTTTTTAACCCGTGTCCACCAGAAATGTTTGGCCCCAAAGCCAGAAAAATTCTCAAAATTAGAGTTTTTAAGAGGCTGCAAACAAAAAAGTTGATGAGTCAGAATGTTAAAAAAATTCATGTCTAAACATTTAGTTAAAATGTACTTTAGAGAAATCTGATTGAAAAGGAATCAGCCAAAGTGGGTTTGACGAACAATGAGGGTAAAACAAAGTATATGCTGTCTACAAACAAGGGAGCGAGTTATGGTGTGGGAGGTTTAAATTAAAACAACTTCTCTTCTTGAGTGTGAAATCTTATCTGACTTTATTAAAATCTTCTTTTCCGTCTACAACTTCCAATTTACAATTTCTTCGTGTAATACATAAATACAATTAAATATATTTTTCCACAATGTAATGAATGTATGCTAATGACATACATTCCAAAAAAATGCTGAAATACATATATTTAAATACCATATGTATGTTTATGACATACATTCAAAAAATGCAATTCGATATTTAAGTGTCACCCAAATTTTAATAAGTGCAACAAAGTATTGAATAGCGGAAAAGAGATACTTGAAATAACTTAAATAACAAAAATAATTTATGTGACATACAAAAGAAATGTAGAATAACCTAAATAAACAAATCAACTGATTTATTGAAATACTTAAAAAATATGCAATTATCGCTAGTTGTGCGTTTTAGTTATTGTTGTTGTTGTTGTAGCTTCGATGGTTCAAGTGGAACTCAGTGGGATAGGTTCTGCTGTATGCGTCGTACTTAATTGTTTGTTGTTGTAGCGTCGGTAGGCTATTGTAGCTCTTGTTGTTGTTGTTGTAGTCTCAATGGCTTAGGTGGTGCTAATGTTACTATCGTCGTTGGTGGTAACGTAACTCCTCCCCCCCCGGTGTGAAGCGACGGCCATAACCTTTGGTTTGTGGTTGGAGCGGGATGATCAAGAACAATGTTTCGTTTAAATCTTCTGGAACTATATAGGATGAATAACAAAATTATTGTTCCCATGAGTAGTATTCCTCCGATAGTTATATTGAGCTCTCGTTTTGTTTTAGATTTCAAGTTGTTTATAGCGATTCTATTCTCGATGTTGAAGTTGTTGATTTTGTGGAGGTTTAATTTTCCGACTGTGAAATTGGTGTGTATTGGTATGTGTGCAGTTGGAATTAGATGTATTTCGTCCCAGTAGATGTTTGGGTTACTCTGGTATGTTATGTTGTTTATCTCTACTTGACAGTTTTCGAAGTGTAGCAAAATATTTCCCGATACTGGATGTGGAGCGAAGTTGCAAGTCGAGTTAACTAATGTTGGTTGGGTGTTCAGCATTAATATGTAGTTGTGTTCTGGTTGTAAAATGTTCGATATTTGGCCAATGTCGTTGGTGACGCAATGAGCTGGTTTTCCTTCTTGTGGCAGAATAATCCGTCCTAGGCAGGTTGATTTTGTGATATTTTCTTGTTGTTTTGCTTCTTGACAATAGTAAATTCCTTCTACTTTCGGACAAATTTCAGACAAATACTGAATGCTCTCAGAGTTATATAATGCATAAGGTAATATTTCTATTTCTTTTGTTTTGTTAATGGGGAGTGGTATAATATGAATTAGGGAATAATTGTTATATGATAGGATAGGAATGCGGACATTAAATATTATATTTGTGTTGTTGTAATAAGCTTGTAATCCTAGTAATTCATAGATATTGTTGGTAGATTGTATATTTATTGATTGAGCTGAAAGTGTGTTATATATTTCATCCAATTCTTCATGATTAAGAAAAAATTTTGATATTATATTAAGTCTTGCTAGTACTATTGCTTCTGCAATGTTAGCTAAATGATTGTTTAATAAGTCAATGTTGTAATTAATTTGTGCGAGATGTTGAGTCTGAAGTAGAATTTCTTCATTAACTCGAATTCTGTTTGTGTTCTGATCTTGAATTTTGTTGACAAAATTTTCTATTTTTAGTTGCTGATTGTTTATATGATTAGTAATATTTTCAAACCTTTGTATCATAATAGAGTTTAATTTTATTTGGCTGTTAGTGTCTTGTCGAAGATTTGTTTGTTCGGATCTTAAGTCTTCAATTTGTTTGTTTAATATTTTTGCATCATTTGCGTCCATGTTGCCAGTGATAAACTTAACTACTGTGCCTAATCCATTAATTATTCCTCTACGGTTTCTTGAATGTGGACTGAGTGAATCTAATTTATTTTGGACTTCTTTTAATTTAAGTTTTGTTATTAACGTCATGTCTTTATCGTTATATAATTTTTCTAGTGTTGTAATTGAACTGCTTATTCTGTTGACGTTGTCCTTGTACAAATCTAAGTTAACAATGTGTATAAGGTTGTTGTAATTTCTTATTGTTCTCGCAGTGCCTTTTTGGATAGTTAGTAATGATTGTTGTTCGTTAAGTTCTTGAATTTCCATTTTCTGTCCAGATCCTGTCATAACCCTGTAAGTACACAACTATTACTAGCTTACTATCCTAATTTAATTTTTAAAGGTTTTTATTAGTTTTGTTAAATTGTTTTCTTTTTTCTTCTTATTCTAGATTTGTGGATTTTTTGGTTTCTGTTAGATATAATTGTTACTCTATTGTTTTCCTTAACTTTAAGCTTTGAGAATCTTGGTGTTATTTTATTTCTGCGACACTCTTTTCTAAAAACCGTTTCGTTGATTTCGTTACTTTTTGGATCTTCCCTTACCTGATTTAATTTATCGATATTTTCATTTGTGATAATTTCTAGTCTACTTTTTATCTTTGGGTATAAAACTGCTTGAAATTCATTTAATTTTTTTAAATATTCATGTTCGTTATTGAAACATATTTCGTTATTGAATTCAAAAGTTCTTCCATGGAAAAGTTCAAAAGGTGTGTGTTTCGTGGATGAGTGAATGGCGTTGTTATATGTAATAAAAGTTTCCGCGAGAGTTTCGTCATGGTCTACGTCTTGTTTCTTTTCTTTCTTTGTTGCAATTATAATTCTGTAGATTTCTGTCATTGTCGAATGTAACCGTTCAACTGGAGAGTTACTGGAAGTTTGTTGAAAAGAAGTGAAATGCAGTTCTATTTTGAATTGCTTGCAGAAATCTTTGAAAATATTTGCTGTAAATTCAGAACCTTGATCGCAAACTATTTTCTTGGGTATGCCATAGGTGCTGAAAATTTGTTTTGTTGCTTTTACTATTGAAATACTATTCCTATTAGGGAGTGTATACCCTGAAGCAAATTTTGAGAATTTGTCGATCATAGTAAGAACATATTGGTGATTTATACTATAAATGTCTATGTGCAGGATATCTAGAGGTTTTTCGGGAATTTCTGGCTTACTATATTTGATTTTTTGAGGTTGTCTGTCGTATTTCTGTTCTTGGCATATATTACAATTGTTTATGGTTTGTGTTATTTTCGATTTCATATAGGGGAAGTAGTATTCTCTTTTCAGATGTGCTAAAGTTTCATTAATACCTCTATGGTTACTGCTTTCGTGATAAATGCTAATTATTTTATCTTGTTCGTCGTTTTCGGTTATGTCTATTAGAATTTCTTTGCATCTTATAAGTCTGAAGGTTCTATTTGCTGAGAAATATTTGGAGTAAACGGATTGTACTAAGGAAAAGGTTAAGTCGTCTGTGTAGACTGCTGTTAGCTTATTGGGTGCGAAATATTTTTTAAATATGTCTATTAGTTTTTCTTCTGTAAAGTCTGGTGTCCTTATACTTTTCCTCTGTTTATTTTTGAAAGGGACTTCTACTGTTAAGAATGGTTTTTGGCATGATTTGTCTAGAATAATTTGAAGATTGAATTCGTTTAAAGGTTTTTCTGAGATTGGTATTCCGTCGTTAAGGTTTTCTTGTGCTGAGTGTACTGTTGAACCTGAGGTACCTTGAATAGAAGTAGTGGCATCGTTGATATTTATTTCGAGTTGTTTTGTATCTGGATTATCAATTTTTATCCGACTCAAGGCATCTGCGTTTGAGTTTAGTGTCCCTTTTTTGTAAACTATCTCGTAATCGAACTCTTCTAATTTAAGTTTCCACCTAATTAACTTTGAATTTGGTTCTTTTAAGTTCATAATCCAAGTTAATGGTCTATGATCCGTAACAATTCTAAATTTTTGTCCAAACAAGTATGGTCTGAAGTATTTTGTGGCCCATACTATGGCCAGTAATTCTTTTTCGATTGTCGAGTAGTTTATTTCCGTGTCCGTTAGTGTCCTGCTAGCGTAGCATATAGGTTTGTCGCTTCCTAAGTGCCCCTGCGATAAGACGGCTCCTAGTGCAAAGTTGCTAGCGTCTGTCGTTAATGTGAATGTCTTCGAAAAGTCAGGATATTGGAGTATAGGGTCATTTACGAGAAGGTTTTTACAAGTTTCAAAGGTTTTTACATATTTTTCGTTAGCGACGATGGTTCTACCTTTTTTTAGGCATTCTGTTAGTGGTTTTACTACCCTTGCAAAATCTTTAATGAATTTACGGTAGTAACCTAGTAGTCCTAAAAACGATTTTATTTCTTTTTGTGTGCGTGGTAAAGGAAACTTTTTTATTGCTGAAATCTTGTCCGGGTTCGGTTTTACTCCGTCTGTTGTAACGATATGACCTAAAAACGCAATTTCTTTATGTAGAAATTCCGACTTATTAAGTTGAACTTTTAGGTTGGATTCCCGGAGTCTTTCAAAAACTTTCTTTAGGTTTTCTAAATGTTCTTGGAGTGATGTCGAAAATACTATAATGTCATCTAGATAAACTAAACATATTTTCCCTTGTAGATCTCTGAGTACGTTATCCATAACTCTTTGGAAGGTTGAAGGAGCATTCTTTAGCCCGAATGGCATCCTTAGAAATTCGTAGTGGCCTTCTTCCACTGTAAAAGCTGTTTTCTGTATATCTCTAGGGTTCATTTCAATTTGGTGGAATCCGCTTGCCAAATCTAATGTCGAAAAATATAAACATTTGCCTAATTTGTCGAGAATTTCGGTGATGTTTGGAATGGGATAACGATCGGAAATGGTTTTTTCATTAAGTTTTCTAAAATCAATAACTAACCGCCATTTTTGTTTTCCATTTGCATCCAATTTTTTGGGTACTACCCACACCGGTGAACTCCAGGGTGAATAGCTAGGGCGTATGATCTTTTGTTCTAGTAAACTTGATATTTGATTTTTTACCTCTCCTTTGTGAATGTATGGGTACCTATACGATTTTGTGTAGATTGGTACGTCGTCCGTAGTATCAATTGTGTGTTTAATTGTGTTTGAAAAGCTCAGGTCTTGTCCCTCCTTAAAAAATACGTCATCGTACGTTTTGCAAAATTTAAAAAGTGTTTTCTTTTCTTCTGTGTTGAGATGTGAGGATCGAATAAGTTCAGTTATATCACCTTCAATTCCTTGTCTGTTACATTCTATGCTAAGGTTATTTACTTCAACAAAATGTTCAGTATTGTAGTGTTCTACTTTAAGTGGTTGTTCTAGCAAAAGAGTTTTATGTGAATTACTGTTGTTAACAATTTCAACTACACTAAACCAGTTTTTAGTCTTGTAAATGCCTTCGGAGATGAATAGTTCTGGTTCGATTTGTATTGTTTTGATATATACGTCGCCGTCCTTTATGTCTGTAGGTATTTTTATAACTTGTTTAGAATTGGGTGGAATAAGGTATTTTCCTGAAGAAAAGTTTGGTTTGAATTTTAAATTAATAACAGAATTGTTCGTAATCAGTTTGTTTGTGCTTAAGTCAATCTTAACTCCTAATTTTGTCAAAATGTCTAGTCCTATCAGTCCATCAAAGTATCCGTGGAATTTAAATAACAAAAATGTTAACTGTCCTGTCTCTTTGAATTCAATAAAGGTAGGCAATGTAGTTTGTTTGTTTATCTTATGTTTATTTAAAACAGTTGTTATTGTGACTGGTTCGCGAATTTCAGTGTCGGCATTATTTATAAATTCGGGATTTATAAATGAAGAAGACGCTCCAGTGTCAATTAGAAATTTTAAAGGTCGTCCGAAAGGTGAAGAAATGTTAATGTATGGAAGGGTGAAACCGTGTTTGTTTATATCTAAGTATCCGGTTGCTTGCTCGAGGCGCAATATTGAAAATTTTCGTCATCGTCACAGTCTTCGTTTGCGTCCTTATAAAATCCGTAGCCTTCGTACCGTTCATTCATATTTTGCTGACAGGTTGCATTCTTTTGCATTGTGGGTTGTCGTTTGTTCTCCTCTGTTGAGTTTATATTATGCATTTCTCTTGTATTAGGAAAGTTAGTCCTGTTTGTCCTTTGTGTAAAACGTGAGTTTCCAGAGCTAGTGTCCATAGGCTCTGGTGGAGGTTGTCTCTGTACGTGTCGGTTGTGGGCATTTAAATTTTGTGTGAAATTGCTGTTTTGGCTTTGGTGCTGACCAAAATGCCTGTTATTGAAAGTATATTGATTTGGAGTATTTGAAAAGAGATTTCTATTTTGGTTTTGGTGCTGCCCAAAATTCCTATTATATAACTGATTTTGATAGCTTGGTTGTGGTGTATTTCTAGGTTGATTTTGAGTATTGTACTGTGGTCGTGAAAAATTGTCGTGTCTTATAGACCTGTTTTGGTTGAAAGGAGGTTTAAAATTTGGCTTATAATTGGTATTAAAGGTAAATTTATTATAGTAAATATTTTGTTCTTTAATGCTATAATCTAATGCTATTGGGAGTGATTCTGGCCTCATAGCTCTTATAACCGACCCCAATGGTTCTCTTAAGCCCGTAAGGTAAGTATTAAGGCACATTTCTCCGTAAAGTGTTTTCTTTGCAGCTATAACGTTATTATTACATTCATGGATAAGAATATTGTTTATGAGTGTAGCTTGTATTTCGATGATACTGCTATAAAATTCTTCTACAGCTTGATTTCTTTGTTTTAACGAGTGTAAGTCTCGAATTAATGTTGTTTCTGTTCTTTTATCAGAATAGTGTAAAATTAAGTTATTTTTTATTTCCTCCCAATTCAGAGCCGTGCCATACATATTGAGTACTTCGTTGGCTGGGCCCTCAATTTTGTTGCGAATTGCTCTTAACAAAATTGTTGATTGGGGGGACCCATCTAATTGCAAAATATGCCGCAAGATCTCCTCTACGTTCGTAATGAACTCATGAAGCAATCTTGGATTGCCATCATAGCGAGGCAGATCCTTGATTACATCAGGAATCCTTAACGAGTTAAGAATATCAGATGCAGACGGACTCGCCATATCAACACTTAAACTTTGATTTGGTTTTTGAAAAATACTTGACACACTTTCACTCAATTTTATTTTATGAAAATCTACCACTTCTAGATTTTCAGGTATTGCGTCTAAGCTTATAGATCTTCTTGGTTTCGAATATGGAAAGAACTTTTTTATTTTCCTATGCATTTATAACAATGAAATAAAATTCAATATTTGACTTACATTAATCCTAATAGTATGAGTTGTTCTATTGCCATATTATCTTCTGTATAAGTAGGTTCTTTCTGCGATTCAGGACTGAAATCCTCCGGTTTGTGCTGCTCCAATGTACCCTTGGTGCTTGATGATCGATGATCCTTCGATGATCTCAATGTTATTTTCTTTTAAACTCGGGAAACCGCCGATTTTATTTTTTTAACACTTAACACAAAACCGTTCGCAAGAACTTTCGACTGCGCCAGTTATGGTGTGGGAGGTTTAAATTAAAACAACTTCTCTTCTTGAGTGTGAAATCTTATCTGACTTTATTAAAATCTTCTTTTCCGTCTACAACTTCCAATTTACAATTTCTTCGTGTAATACATAAATACAATTAAATATATTTTTCCACAATGTAATGAATGTATGCTAATGACATACATTCCAAAAAAATGCTGAAATACATATATTTAAATACCATATGTATGTTTATGACATACATTCAAAAAATGCAATTCGATATTTAAGTGTCACCCAAATTTTAATAAGTGCAACAAAGTATTGAATAGCGGAAAAGAGATACTTGAAATAACTTAAATAACAAAAATAATTTATGTGACATACAAAAGAAATGTAGAATAACCTAAATAAACAAATCAACTGATTTATTGAAATACTTAAAAAATATGCAATTATCGCTAGTTGTGCGTTTTAGTTATTGTTGTTGTTGTTGTAGCTTCGATGGTTCAAGTGGAACTCAGTGGGATAGGTTCTGCTGTATGCGTCGTACTTAATTGTTTGTTGTTGTAGCGTCGGTAGGCTATTGTAGCTCTTGTTGTTGTTGTTGTAGTCTCAATGGCTTAGGTGGTGCTAATGTTACTATCGTCGTTGGTGGTAACGTAACTAGCGCGGCGTCTAGACTCCCACCGTACCTTGGCACCGCCATTAATAACAACAACGAAGCCAGCCTGGAGATAAAGCGAAAAACAATATTTGCTAATAGGTGCTACTACGGGTTCAGTAAGCAACTAAGTTCCAGAGCCCTCTCTCGATCGACAAGACTAACACTCTACAAGACGCTCGTTCTACCTGTGCTGCTTTATGGCGCTGAGGCATGGCTAGTTTTGCAAACTGACGCAGCCGCTCTGGGGGTGTTCGAGAGAAAAGTTTTTCGCAAAATCTTCGGTCCTGTTCGAGTCGGTGATGACTATCGCATCCGAATGAATCACGAGCTGTATGAGCTCTACGAAGACATTGACGTAGTTCAGCATATAACTCTGCAGCGACTACGCTGGCTGGGTCATGTCCATCGTATGGACGACGAAGCTCCAGCGAAAAAGGTGCTCGAGGCGAGGGTCGCTGGTTAACGACGACGAGGGAGACCATGCCTCCGATGGATGGACCAGGCTGTGGAAGCCCTAACCGCATTTGGTGTATCCGATTGGAGAAGGCGCGCGCAAAGCAGAGGCGCTTGGCGAGAGCTGATGATGTTGGCCGAAACTCGGACACGGGTTGTTACGGCCACCTAAGTAAGTAAGTAAGTAAGTACTTTAGAGAAAAAAAAAATGTATGACTGCAACTAAGTGCTTTCTATAAAATAAAATTCCAAGACATCACGTTTTAAGCACGTACAATTTTTTTTGATATAAGGAAACTATTTCATAAGCATCTCTTAAACGTCAGACTAAAGGCTAAAGTGTATTTAATATTATAGGAGCTGGGAAATATAACCCAATAAGCAATGAAGCTAGGTCTCTTCTAACGAAGGCGTGCATTTACTGATAATTTTGGCTGCAAGACACATGACTTCCTCACTGCTTCTGCGAGCGCTTCTATGAGGAATAATTTTTCTTTACCCAGGGAGTACAACAATTATATTTTTCCTACAAAAACTGGTTCTGCTTATATTTCAGGGTTACTTTTTCGTTAAAAGTTAAAGTATATATTAGTTAAAAAATACCGAATAATAATCCACGTCATGACTTAGAAATATTCTTATCTGACAAAAATATGTCAATTAAAATTAAATCACTGAATAAATAAAAAGAAATAAAAAAAAAAATATTTTTTTAATTGTTTTGATTAACCTCTTTTTTAAACCATTCAAAAGGAGTGCTTATAGCGGGCCTCTTTAAAGCAGGGAGAGCGGAAGGCCTGGAAAATTTTGCCATGTCATATAAAAAAGTATATGGCGTGCTAGTAGCCCTTCGAAGGCCTGCAAATGCCTACTGGGACGTTACTACAAACGCATATATCGTGATAGATTGCAAAGAAAATATGGCCGCCATTTTGAAAGTAGAACAAAAATACATTTTTTTTAAATCAGTTTTCAGATTGAAATACATTGGACAACTTTTAATAAAGATATCAACTTTTTTAAAAATGGCGGAGCAACCAACCCTCTTTTTTTTTGGATCAGTTCATTTGGACTGACTCAACTGTGATGTTTAACATGACAATTATTTTATATTTGTTAATAAAATAAATGTTCACCCCTGATGTTAATAAAATATATCAGCAATTCCAGATATTCCTTTTTGGTTAGAAGATTCACCTCTACTGTGCGTGGTACACGGTACTTCTACACACATAGTTTTTTTATTTATTATAGTTCTAATTCGTAAACAGAAAATAAAGTACAAAAGGTTTATTTTTTTTTTCTCAAACAATTTATTAGTACATATATTAGTACATATTATTTCACATTATATTATTTCTTTATTGATTTATGTAAGCTTACTCATTTGCTTTTGTAATTAATGCTTGCAACTCGTCGTAAACTGGTGTACTACATACATCAGCAAAAACCCATGGTTTTGTCCCATCACAGCTTGAACCAAACAAGGTCATTCCAACTAATTCATTATTGTATATTACAGCACCGCCCTCATCAAATTTGCAAGGAATTTGCTTAGCACCAGACCAGAGGCATATCGACTCATCAGCCGCACTGACCTTTGTTTTGTATATATCTACGCACTTATCTTTGGCATATAGTTTTAGGTCAGCTTCGGCAAGTGTCTGTGACGGATTTGCATTACCCGGTTTCCGCAATCCCCAGCCGAGCACCTTGTATGCGGCCGTAGCGGGGGGAGGACTAGTACAAAGATCAACCACACCAATATTATCTCCCACCATGTCATTCTTCAACTTCAGCGCAGCAAAATTCATTTTATCAGTATCTTTAACATAGCCAGTAGCAGTAAATATTGCTAAAACTCCACGCCTAATACCCTCGCCGTTATTATTCAGTACTGTTTGGCCGCATCGTACTATTATTTTAGTTAAATCTGTAAGACCACTGGCACAATCCGCTGTAGTGATGACAATCCTTATATCTATTAAAACACCAATACATGCAAGCTTTCCATTATTGCGTATGGTTGCCATAAATTTATTGTTTGCAACGGTTGTATCAACACCGTCAATGATTGCGTGTACAAGAGAGATGAAGGCCAAGCTTAACGATATAGCTAGATATAGCTTAAAACTTGATGACTTGGCCATAATGACAGGATATGCAGCAGATATATATGTAAATGTTTTATAACACTGCTATTTAATTGAATGCGAACGTTGTTCTAACTGAAGTAGAAAACTGAATACTTTTGAAGTTTGTTAAGTTTCTGTCCCTTTTATACCAAATCTCTAAGATTGTTGCTTGTTAGAATTTATTGGACAAATGTTTTGAATAAAGTTTGTTTTTTCTCTGGTGCCTGTGCTCTCTTTGGTAAATAGTATGAGTCTAAATATTATATTGTCAAAAAAAAAAAAAAGAAAAATAAATAAAAAAAAATTAAGTTCTACGCATTTGATATACTGGTATTTAGTCAGATGGTATTAATTTAATTCTAGACGCAAAAACAAAATTTATATATTGTCGAACAAAGGTAGCATTGAAATTTATAAAACTTCTTTTGTTAATTTTAAGCGTGCATGCAAGCTTCCTGGCGTATTTTTTATGCCCTACTCTATTTCACAGAATTTGTTGCTATTTTTTAGGCATTTTCGTTAAAATCCATTTTTGGAAAAATTATTTTTGTAGTGAAACTTCGTGCGACTCAGTAAGTATGGCTCTATCTACACAAGAAGAATAAAACTTGAAATGTAGGATAACTGGTGTCAGAAAAGGATTATATTGATAGTATTGAATAATAAAAGTGACACGCCCACTTATTCAAATGTGCATCTTATATATGTGTATCAATTGATATAAAATTTTCAAACTGCACAGTAAAACAATAACCGTAAATGACACTAAAGGGCAAACTTTATCTTGGCGACGCTAAATGTAAACATTTTTATTTTATTGATTTAAGCAATTTAAATGTAAATTCATTTACCATGATAATCAAATCGTTTGCACTGTTTCACAAATGTAACTCCGCCAGGTTTCGGCCTGCCTGTCCCAAGCCAGGATAAAGGAGGAGGGTTGGTTATGGGATACGTCCCATGCTGTAAAAGGCTAGAGACAACCAAGAGCTCGGGGTGGCGCCCATCTTGGTAGCAGGTCAATATGTATAACATATTGAAAAAAGCCTGCGATGGAATATCAATGGTCCATAAAACTTGTTAGCACGGGGATAGTCAAACCCGTCGAAGAAAAATGAGGTGACCTTATCTATCTACGGCATGGAGACATGGCCTATATGGTCAACAAAAAGGCAGAAAATGGTGTCTTAGGGCACAAGGAGTGTCACGTATGTGGGCACAAAGGTCGACCTGTGAGGCTGGGCACAGGTCAAATTAAATCGTAGGCACTTCATATAGGGTATGGTGATAAAACCATGCCTTGTATGGAAGTGCCAGTCAGATACGAAACAGTGCTATGTGCACGGTCAAAAACAAAAGTTCTTATATATCCATATAAGAATTTTTTGTCTCTTTGCTGGGATGTTGTAGACCCCCATTTTCGACGGGACCGAGTTGCCCAGGTGACTATCATGGGTTGGCCCTTCGGGGAGACTCGTGCTGGCTGTGGTTTGTGCACATCACTTGCACAGGTCTAGATTGACCGGCGGGGTCGCGCAGTTATACGACCGGGCTGGCATACCTGCTTAGTATGCAGGAGATTGGATAGGTCTCGATGTCTCAACCAGTAGATGGTATTGAAGGTACGCCATCTACCGGTAGCTAAACTGGTACTATTAAGGGCAGTATGGAATTATTATTGCATACTGCTTTTACAGAATAGGGCACAGAGTAATGCTATTGTGTTTGTGAATGTGAAAACTAGTACGTGGTTGCTCTTCTAATGTACTTGTAAATTACAGGTCTGGAAGAGTATTTCAGGTGCACATCCTTTTAGGATGTGTATTTTTTAATACGGTTGATCATTCATAAACTATAACTCCAAAGTTTAGAACCCAGAGGGATTGAGCTGTAATGGCAGGGGTCCTCTATAAAGAAACATACATGGGATTTCTGTTTCACAAATGTAACTCCGCCAGGTTTCGGCCTGCCTGTCCCAAGCCAGGATAAAGGAGGAGGGTTGTTTGTAGGATACATCCTGCAAACGTAAAAACTGATAAAGCCAACCAAGAGCTTGGGGTGGCGCCCATCTTGGTAGCAGGTCATATTCGGTATATCGATATGAAACAAGCCTGCGAAGGTATAGCAATTGACCTTAAAACTTGCTAGTACGGGGACAGTCTTTACCCGTCGGATGGGGTTGACCCTATCTATCCACCGCATGGAGACCTTAATTCGGCTGGAAAATCTGGATGTGAAGTGTTGGCATGCGTACATCAAAGTGTCAACTCTTCGGCTTTCCGAAGTGATGCTTGTCAAGTGTTTGACTCGCACCCTCAAACTGGCACGGCAGTCACTGAGGGAAATGTTGTTTGTTGGTTGTTTTAAACTAAGGGTTCTCATACTGAGCACGGCAGTCCCTGAGAACAGTGGCCAATACTCTGTGTCTGGATGTTGACTTTCCGAACTGCCAGAGTGAGAGTGGCAATTGCAAAGGTCCTCCAAAGTAGGTACCAGTCATGTGCAATAGTTTCCAGCTGAGTCGGCACCTGCAAACTGTTAGACTAGCCTCTAAGTGCTCATTGAGCACAGTCATGCATAAGAAGGCACTTTTTCATAATTGCATTTGTGTCTTCTTGGTCTTCTTACGGGGATGTTGTGGATCCTCATCTGTCGGGATCGAGTTGCCCAGATGACTGTCGTGGGCTGGCCCTTCGGGGAGTCTCGTACTGGTTGTGGTTGTGTGGATGCTACACAGGTCTAGATTGACCGGCGGGGTCGCGCAATGGTACGACCGGGCTGGCATATCTGTCTTAATATGCAAGAGATTGGGTAGGTCTCGTCTCCACCAGTAGATGGATGGAAGTACGTCGCTACGGAAGTCTAAACTGGTACTGCTATTACGGGCAGTATGTAATTATTCATAATGCTCCTAATCAGCAGGGCACTGGGTGATGCTTTGTGATTGTGAAACAGCTTCCATGTTCGTGTTGCCACACCGGATGCCCCGTATGTTTTACTTGTTAAAACGTAAACGGGTCCGTGTTGTGGTTCAACACAAAGTTCGTGGTTGTCTGTTTCATGAACTATTGCCCTAGGTTTTAGATAACCCAAGTTGCTTAAGCCTAACGGCAGGCGCACTTGTTAATCTTAAACTCAATTGTTTCACAAATGTAATTTTTCTTTATAGCTAATGTTTTGTAAACGTTTTTGTTTTAGTAAAAATGGAAGGCATTGGCTAAAAATAATGCAAAATTGATGAGGCAAGAAGAGGCAGAATATATTTAATTTGTTTTTTAGTAACCAAATCATATAATTACTTAATTACCTAATTACTTGATTACCCAAATGAATTACAATGGAAAAAATGTCACGTAACGCCATTTCACGTAACGTTTCATACTAAGCCCAATAAAAAAAAACGAGAAAAGGTTTTAAATTTGATTACTTTGAAAATAAACTTATACTATTTCAAATCCTTCTAAAAATTTTTCATTCTTTTTTCACTCATTAAAGTCGTACGATCGTCACGTGCGCCACAACGGAAATGCGGATATATGACAAATATTAAATTTTATTAAAAAATTATTGAATTATTTGCTTCTTTAGCTATGTAAGTAAATACTTACAGGGAGTGAAATGAAAACTTTACAAAAGCGTCAGTTACGATTTTGTGTTCTATCAAACATAAAATCATGTACAAACAGCAACAAGACGATGATCAGCAGATTTTCAAACCCGCTTATACAACAACAAATGCATGCAAATGCAATAAAGAACCAATCCTCACTCGATGATGCAGATGTCGATAGCGCCGCTACGGTATGCGTCGAACGCTAAGAATTGTTTTTGCATGTGTATTGTGTTGATGGACTAGAAATTCGTACGCAATAAATGTTCTTTGTGTTTTTATTGGAACGTTAGCTTATTATACAAATATCAAGGTAGTAGTGAAAGTTCGTTTAGCGAACGTAGTTTGTCAAAAATAGTATAGAAAATAGTATGAAAAGATTTTGGGAGCGCTCGAGAAAAATATCCTTCGTAAAATCTACGGACCAATCTGCGTCAATGGCGAGTACCGAATACGACGAGACTATAAGCTGTATGAGCTATACGCCGACATCGACATAGTAAATCGCATAACATTCGAGCGGCTTCGCTGGCTAGGTCATGTTGAGCGGATGGAAGACGACGCTCCAGCGAAGAAAATATTCGATTTGGTACCCAGCGGCGGACAACGCAGAAGAGGACGACCGCATTCCGCATTGAAGCAAAAAGGGGTGAAACTGGGTGAAATCGAAACCAAATATTTGGTTGGACACTAGACACCACACATCAAGAGGCAACAGTGGACATCCAGGTTGTGTAGGAAACGATGGCTATGCTTTAGAGAGGTCAAAATCTCTAATCGCATAAAAAACTCCATGTTATGTTTAAGTTGTTTTGATTATTGCTGTAATTTGTTGATGATTATTTATGTTTCAATTTGTTTTAAACACAGATACGTAATCTTGAACCTTTTTCTGTCATTGTTCTTTTTATTCTGGGTTAATTTTGGGTTATTCTTAAAAATATAAGTTGAAACCGTACTGATAGGCTTTTTAAGGAATGATTTTTGAAGCGTTAGCTCCTTTAGCGAAAGGAGTAAAATGAAAACTTTACAAAATCGTCAGTTGCAATTTTTTTTCCTATGTGCTTTGCATTTACGCTTAGCGCAAAAACAAAAATATGTACAAACAGCAACAACACAAGCCGCTCTGGATGGTCAGCACATTGTCAAACAACAACAAACAAACAAAAACATTTTCAAACAAAAACACATAAACAACAACAAATTCGTGCAAACGCAATAAAAAATAATCCACTTTCGACAATGCCAATGTTGATAGCATGATAGTATTCGCTAATAATTGTTTTTGCATGTGTATATTGTTGGTTGACTAGAAATTCGTACGCAATGAATGTTGTCGGTGTTGTTAACTTTTGAATTCTAAAATCCACAAATAAAATGAAAAATGCGCTAATTTCCTCAAAAATGCAACAGATTTTAAGACTTTTGAAAAATCGTAAGCATCAAATTATATTAAAAAATGAAATTTTATTATGATTGCCAATTATTTTTAAGAAATAATTCATTTCATAGATTTCACACAAAATACTTAAATAAAGCTTATTAAACGAATCTTAACCATAAAAGATTTGTGTTTTCGTATATTTGTAAATCTATATCTATCTATCTAAACTGTTATATCCATGATACAATAATTTACAAGGTAGCCTTGATAACTACCTTTTTTCTCACGAGCGGCGATCAAGAGTTGTCAAATCAATACAATGTGTAACTTTTCATCTGTTTTGCTGCTTCTGCGTTTTCTCCTTTTCAATGCGATTTTGACAATGGATTGATAAACATTATGCGGACTCTGCTCCATAGAGACAAATGGTAGAAAGCGTATTGCTGAATTTAAACGTGGTCGTACCAGCACAAATGATGCAGACCGCAGTGGGCGCCCAAATCAGACTGTTATTCCACAAAACATTAAAAAAATTGGTTATGAACGATCGTAAATTGAAGGTGCACGAGCTAGTTGACATTGTAAAGAAATCAGATGGTAGTGTTTTTACCATTTTGCACGAACATTTGGGTATGCGAAAGCTCTGTGCAAAGTGGGTGCAGCGTGAGCTCACAGTCGATCAAAAACAACAACGAATTGATGCTTCAGAGGAGTGTTTAGCGCTGTAAAACCGCAATAAAATCGAACTCTATCGTCTATATGTGACAATAGATGAAACATGGCTTCACTATTGCACACCAGAATCCAAAAGACAGTCAGCTGAGTGGACAGCAGTCGACGAACCGAATCCAAAACGAGCAAAGACCCAACAGTCGGCTTGTAAGGTGATGGCGTCTGTATTTTGGGATGCAAAAGGAATAATATTCATCGAATATCTCCAAAGAGAAACCACCATCAACAGCGACTATTAAGGCTGAAATCGCCAAAAAACACTGCCACATTTGCAAAAGAAAAAAGTGTTGTTTCACCAAGACAATGCACCGTGTCACAAATCGATGAAAACGATGGCAAAATTGAATGAATTGGTCATCGTATTCTCCAGATTTAGCCCCCCGCGACTTTTCATGTTTTCAGATCTCAAGAGAATTCTTGCTGGAAAGAATTTCAAGTCCAATGATGAAGTAATCGCTGAAACTGAGGCCTATTTTGACGAGAAAGAGAAATCGTACTATAAAAGTAGTATCAAAAAGTTGGAAAATCGCTATACTCGTTGTATCGCTCTCGAAGGCAACTATTTTGAATAATATAATCGAATTTTATCAAAATTTGGTTTTTTCTTACTTATCCTATGGACTTATTAAATTACCTGTTATGATGAAAAAAAAAAGTTAAAATTGCTGCCATTTAGCGAATTCTCAACCGATGTCTATATTATTGGTTTTAATGGAAAGGTCTTTTATAGGTTAGTTACGTGAAAAAACAAATGTTCTCCATGGCATTTAAATAAAATTAAAAGAAACACTTTTTTTTGGAGAAATTTACAAAATTTGCAAGAATTGGCATCGCTCCACGCTCCGTTTGGCACTTTTTCGGAACTATTTTTGCACAGTCTTATTCTACCATAAATTCTACTGTATATAAGCGGATTTTTTTTCCATTTCCGATAAGGCAAATGACTGCAAAATGTCAATGAATGTCGGCGCAACAAAATTCGAAGATATAATTTTTAAAAATCAATTAAAAAAAATTGTGATGACATTGAGGGGTCACACTAGGTGCATTGAACTCGCAAAACGTTCCTCTTTGGGAATTTCTGCAAATGGTTCTTGTAATTTTTTAGCAATCACACTGTGCATTTAACTGTACAAAAATATTTCATACCAAATTTCAAAGCTCTAGGTTTGTTTTTACCATTTTTTACAAAAACAAAAAAAATCCTATGCAAATTTCAAACCTTTAATTTTATTTTTACTATTTTTTTACAAAGGATTGGTATGTTAGGTGGGCGTGTCTGCTGGTGGATTCGATCTAAACTATTTATTTTGAAAACTGTATAAATCTCTCACACCAAATTTCAAAGCTCTAAGCTTATTTTTACTATTTCATAAAAAAAAAAAATTCGTATGAAAGGTGGGCGTGTCTGTGGGCGGATTTGATTCAAACTTTTATTTATTTAATATTTAGCTGTACAAAGCTTTCATAGCAAATTTCAAACCTCTAAGTTTATTTTTACCATGTGCTACAAAAAAATTCTGGCGTGGGCGTTTCTGTGGGCGGATTTGAAAAAGCGCCAAGGCTATAAAAATTATTTTTATTTTATAAATTTTGTATTTATAATTTTTTTCTTGAGATAGGTAAAAAAGAATAATTCATTTAATTAGTATTCGTAAATTAATTAACTAACTTAACTTAACTTACATAAATGAAAAAATTCAAAATTCCATGATATGTCCTCTTTCGGCTGTGACTTGAAATAGAGCCAGAAGTCATTACTTAATTTTAGTCCTTACCTATGATTAGAAAATTTGATGAAATAATCAATATGAATTATTGAAATATAATTAAGTATTTCTACTTTAATATTTGGTGGAGTATCTATTATTTCTGATAACTGCTGAGCAACGCCAACGAAGCATCAAGGTATCGAATACACTAGTTTTTGGCACTTAGTAGCTAGAATATTCTCCCATGCGACCTTGATTAACCTCCAAAGACCACCTTTATTAGTTGGATGTTTGTCTCTAAGAGCCACTTTAATCTCTTGCCATAAATTTTCGATAGAATTAAGGTCTCGCAACCGTCTGCCGGCCAGCTTAAGACTTCAATGTTTATTTGTCTCAACCATTCTCTTGCCCGCTTCAATAGTTGTTTCAGCAGGATAAAGACCCGAAACAGACATCAAAGCGGGCAAAAGAATGGTTCAGACAAAAAATATCGAAGTTTAAAGCTGGCCGCCACAGTCGCTAGACCTTCATTCTATTAAAAAGTAATGGCAAGAGGTTTAGGTGGCTCTTAGAGGCAAACATCCAAATTATAAAAATTATCTTTGGATCAAGATATTAAACTCTGCGTACGGGAAGAACATGGTTTTACTCAAAATCCTGGTGTGTTGTAAAGCATACATATTTCCCTCGATGCGAAATAAGGGACCTGTGACATTATATGAGAAACACCCCCAAATCATTATACTTCTACCGCCATGCTGAAACGTTTTTATAGTGTGTTGAGGGAGGAATTCGGTATTGGGGGGTCTTCTCACAGAAAGGCTGCCTCGCTCTGAGTTAAATAAATTAACTTTGGTTTCATCTGACAAAAGAATGTTTGGCCATTTGCTCGCTGGCCAATCAGCAGGATTCTTTGCGAATTGTAATCGCTTGCGGACATTAACTTTGGTCAGAAATGGTACCTTCCGAGCAGCTTTAGCCTTTAATTCCGTTTTTAATTAAAAGCTTTCGAATCGTTGAAGTGTTCACTTCCAAGGGATATTGTTTTTTGAGAGCGGAAGAGGTCATAAACTTTCTCAACTATTTTCTTTGAGCAGCCAACTATAGTTGACTATTTCCCTTTGGCTTTTACCTTGTTTACTCAAATTTTGAATAATTTTTCGGTTTTCAGGACTACAGTGCTTGGCTCTTCTCATTTTTAGACCTAATTATTTGAAACACTTAAATTTATTTTAAAATCATAAAACTGAGAACTCTTACTCACGTTGTATAGTAAAATTTTATTAGAAAATATCTTTTTAAATTAATAAATTTTCAACTGTATTAGTTGGCTCTATTTTAATGCAACAATATTACAGTTTCACAGATTTGCAAAAAATAAACGCGCAATTATTCTCAAAAACCACTGTACAATATTCATGGGAGAAGTGGTTTTTAAACTACAGTAGGGTCACAACATACTAAGTTGTTACAAAAAATTTTAATTAAATAATATCATCAGCAAGTGCGTGGCTCTATTTCATAGGACATTACTGTATATCACTGTATATTGTAATATCTTACTGTGCAAAAATGTTCCATACAAAATTTCAAAGCACTAGGTTTGTTTTTACTATTTTTTACAAAAAAAACTCGTATGGTAGGTCGACGTGTCTGTAGGCGGATTTCATACAAACTTATAAATATATCATATTTTACTGTACTAAGTATTCGTACTAAATTTCAAAGCTCTAGTTTAATTTTTGCTATGTATATATAGCCAAACTGGTATGATGTCCTGCCACTTTGCGTCGCACTGTGGCTCAACAATAAAATCCATTGGCCAAAATTCACATTTCTTGTGGTAACCGATTCATAAATTTTTGCGCCATTTTGTAGTAAATATATCCAAAGTTAGGTAGCCAAAAATTTAGGTCAAAATATCTAAAATTGTGGGCGTGGCATGCGGTCAAACACGACTGTTTTTGGTAATTTCAGAAAAAGGTGAGTTTTTATTTTTTCATCGAAAATTAATGGCCATTGCTCGCAAACAAAATCAATAGAGGTTTGAATTTTTTTGTTAGGTTAGTTGGACTATTATCGTTAAATTATTGATGAGGTTGTAGCTGTACTATTTATATTTTGTGTGTTATGAAATTTTTTCAAAATGACTGTTTTTTGTATAAATTTCATCTTTAGTGGAATAGAACTTCTAAGGATCAAAACGGATCAAAAAATTAAAGCATCCAGTTAAAGGTGAAAGTCTCCTCTTTCACTCCATATATACTTTTATACCCCCCACGATCCCTCCGTAGAAGCTTTTTTCGTTTTACTGAAAACTACTCACACAAACATTCGAATGACGCTATAAGTATGCAATGATGTATTCTATTTAAACTTTAGGTATTTTATTGCATGCAATTTAAAGGATTTTTCAGTTTTATTAACCCTTTTAATTCCAACTCTATAAGACAGGTGCATATACAAAATTTATATATATACAGGTTCTGGTAATTCAAATAGTGGCTAGAGTTTTTTGTATTTAACCCATGTGCAGTTTTGGAGTTTTGAGGCATTTAGAGTTTTTTTAACTAACCCATTTCATTCTACCTGTATGAAACATGTGAAGTTTTGGAGTTTTAAATTTTACCTTTATAGAACTGGTGCAGATAATAAGTTAATAGATGCAGGTATTAATTGATATAGGGCTTAGGAAAGCACTACGGTATGGAAAGGCTAATAAGGAAGTGATATTCATTGATATAAATTGGAAATAAATAAATTAATTCGAAAATCATGGAGAGAAAACAGGAAGATGTTCTAAGCTACACTCATAGAAAAATAAACTTCGAAATACCACCATTGGACATAGAAGAGAAATTATCTGTTTTCGTCAAAAATTTAAAAAGCGCTACAGCCAGTATAACTACATGCAAGAAATATTTTATAAACATAACGAAAAAAGGTCTGGAATGTGAGATTACTGTGCAGAGAGCTTCAAAAACTACCGACAGTATCATTACTTGATCACACACCACAACGCTTGCTACAATCATTTAAAGAAAATGAGTTGGAGCAATATAGAAACTACAAGTTAACTATTTTTTGCAAATGTGGATGTGATGGTTCTTCCGGACAAAAACAATACAAGCAATTGTTATGCGAAAATACCTTGGACACGGATATGTTCATAGTGTTATTTGTACCATTGCGATTAAAAAAGATTTTGGAAGACTCAGAGCCATCGACCAACACAAAGCATACCAGGGATATTTGGAAAAATTGCACATCATCTTTCACGAAATACTGCAGGCTCATCAAATTTGAATTCAAAAAGGAAACCCAGGATACCATTAAGCGATATCAGAGCCCAAATTGCACAGCTTCATCCATTACAAATAGAAATTCATGGGCAGGAAATCGAAGTAAGCTACCAATTAGTGCTTACAATGATTGATGGAAAAGTAGGCCAGGCTTTGACTGAAACAAAGGGTTCATCCAGCTGTATCATATGCCAAACAACATCAAGCCAATTAAACCAAGTGCCAGATAAATCAATAGAAAATACTGATGCATATGAATTCGGATTATCACCACTATATGTAAGAATACGATTTATGGAAGACATACTGAAAATCAGTTACGATTTGGGATTCAGACCTACAGGATCAGTAAGAAACAACGACACCCACAAGGAGTTACGAAGTTTAAAAAAGAAACATGTCCAAGATGAATATTGAAATATGGATTAGTTATAGATCAGATAAAACAAATGATGCAAGCACAGCAAGAAGATTCTTCTCAGATCCCGAAAGTGCATCTAAAAAAACAGGAGTTGATTTAAACCTTATTTTCAGGTTTAAAATAATCATCGAAGTACTTGCATGCAATGAACAAATTGACGCGAAAAAATTTGATGAGTACGCTAAAGAAACTGCAAAAATTTATACAACAAAATGGAGAAGTATGCTTGCAACAGTTCACAAAATCCTTTATCATGGAGAAAATGTCATTAAATATCATTTGATACCACTTGGCGATCTATCGGAGGAAGCTCAGGAAAAAAGGAATAAGGATTACAGATTTTATAGAAAACACAACATCAGAAAAATGTCATGCAATCGCGTGGCAATGAAGAGCATTTTAATATATTATTGGCAACGTTAGATCCGCTCATCTCTAGGATGCGACATCAATGGAAAGTGGAAGACCTGAACTTAGATAAAGAAGTGAAAGAGCTTCTATGGGACGAAAATAATTCAGAACTGAGAACAGAATATTTGCAAGCAATATTCCAACCAAATAAATAATAATTAAAATGTGATTTTTCTTGTTTTAGTAAGATATACAGGGTGTCCCGAAATTGAGTGCGACTATTTACGGAGCTGAAAGGTTATGTCGAGCTGAGCAAAAAATCGTTTGGGAAGGGGGGCGGGTCTATTTTCACATTCTTGGAGCTACAGGGTTAACTAATATTTCATTTTTTTTTTTTAGACTTAACCAGCAGTCAGGGGGTGCCCCCTATAAATGCGAAAGCATTGTGTTGATTCGGAAGACGGGTGATAGTTAGTTGGAGGGTGGAAAGATGGAGTAGTGTCGATGAAGATTTGATTTAGATTTAGATTTTTAGATTTAGATTTAACAGGGAGATTGTTCCACAATTTTACTGAGCGACCGAAGAACGAATTATCTCGGTAATGCGATGTTCTATTGTGCAAAGTTGCAATGGTAAAGGGATGGGCTTGGAGAGCTGCCCGAATGGACCTAGGAAACACACGAGCTGGTGGCGTCAGGTCATGTGTCTCCCTTGAACACTTCCCATGGTAGTACCTGTACAGAAGGCTTAGGCAACCAACATTGCGACGGTACCCAAGAGAGTTGAGAGAAGATGAAATATTTCCATCACCTATCAAATATATCGCAAGTCTTTGAATCCGGTTCAGAAGCTCCAAATATGATCTTGAAGCACGACAGAAGGTCGTTGATAAAAACCAGGAACAAAGTTGGCGATAGAACTGAGCCCTGCGGCACACCTGCGTTGATGGCGTGCTCTCTGGACGATATGCCATCGACTACAACATGGATCGTTCGATTCATAAGAAAGCACGTGATCCACCGAGCAAAGTTACCACCGACACCATATGTGGGCTTAGACACGAGTGCTTTATGCCACACTCGGTCAAATGCCTTTGAAATATCCAGAGCAACAACTCTGCTCTCACCGAATAAGTGAACGCATTGGTTCCATTTTTCAGTTAAGAACGCCATAAGGTAGCCAGTAGAGCGGGCCCTACCAAAAACATATTGACGGTCACTAAGCAATTCATTGTTCTCCAGATAGTTCATGAGGTAACTCCATGTTCAAGGACCTGACTGCAATCCTGCAAGTCTCATTAAACCATGAGTGGTCTTTTGGTTTGATGCTTCTCATCTTATTGGGGATGAAAGACCGCATACCCAATATGATAATTTCTTGCACCATAACAGCTGCGGCATTCACATTTCTGTCACCGAAACATAATTTCCAATTGAAGTTGCGATAAAAATTATTTAGCGCAGTCCAAATTGCTCTTCCATAAAGCCATGCAGTCCTTTTCGGGGCTTCAGGCGTAGAGGTGCGAAAGTTAGAATATGGCAAAACAGCGGAGATGGTGCAATGGTCCGAATTACCAAGAGGTGCGTTGACACTCACATCATATTTTTCATGATGCGAAGTCAGAAAGAGGTCTTAGATGTTATGGCTATGCAGATCACTTCTTGGAAAGAAAGTGACTAGTGACTCCTTCACTAATTGAATCAATTGGTTCGATTCAGCAAAAAGCTCAACATATTGCCCTTCAGGTGTTGTTTCTCCCGAGTGACATAATCAAGCCGAGTTGTGGACATTGAAATCGCAGCAACAACGAATTCACTATCAGGGAACAACCCCAAAATGTGTGATATCGAATCAGAGAGAGCGTCTAGTTTGTTAAAAGTAGGCTCCCTCCCTAAATTCGGACTTCTATAGATGTAGCAGACATGTAGCAAGTGCGAGCGGACCCTGAACCTAAACCACATAGAGCTAAATTCAGGATCGGTCAGGCCCAGACCGCGTTGGCACTGATACGCTACATCCGAGCGTATAAAAAGAGCGATGCTCCTATGCGAAGAAAACAATGGCAGTAAGTGATACCCAGGAATATGAAAATCCAGTGGATCTGCATCCTCGCTCACCTGGGTCTCACTTAATGTCATTATTTGAGGCCTATTAAGAGTACAATGTGCATAGACCGAGAAGAAATTCGCCCTCAGTCCTTTGCACTTTGACTTTCATGACTTTGGCTTACGTTATTGTTTCTAGCAGAATAACTAACTTAAATAAAACTTATTTTGGTAGCTCATTATAAAGGCAAATCACCTTTCTAACGGCATATCAACAAGCCCCACCAACTTAACCGTTACCGAGCTGTGCTCGTGTGAAGATGAAATCAATCGATTGAAACTACCAAATTTCAATTTTGAGTTCAAATTTTTCAGAATTTCGCGTAATAAATGAAATGCATTAAAAAGCATAAATGCATAAATGCATACTAAGAGTTCAAAATTTCATAAGTTCAACTTAAACCTTGAATTTCTCAATAAGTCTCAATAAGAATTTCTCAATCGATTTTAACAAAATTTTATAGACAACAAGTTCAAGGAATTATCTGTCAATTAAAAAAATTACTCAAATATCTCAATTGGTTCAAAAGTTATAGAATTTTGGCCAATGAAAACCTATTCTGAGCCACTGTGTATCGGTAGTCTTGGCGACTCCACGCTTTTTTTTAAGTTAATGTCTAAATACTGCTGGTTTTTCTATTTCATAAAGTTATTAATTTAATTTTATAATCTAAAACAAAACTCCACTATTTTACATAGTAAACTTTAGATTTTTTTCATCAAACTTTTAGATTTTTTGTGTTTTAGCAATAAGAAGAAAAACAATATGTGAACAAAATGGTTTTTATAAACTTAAATTAAATACTGCAGAACGTTTGTGAGAACAAAGAAACTTTGTTTTCGTCAAGAATTAAGGAAATTTCACCTGATTAAATACGTATATCAATTTTGCAAATGGAAAAAACAATGTTTTTTTTTTTGCAAACTATAATTTTTCTTTGTTATTAAAAAATATGCTGCCAACCTTATTCGGGCTTAAATAAAATTTGTTTTTGCGTCAAGAATTAAATTAATTCCATCTGACTAAATATCTATGTATCAATTGGGTACAACTGATGTTTTTTTTTTTTTTTGACAATTGAGACACAGATATATTATATACGCATTTATCAAAAAAAGACAAATCCCACAAAAAAACATGTGTCCTAAACAATAGTCAAATGAATAAATACTGTTTAGGTTTAAAGCAATGGCGGAATCAACAAGCAATGTGTCGCCAATGCAGAGTTGCCACCTGCTCAGTCGAGTGGGACGGGGATGGTTTTTACAATAGCAAAGTGCAGAGAATTAGTTGGTAGTACTCAATAGGTACTACTACTCAATATCAAACGGTGGGACAAAAGAACAAATAAATTTACAAATTAAAACACAGTAGCAATTTAATACAATAATAAATGTCCAACAAAATAATCTACTAACGAAAATATAACCATAAAACCCAGATTTTTGGGCGCTAGAGTACCTTGCGAGTTTTTATCTTTTTACAATAAATATTAACGATTATAGGTTTATTTGAAAAAGTGAGAAAAAAGTTGCATGTGCTCGAACAAACTTTGCAGACAATATCCCCATACAAACCGTTTTGTTAGACATAATTTTACGTTAAAAATTCAGCATTACTAATGTAATGGTTTGACACATACAATAATACCAGTGCAATTGAATCTGAATACACATGTAAATAGAACTATATTTCAATTATTACAAATGCCATCAGAATCTAGTATCTTTTTTCGTATGTGTCTTGTATTTATAATTATTTTTACTTAAAACAAAATGACATTTTTTAAATATCACAATAGTATATGTATGTTTTTACTGGGTTGAGTCATTTGTTTTTCCCCTTGTAGTTGTTCTTCCCCCAAATAAAAATACTTCCAGTGTCTCTGATTGTTTTTAATTATTTTTTGTTTAACCTAGTAACGATAAACAGAAACAATGCAAAACAAAAATAAGCAATAATAACTCAATAAAATTTCAAGCTATTTATTGAATTAGAGGTAGATGTATGTATATTTAAAATCGTTTTTTGCAAAAAAGCGGAACAAGGCCGAATTTATCTTTTAATAGCCTATAAGATAAAGATCCAATGTTTTCAATTAAAAACAACCTCGCTATTAATTATTTTCATGACATTACTAAATGTTTATCCAAATTTGCAAAGTTTGTCGTTTATGGTAATTTTTTTTGTTTTTTTGTTTTTTGTAAATTCACCAAAATTCCATTTTTACATTTTTTTCAAAAATTCTTAAAAGCGAAAGTGGAACAGAGTCTTTTCTTTAAAAGCTTTTTTTTTACTAAAATGAGTAGATACAATACAGGGCTTCTGGCGCAAGTGGAGCGGTGGAGCAAGCCGATGACGTCACTCCGGTCCAGCGCCATCTAGTGGGGACTTTTTTTTTGCTAAAAATGTGCAACGGTGTATGTATTTGCTAAAAGCTATTAAAAATTTGCAAGTTTGGTGTATGTCTTTGCTAAAAGCTATTAAAAATTGAAAAGTTTGGTGTATGTCTTTGCTAAAATCTATTAAAAATCGGCACGTTTGGTGCATGTCTTTGCTAAAAGCTATTAAAAATTAGCAAGTTTGGTGTATGCCTTTGCTAAACTCTATTAAAAATCGGCAAGTTTGGTGTATGTCTTTGCTTTAAGCTTTTAAATTGGCAAGGTTGGTGTATGTCTTTGCTTTAAGCTTTTAAAATTGGCAAGTTTGATGTATGTCTTTGCTTTAAACTTTTAAAATTGGCAAGTTTGGGATATGTCTTTGCTTTAAGCGTTGATCATAATTTTATTCACTACATTATCGGTACTGGTAGTCAAGCGAGTTCTTATCAGTGTTTGCATGCTTTTTTTTCTTAACCCTCGAATACCTAATAGCAATGACTCAAATTCTGCTGGCTGACTTTTGCTGAAATGATATGACTTGCTTTATGAAAATATATATATTAATATGGGTTGAAGCAATTTAGGCACGGAGAAGGTTGAAGGGTTAAAGAAATGTTTATAAATTTATCATAATCGTGCTAAGTATAAGGTGCGTGTATAAGATTTGCATAAGTAGTTTAAGAATTGGATAACAACCATTTGAATCATAGGCGTATATAAGTGGGATCCATCTGAGGTACAAGTCTCAATCCCCCGGTCAAGTCGTCCAGCAAAATCTCCGCCTCTGACTTATATTTTATATAAATTCAAGAGTCTGTAAAGCTTCGAGATGCAGAAACTTCGAGAACATTTTAGAAGCCGACTTATGTCATTGTATGCCGAAGCGAATGGCATGAGAGAGAAAGGGAAAGAGAAAATTTGATAGTAAGAGAGAGAAAGGGAGATAGCAAATAGCATGATCCTATACAAATAATACTTCAGAATCAACCTAACCTAAGCCAATGCCATAGGTATAGGGGGGGAGGGCACTCTTTATCTATATAGGTATATAGGCTACTCTATAGGTATAGACTATCAGTTTATAACGAATACGCATAATGTCAATAACAATCTCTTTAAGCGGAACCACTTCAACCCTTGTTTCAAAATATTTTCCTCCGGTTGAATTACCTACAAGATATGTTTGTGGACTTATAGACTTTGTATCAATTGATTCTATACCAAATGTACATGATCGCAATAATTTATTCCATATCGGACCACATACTATTACAATTCCAGTTGGTTCATATGAACTGAGAGACATTGCTTCTTTCTTAGAGTCAAGTATAAAATCCATTGATGATTCAATTTACTTAAAAATTGAGCGAAACAATAACACCCTAAAAACTGAAATTACTTCCTCCGAAGACATAGATTTTTCAAAACCAAACAGTGTAGGACAGTTGTTGGGATTCAGTAAAAGAAAGTTGATAGAAAATGAGCTACCGCACGAGGAATTTATCAATGTGGTTACTATAGAGCCATTACAAGATATAGAAAAAACAATATATATATATATAGATCAGTCAGAGGAAGAAGAGCTAAAAAACCATTGACAAGATATAATATAGAATTTTTAAAATCATTCGGACTTAATCTTGGGAGAAGAGTCAACAACAACTATTACTAAACTGCTAAACTGGTCTGTACTATTCAACAGCTAACTGCTAAAACTGATCTGTGCTGTTCAACAGCTAACTGCTAAACTGGTCTGTACCACTCAACAGCTAACTGCTAAAACTGGTCTGTACAACTCAACAGCTAACTGCTAAACTGATCTGTACTGTTCTACAGCTACCGGCTAAAACTGATCGATAATTAGTCAATCAATCACAATATCGATAATAAATCAACCAATAATTCAATATGAATGAAATACTCAATGTACTTCGACAACCTATGTACTATGAGAGTATTATAAAAAGAGAGTATTATAGTTACTATCCATACCAAAAATCGTTTAACAATAGCGATGAGATTCGTATACCTATTCAAAATCAGGATCTCTTTGTCTTACTAAGTAAGAGTATGATTTACATTATTGGCTTTATAGTAAAGCCGGAAGGAGGACATGATGTAGTAACAACAGGTGTGAAATTTAAAAACAACTTGGTATCTGTTCGATGAAATTCGATATGAAATTAATGGTTTTGAACTTGATCGTACACGTAATCTTGCAATTTCATCAACCATGAAAAATTTCGTATCATTGAATAAAGCTGAAAGTGGCGCATTAAGAAACGCGGGTTGGGTTCCTGATGAAAATTTCACATCGGAAAAATCTCATTTTAGTTGTTGTGTGCCGTTGAAAATGTTCCTGGGTTTTGCTGAAGATTATAATAAAATAATATTAAATTCGAAGCATGAACTTATCCTTCAACGTTCTTCATATAATGATAGAATGACAAATGGAACTGATCAGTTAAAGCTAACAATACTGGACATAGTTTGGAAAATGCCTCACATACAATTATCAGACTTTGCAAAATTGGAAATGTACAAGATAATTAAAAACGAGAATTTGCTTATACCAATGGCGTTTAGAAGTTGGGACTATCATATAAATCTTATACTACCAAAGGAAACAAAAGTTTTATGGAATGTAAAGCTTTCACCGCAAAATGAAAGACCACGATTTCTTATATTCGGTTTACAAAGAGAAAAAAGTAAACAGGAAGGAAATATATTTGATCATTGTAATATATCTAATTTAAGAGTATAAAAGTATAAAAAGTATAAAAGTATAAACTCTGAATCATATCCCTTTGATCATTTAAAAAGTCGCTGTGAAATGGGACAGTATGCTGTACTATATGATATGTATGCAAAATTTCAACAAATGTATTATATGCGGGAACCTAAACCATTGCTAGATGTCGTTGGATATAAGGCACCACTTATTGTTGTTGATGTAACACACCAAAATGAAGCAGTTAAAGTTGGACATATTGATGTACGAATTGAATTTGAAACCGAAGCAAACAAACCGATTCCAGATAGAACCTCAGCCCACTGTTTAGTAATTCATGATCGAGTAATTGAATATTCACCTCTAACCAGCGAAATCAGAAAAAATTAATTAAATATAAGATCACTTTTTTCCATTAATAAAATTATACAATTTGATTATATATATATATATAAATAATAATAATAATAATAGAAATAAAGACAAATTTAAATAAATTTTTAAATCTATACCTATAGAGTAGCCTATATACCTATATAGGTAAAGAGTGCCCCCCCTATACCTATGGCATTGGCTTAGGTTAGGTTGATTCTGAAGTATTATTTGCATAGGATCGCGCTATTTGCTATCTCCCTTTCTCTCTCTTACTATCAAATTCTCTCTTTCCCTTTCTCTCTCACGCCATTCGCTTCGGCATACAATGACATAAATCAGCTTCTAAAATGTTCTCGAAGTTTCTGCATCCCGTAGCTTTACAGACTCTTGAATTTATATAAAATATAAGCCAGAGGCGGAGATTTTGTTGGACGCCTTGACCGGGGGATTGAGACTTGTACCTCAAATGGATCCCACTTATATACGCCTATGTTTCAAATGGTTGTTATTCAATTCTTAAACTACTTATGAAAATCTAATACGCAAACCTAATACTTAGCACCATTATGATCAATTTATTAACAATTCTTTAACCCTTCAACCTTCACCGTGCCTAAATTGCTTCAACCCATATTAATATATATATTTTCATAAAGCAAGTCATATCATTTCAGCAAAAGTCAGCCAGCAGAATTTGAGTCATTGCTATTAGGTATTCGAGGGTTAAGAAAAAACATGCAAGCACTGATAAGAACTCGCTTGACTACCACTACCGATAATGTAGTGTATAAAATTATGATCAACGCTTAAAGCAAAGACATACACCAACCTTGCCAATTTAAAAGCTTAAAGCAGAGACATATACCAAACTTGCGAATTTTAAAAGCTTTAAAGCAAAGACATACACCAAACTTGTCAATTTAAAAGTTTAAAGCAAAGACATACACCAAACTTGCTTATTTAAAAGCTTAAAGCAAAGACATACACCAAATTTGCCAATTTTAAAAGATTAAAGCAAAGACATACACCAACCTTGCCAATTTTTAATAGCTTAAAGCAAAGACATACACCAAACTTGCCGATTTTTAATAGATTTTAGCAAAGACATACACCAAACTTTCCAATTTTTAATAGCTTTTAGCAAAGACATACACCAAACTTGCCAATTTGCACATTTTTAGCAAAAAAAAAGCCCCACTAGATGGCGCTGGACCGGAGTGACGTCATCGGCTTGCTCCACCTGCGCCAGAAGCCCTGTATTGTATCTACTAAAATGTTGATTATTTGGTCATATAGTCATTTTTTAATTTAACTTATTTTTTCAGATCTTAAATATCTTACTGGCTACTTACAGAATTGATTAATCTAGTGTATTTTTAAATTAACAAAAAATCTAGAATAAGTAATAAGCTGGCTTTGGCCATTTTCAGCCACCCAACTTGCCAATTTAAAAAATAAAATTATTTAAAAGAAAAAAGTTGTTTTAAAAATATAACTTTCTTCAGGGGTTTGGGGTTTTTTTTTTTGAAGCGAAGCTTTTTACGCCTCTTTCTGTGATTTGCTTGAGTGAAATCAACACGAACAAACTTTTCTTTTTTCGACACCGTTTTTCTTAGAAATTTATGGATTCTTTGTTGCTTGTGTTTATTACAACAAGAACATCAATTAAATTACGTACTTACTTACTTAAGTGGCCGTAACAACGCGTGTCCGGGTTTCGGGCGACATCATCAGCTCTCGCCAGGCGCCTCTGCTTTGCGCGCGCCTTCTCGAATCGGATACACCAGGTGCGGTTAGGGCTTCCTCAGCCTGGCCCATCCATCGGAGGCATGGTCTCCCTCGTCGTCATTGACCAGCGACCCTCGCCTCGAGCACCTTTTTCGCTGGAGCTTCGTCGTCCATACGATGGACATGACCCAGCCAGCGTAGTCGCTGCACAGTTATACGCCGAACTACGTCAATGTCTTCGTAGAGCTCATACAGCTCGTGGTTCAATCGGATGCGATAGTTATCGCCGACTCGAACAGGATCGAAGATTTTGCGAAGAACTTTTCTCTCGAACACCCCCAGAGCGGCTGCGTCAGTTTGCGAAACTACCCATGCCTCAGCGCCATAAAGCAGCACAGGTAGAACGAGCGTCTTGTAGAGTGTTAGTCTTGTCGATCGAGAGAGGGCTCTGGAACTTAGTTGCTTACTGAGCCCGTAGTAGCACCTATTAGCAATTATTGTTCTTCGCTTTATCTCCAGGCTGATTTCGTTGTTGGTATTAATGGCGGTGCCAAGGTATATGAACTCCCTGACTTCTTCAAAGTTATAGCTGCCGGATGAAACGTGGGAGTCTAAACGCCGCGCTCCCTTGTTTGTAGACAGCATATACTTTGTTTTACCCTCATTTATCGTCAAACCCACTTTTGCTGCTTCCTTTTCGATAGCGGCGAAAGCAGCGGTAACATCTCTCTTGGTTCTGCCGACAATATCAATATCATCAGCGTACGCAAGGAGCTGGACACCTTTAAAGAAAATGGTGCCATTACGATGCACACCGGCCTTTCGTACGATCCCCTGCATGATGATGTTGAAGAGATCGCAAGACAGTGGATCGCCTTGCCCGAAACCTCTTTCGGTATTAAAGGTTTCGGAGAGATCATTTCCTAACTTGACCGAGCTGCGTGTGCTGCTCAACGTCATTCTGCAAAGTCTAATCAGCTTTGCAGGTATACCGAACTCAGACATTGTTGCGTATAGGCAATACCTTCTCGGGCTATCGAACGCAGCTTTAAAATCGACGAAGAGATGGTGTGTGTCAATTTGATTTTCGTGGGGTTTCTCCAGGATTTGTCGTAGCGTGAAAATCTGGTCTATGTTGGACTTACCAAGTCGAAAGCCACACTGATAAGGTCCAATCAGTGTTTTTGTAATTGGCTTTAATCTTTCACACAGTACGCTTGAGAGGGCCTTATATGCGATGGAAATAAGACTGATACCTTGATAACAACAACAACTTTATGTTTAGCTTGTTGAAGCAAGATTGAAACTTTTGTTTTTAATTTCAGTTGCATCTTGACGCTAGTTTGCTATCTTGTCGCTGGTGCTTCTCAAACTGTTTGACAAATAAGTTGTTAAATTCTCAAACTGTCACGGAAATAGAGTTGCCATAGTACTTTTGTTTGCACTTTTTGTTACACTTTTGGAATTTTAGTACTTTTATTAAAAATGAACTGCAATTTTCGCAACTGCACTGTAAAAGGTGAATCTGACCAGCTGGTTAATTGCTGGTTGTGTGATGCTTTTTTTCACGTAAAGTGTGCAGCATTGAATGCGAGAATTTTTGATGCACTCAATGAAAGTAAAGGACTTCGTTGGTCTTGTACAGACTGTAGATCTACTGATGTAGATATTTTAAAGCTTATTAGGCAATCTCGAAGAGGCTTTTTAGAGGTGTCTAAGGACTTGGTGGTAGCTCAAGCTAGATTGGCTGATTTTGAAGAACTGTTTAAAAAGTTTAAAATCATGGATGAACCTTCTGTTTCCCATAAACTTAAACGACCACCCATGAATCTTCGAAGTTCTGCTAAATCTGTTAAGCCTGGTGCTATGTCTCTGCCTCCGTCTGTTAATAATAATATAAATTTAATTTCACTTTCACCAGTTTTGAACTCTCCTTCCTGTACTGACTCGGTAAATAAAGATCAAAATACTGAATATATTGCCCCTATAGCTGAGGCTGCATCAGCTGATCTGAATTTACATCCGGTTGTGTCTTCTGAGGTAGTACCAACTATAGTCGTAAGTGATGATTCTCCGGGTAATTCTGGTAAAAAAAAAAACTTATGCTGAAGCCTGTACTGCTACTAATACTATTCCTTCAACTTCCGTTATGAGCTCGGTTTTAACTGGTGCTATACCAAAACAAATATTGAAAAAAAGTATTAATTTACCTTCTTGCAAAGAACTTGTGGTTGTCCAGCCTTCTAGATCTATATTTGTGTCTCGTTTTGCTCTTGATACATCCGAAGAAGACGTTTTATATCATATAAACTCTAAATTGAATCTTGTTAACAGGAATATTTCGGTTTACAAATTCAAGTTTTCATATGAGCGCACTGTATCTTCTTTTAAAATAAATTTGCCTGGGGATCTCTTTAATACGGTATTAGATCAAGGTTTTTGGCCTGAAAATACGTTGATCCACGAATATATTCCTAGATCTCAACCTAAAACTACACTGGCTTCTTTACCCGTTCGCACTACTAAACAAAAAAACTAGATTGTTGCCTTGCATTCCTTATCTTATACCAAAACGTTCGAGGTTTGAATACAAAGTTAAAATATTTACATATTTTAAGCCACAACCTACTTTTTGACATAATTGTTTTCAGTGAAACTTGGCTTAAGCCTAACACCCTAAATACTGAAATTCTATCTAATAATTTCAATATTTGCCGTAAAGATAGAAACGCTATTGCTGGTAATTCTTTTAATGGCGGTGGAGTTTTAATTGCCGTTAAATCTTCTTATTTCTCACAAGAAATAATAATTCCTGAGGCATCCGATATTGAATTTTGTTGCGTTCTTGTAAAGCATGGTGCGTTAAATCTTTATGTAACTTGTTCATATATTCCTCCTGTTTCCAACGTAGAGGTATATTTGAAACATTTGGTCTCGATAAATAAAGTGTGTTTAAAACTTCAGCCTCATGATCACATTCTAATAACGGGTGACTTTAATCTTCCAAGTGTCGCTTGGAACTGCTGCACCGAAAACCCTGCAATATTATTGCCTTCGTCTGAATGCTCATCTGCTAATTCATTTTTAAATGAGCTTTCAAGTCAAGGACTTTTTCAATTAAACAGCCACTTTAACAAGAATAGCCGTTTGTTAGATCTTTTATATTTTGACGACAGCAATATTATTTCAGTTTCAAGGACAGATCCACTCGTGCTCCCTGAAGATACGTACCATCCAACTTTAGAAATTGCTCTTAATTTTCCTAAGCAATATGTAAAGAATCGTATTGCTCAACGTCCTGCTGAGTTAAATTTTAAAAGAACCAATTATGTTTTGTTAAAAAACAATATATCTAATATTAACTGGACATCCGTACTAAATATCGTTAATACACAAACATCGCCAGAAAACCTTGATTCGGCTGTCTCGGCTTTTAATAGAACTCTCAATGATTGTTTTCTATCATCAGTACCACAGAGAAAAGCCCGTTTAGCATATGGTCCTGTATGGTTTACTGAAGAACTGAGAAAATTAAGAAATTTAAAATCCATGCATTATAAAAAATTTAAAAAAACTCATAGCATTACAGATTTTGGTTCCTATACCTCAATTAAGTACAAGTATCGTCAATTATGCAAGCAATCTTACGATATTTATTTAATGAAGGTAAAATTAAACATCAAATCTGATGCTAAATCATTCTGGAACTTTGTCAACACAAAACGCAAGATTGATTCCTATCCTTCTTTTATGAAATATAAAACGGTTGAATCAGATAGCGAGAATATCATTTGTAATCTTTTCGCTGACTTCTTCAAAGCGACCTATTCAACTTCATCCTATGATAATCTAAGCTATCCTTTCAGTGTTCAATCTGGGGATATTTGTCTCCCAATAATTGATACTAACACGGTTTTATCATGCTTAAAAGCTCTTGAAACGTCATATAAAAGTGGTCCCGATAATATACCGTCATGTATACTAAAATATTGCTGTGATGAATTAGTAACTCCAATCACTTTGCTTTTTTCGTCTTCATTAAAATCTTGCTATTTTCCAGTTGCCTGGAAGTCGTCTTTTATTATTCCGTTGCACAAGTCTGGTAACAGGTCTTTAATCGAAAACTATCGTGGAATTGCAAAATTAAGCGCTTTGCCGAAGCTTTTCGAGGCAATCATTACTTCACAATTATCACATAGTGTTAAATCTGTATTGTCTCCACTCCAACAT
Source organism: Coremacera marginata (assembly GCA_914767935.1). Taxonomy (NCBI): domain Eukaryota; kingdom Metazoa; phylum Arthropoda; class Insecta; order Diptera; family Sciomyzidae; genus Coremacera; species Coremacera marginata. The sequence goes on from OU612045.1 coordinate 151,646,662, forward strand.
GGATTCGTTTCAGGAAAATCTACGGTTACAAACCTACTTGAATTTACTTCCAAAACCATTGAGAATTTTGGAAAAGGTTTACAGACTGATGTTATATACACAGATTTTAGTAAAGCTTTTGATGTTGTTAATCATAAGCTCTTAGTCTTAAAACTATCTCTTGCTGGATTTCCTACAACACTTGTAAGATGGATTGAATCTTATTTATGCAATAGAACACAACGTGTTCTTTTTAAACTTGTAAAATCCCATGAGTTTCCTGTCACTTCTGGTGTACCTCAAGGAAGCCACCTCGGGCCTCTTCTTTTTTTACTGTTTATAAATGATTTGCCATCTGTCATAAAGCATTCGAGTATTTTAATGTACGCTGATGACGTGAAACTATTTCTTCCTTTTAAAAATGCTAATGATGCCGTTCTCTTGCAAGCTGACATAGACCATCTTTATAGCTGGTGCAACGTGAATCGTATGAATCTTAACATGAATAAATGCAAACATATGACTTTCACTCGAAAATCTCCTGTCACATGTATTTATAAAATTTGTGACCATACACTTGAGTCCTTAGATGTCTTTCATGATCTTGGAGTAACTATGGATACTAAACTTCGCTTTCATATTCATATTAATAAAATTATAAATCGAGCAAATAGTACTTTAGGTTTTATTAAACGATGGGCAAAAGAGTTTAATGATCCCTATATAACAAAAACCTTATTCACCTCTCTAGTGCGACCTATTTTAGAGTATGCTTCAATTGTTTGGTGCCCTCGATATAGTTGTTACATTGATGACATAGAATCAATTCAGAAAAAGTTTCTTTTGTTCTGCTTAAGCCATCTTTACTTTAATTTCAGCTATAACCTACCACCTTATGAATATCGTCTGCAACTTTTAAATCTTCCTACTTTAAATAATCGGAGAATTATGCTAAATGTTACTTGGATTTTCAAACTTTTACATGGATACGTAGACAGTCAATACTTACTGAGCAAAATTTACTTTAATATTCCTCTCCGACCTAGAAGATCTTTTGAGTTACTTTACATGAACTTTTGTAGAACTAATTACTTGCAAAACGAACCACTCAGAAGCGCTTGTGGGGACTTTAATTTTGTTTCAGATGCAATTTCTTTAAATGAATCGGTTTACTCAATTAAATTTAATATTTTAGATTATCTACAGTACCGCCATTAATCTGGATCATGCTTTCCAAGGATACTGAATATTTCCTGTGATGTTGTGCACAACTTATACAATCTAGCTGTGTAGTTAAATATGATTACCAGAGCGAGATCACGTCCATCTCGCCTGGCATATGCCGGTTTGACGTCGTACGACTAGCTTTGCATGTGTGAGCTGTGCTCTAATCCATATTTATATAGATATACACGCTATAGATATATTTTGATTATCCAGAGCAAGACCTCTTATGTCTTGCCTAGCACATGTATGAGCTCGACCTCGTCCGTCTAGCCTGGCATATGGGAGCACCGCTCTAATCAATTCTTCTATTTACTACTAAGAAGCTAACCGGATTGCATCTGTATATACCTGAAATCCTGACAACTTTACATTTTTATAAAATTAAATTGTACATAAATTAATTGTATCATATTTATTTTGTCGAATATTAATTGCTATAAAGCCATATGTGCTTAGCATTAAATAATCAATAATAATAAAACCTCTATAACATGCGCAGATTGTTGGGTCGCTTTTCTTAAGTATAGGGCACAGTACGCTGAGGTTCCAATCGTAGGGCATGCTTTCCGCTAGCCATGTTTTGCTGATGAGCTGATGCATGTGCCTTATCAATTCATTGCCGCTGGTTTTAAACAATTCAGCTAACAGGCCGTCAGCACCCGCTGCTTTATTGTTTTTGAGTCGTTGGATAGCAACTCGAACTCTTCATGGCTAGGTGGTGATACTTCCATTCCGTCATCGTCGATTGGTAGCACTGAACTGCGCTCTCCATGGGCGGCATTGGTGGAATCGTCGCCAGTAAGTAAATTGGAGAAATGCTGTTTCCATAATCTCAGTGCACACTGTGTATCTGTAACCAGATCTGCATTTGTATCTCTACAAGTGGTTGCTCGGGGCTTGAAACCTTGGGTTAGACTCTTAACCTGTTGATAGAATTTTCGTGCATCCTTCTTGGCCTGGTATACCTCTAGTTCCTCACGCTCACGCTTTTCCTGCTCTCTTTTCTTGCGTCTGAAAAAGCACCTTTCTTCCTTCCCCTTTTCACGGTAGTTTTATCGCACGGCTCGCGTTGCAGCTACTAAATACTTAATATAAAAACTATTTCTTCGCCCACCGTGGGGATTAAGCCCACATCCACCGATTAAGAGTTTACACTACGCATCGAGCCAAACTCCTTCGTTTGAGACGAAAACTCAAATAAGAGTAACTCAGATAAAAGTAACTATGTTCGTTTTGAAAAAAGTGCTTGAAATTTGGCATCATTTTAAGATCAGAAATAGAGCCAGGAAAAAACTGATTCTAATTTTTGTTTTTGCATTGATCAACAACCATTGGAATGCAGCTATTGATTCAATAATAATTACAACAGAAGCTGTGCTGCAGCACAACACAATAATCTATTAATAGATTTTTGTTGTATGGCTATACACAGATTATTGTTATATACTGCATCTGTTAATATATCTAGCATCTGTTAACATAGCTGCAGCTATATCAGCAAACAGTAGCAAGGCTGTTTGGATCAGTGGGTAGAGCAATGGACTGGGCATCGAAACTTCCACAATCGATTCTCGCAGCGGGCAAAGAATTTATTTTTTGTTTTTCTTGTTGTTGATGAAATGTAATTAGTTTCACTGGTGTGAATATTAACTATGTGAATGTTTTTGAAAATTTACTTTAAATAAAAAAACCATTAAATTATCAAGTCTATGAAACTGCGAAAAAGTTTAGCTTCTCTCGTGTGTCCAACGACGCACCTGTGTTTTTTTTTTTTTAGCAGAAAATAGCTCAAAACTATGCTTAAGCCATCCATCCATGCTAGTTTCTTTTTAATATTGTATTTTTTGGTTTTGAGCTTAGGTGAATCAAATATTTTTTTTTTTGGCAGGGTATCAAAGTATATGCTTTCAAAGCAATGTATAAACCAATAAATTGCTTGGGTGAATAAGCATAAGTTTATAATTCCCATACAATTATACCCAATACAATACCCAAAAAGCCGACTTAGGTGATTTAACTATTGCTTTTTTCTCGGTGTACGTTAACAATGTGATAAAAATTAAGATAGTTCACATTGAGTTATTTCATATACTATTAAACTGCAAAAGTAAATTTTTCTTAAAAGCATTTCTACTTAAACCAAAATACAGAGAAAAAAAAGGGGTACATTATAAAATTTTCGGGTATAACTTGCCTAAGACCTTCGGCCAGATTGGGTTATCTAAGTATTTGTATAATACAACGAAGTAAATTTAGGCAGTCGCATTATTTTGTCATTAGACAATTTATGCTAGATCTTGACGTAAGTTGACGTAGATTTTAAGCAATATGAAAAAAGGAACTTGGGTACCATAAACTTAGATAAGTTATATTTATACTAGTAAAGATTTCCTTAGACCTTTGCAAAAAAGCTCTTGCTTTGTTCTCTTATGATTTGTTTGTTTTTTTTTTATCTTTTCAGTTATGTTTGACACTATTTTCTTTTTTCGTTTTTAATTAACTTAATTTTTATTTAACAATGACAACTCATCAGTAGTCTTGCTTGAATCTTGATTCTCTCGTAAACTAAGCTGTTTAATGTTTTATTTGTTTCGTCACTGTAACGAATAAATTATTGTGAAATGCATGCACGTTAATACAAATGATAAGAAAAGTAAAGCAAATTATGATCGCGTATGACAGAAACAGTAGCAATGAGAGAAAAGATTGTAAAAACCCCAATTTGCTTTTGCCCAAATATCTTTGGCATATTATATAATTTTGGCATGTCTTAGTTGACATTACATTAGTTGAATTTACACAAATTTCTTAGGCTTCATACAAAAATAGTTACCCAAGTTATTTTAGACAATACGCCGCACAGTGTAACGAGTTCTATGGGATAAGGGACAAAAATAGAAGGAACCATCTTAGGTACATGAAATGTAGCATGTGGCATTATTTCTAATACATATAACGCCACACACATTTTTATGAAGCTCGGCCACGCCCTTCGCCCACCTCCCATACACAATGAAGAATAAAATATGAATATCTCCAGTTGTAGAAAGTATAAGAACGGAAAGTAAAGTATTTTTCAAACTCCTACCCCCACCACCCATTGTAAAACCAGGAGTGGCTTCACCCATTCAAGTCACATTATCGATACAGAATAACTATGGCAGTAAAAGTCACAGAACCTTGAAATTCAGAATGAAGTAACCACTTGGTGATGTCCTTCTAATAGAAAACTAGGAAGGACATTGAACAAGGGGGTGTGGCTCCGTCCATATAAGCCAAATTTTTAATATCGAATAACTTTGGAAGTAAAAATCAACGATCATTGAACCTTAGGATGTAGTTACTATTTGGTGATGTCCTGCTAACGGGAAGCTTGGATGGGCATTGGATAACGAGCGTGGTGTCAAACAAAGGGTCAAATAAAAGTTTTGAATATATTTATTATTAATTTGTAAATTTATTCGACCTCTTTTCATAAGTTTTTGTGTAATTATTATAACTCTAATAATTTTTCAATTATTAATTAAGAGTTATATTTTCGAGCTCAAGGTCTATGTTGCTTTCTGAAGAAAACAACCAACAACAACAACAATACCCTTTATATAGAGTGGCAATCATACAGCAGACTAGACAGCTGTTTCGTTGGCCGCTACACCAACTCATCAGTAGCCTTTATATGATAGCGATGATAAACTTAGCCGTTCATGTCTATTTGTTTTCGTCAATGTTAGAGAAAATTACTCTGAATTACATTGTACACACAAAATGATACGAAAAGCAGCTAAAGTTCTTCGAATTTTCAGATTCACACTTATTCGGTGTAAGCTCTTTCTTCGAAGATATATCAAAGCTTTTTTACCACTCACAGGCATGTTGTAGCTTTAGTTGTTGTTCTTCTATTATTCACTGTCCGTCTTAGTTGCAGCAACCTGCTGCTATTAAACTATGACGTCATGAAATATTTTGTTTGAAAACTAAGATTTTTATTTTATTGTGTGTAAACACACAAATTAATCATAATTTTGTTTTTCAACGGCCGTGCTCTGCCAGAGAATTAATTTGTAAATTTATTCGACCTCTTTTCATAAGTTTTTGTGTAATTATTATAACTCTAATAATTTTTCAATTATTAATTAAGAGTTATATTTTCGAGCTCAAGGTCTATGTTGCTTTCTGAAGAAAACAACCAACAACAACAACAATACCCTTTATATAGAGTGGCAATCATACAGCAGACTAGACAGCTGTTTCGTTGGCCGCTACACCAACTCATCAGTAGCCTTTATATGATAGCGATGATAAACTTAGCCGTTCATGTCTATTTGTTTTCGTCAATGTTAGAGAAAATTACTCTGAATTACATTGTACACACAAAATGATACGAAAAGCAGCTAAAGTTCTTCGAATTTTCAGATTCACACTTATTCGGTGTAAGCTCTTTCTTCGAAGATATATCAAAGCTTTTTTACCACTCACAGGCATGTTGTAGCTTTAGTTGTTGTTCTTCTATTATTCACTGTCCGTCTTAGTTGCAGCAACCTGCTGCTATTAAACTATGACGTCATGAAATATTTTGTTTGAAAACTAAGATTTTTATTTTATTGTGTGTAAACACACAAATTAATCATAATTTTGTTTTTCAACGGCCGTGCTCTGCCAGAGAATTAATTTGTAAATTTATTCGACCTCTTTTCATAAGTTTTTGTGTAATTATTATAACTCTAATAATTTTTCAATTATTAATTAAGAGTTATATTTTCGAGCTCAAGGTCTATGTTGCTTTCTGAAGAAAACAACCAACAACAACAACAATACCCTTTATATATTTATTATTTTTCAATATAGCTGCCGGGTGCAGCAACGCACACCGGGTAGCGTTAGTAAGTTATAACTTATTCTCTGTTATTAAATAAATGCTGCCGAAATAAATTTCACCTGGTTAAACAAACATACGTTTATGAAGTGGAAAAACAGTTTTATGTATTGATAAGAACTTATTTTCTCTTTGTTATAAAATAAATACTGCTAACCTTATTAGAAAATACATATAAAGAATTTGTTTTTGCGTCAAGAATTAATTTAGTTCCATCTGACTAAATATCTGTGTATCAAGTGGGTAAAACCGAATATTTTTAATAATTTTTTTTTTTTGACAATATAAGACGCAGACACAGACATATTTTATTTATCACAAAGAACACAAAGACGAGAAAAAAAACTGTATCCAAAACAATTGTCCAATGAATAATATAGGTTCCAGCAATGGCGGAGTTAACAAACAACGATCTTAGAGAATTGGTATAAATAGGGCAGAAACTAAACAAATTTCAGTAGTATTCTGTCTTGGGCTTGAGAAAGAAAAACGTTTATATATTTAATTAAATTGCCATACATATCCTGTATATCTCGTCATTATGGCGAAGTCATCAAGTTTTAAGCTCTATCTAGCCATATCCATGAGCTTGGCCTGTATCTCCTTCGTCAATACAATCATTAACGGTGCTGATACAACCGTTGCTACTTATCCATATGCAATGACCATGCGCGTTGGTGGAAAAGTTAAGTGTACTGCTATATTAGTAGGTACAAAGTCTGCACTCACTGCATGCGATTGTTTCGAAGGTGTGACCGATTTAACTACAGTTATATTTAAAGCCGGCCAAGATATACTGAATAATGCAGCCGAAGGTGTTAGACGCGGATGTTCCGAGGTATATAAACCTACTGGCTATGTTAAAGATACTGGTATGATGAATATTGCTATTGCGAAGTTGAAGAATCCGATGACGGGAACTAATATAGATGTGATTGCACTTGGTACGACTAAGCCTACTGCTATGGATATTGTCGGCTGGGGAAAGCGGAATGATACTTTTGCAAATCCGTCCCAGGTTCTTGGCTTAGCTAAAGACATGCAAATATATCCATCGGCTAACTGCACAGCAGAATATACAACCAAATTCAATGCTGAACAGATGATATGTATCTGGTCTGGTCCTACTGGCACGCAAACTCCTTGTCAAGTGGACCAGGGTGGTCCAGGAGTAGCGACTGATTTACTTGTTGCAGTGATGTCGTTTGGTTTAGATAAATGTGATCCCTTAAAACCATATGTTTGTACTGATGTAACTAATGCAGACGTTAACAAGCAGATTGCAGATTGGATTCTACTAGCACAGGCGTAAAATAGTCTATTAATCATCAAGGCAATCTTATAATTGAAATTAATATGAATTGTACTAATAAATTTTTTGAAACAAAATAACAATATACCTTTTGTTGCTTCTAAATTTATTATACTTTTTAAGAATAAGAATGAGACTAAAAAAAAATAAGAGATAAGAATAAGTTTCAAGAATAAGCAACTGTAATAGTGAGTTATTGTAATGAAACTTCCTACAGAACCACAACCGAAGGTTTGGCGAAAGTTAGTGTAAGTTTTGTGAACGTTTGATATTTTTGATTTAATAAAATTTGTTTTTGAATTTGTTGTTTGCTTGCTATGTGTCAAAATTTGAAGAAATTTTTTTTTTAATTTTAAAAACTTAAACTGCTAATTCGCAAGTTTGAACAAAGGCAACCATCGTTTTAATCAATGCTGTCTAGACATTTGGGAAATAATATGTCTACAATATACATATAGTTGCCAGATGTCTCGTATTTAAAGACATGTCTCGTATTTGGTATTAAAATTTACCTGTTTCGCCGGAACAAGTTTTGTCCAACATTTTAAAAATAAACATTTAAGATAACGTTTAAAAATAAACGGCTTTTCCCTGTCCCTCCTTTTTCCAGTCTTCTTTTTCAAAAATAAGCACAAAAATATTTAAAAAAATACTGTTGTAAAATGAAAGATATATATAAGTAATAAACGATTTAGAGTTCTCATTGTTCTTCCTTCATAAAAGAAGGCAAATCTCATTGTTTAATATTTATAAGCGAATATTTTCACCCCTTCTTAGGGGCCATTCATAAACAACGTTAACAATTCAGGGGATATGGCAGGGTAGAGAGGTGTTTTGAAAATCACTACGATAAGAAACGAAGGGGTTGGGGAGTTCCAGATATTGTAACGTAACCAAATATTTTAAAAGTGTCGAAAAATTCTTATTAACCAATTATATATTATTTCATATGTTACGTTACTTTATATGGAGAGGGGTGGAGGGGAGTTTGATATATTTGGAAAAAAACGGAGGGAGAAAGGGGATACAAAAAGCAAACAATTGGCAACGCATCTTATGAACGAGCCCTTACCTGTTCCATACAAAAGCATTTGCTTTCACTCTACCTGCAGTTATTCAATATAGAAAAAGAAAACGAAAAGAAAGAAGACTAAAAAGTATATGCATTGTTTTGCAATGTCAGTTTATATTTTTATTTCATTTGTCATTTTAATTTGTTTTTAATAATAGTCAACATTACAGTTATTATTTTTTGCAAAGTTTGTGTCATCACTGCTTTGTGTCAGGAGTGTTATGTTTTACTTTATTTGCTCTAATTTTAATTTTAAGTGCGGATAAGCCGTCAAGCGCATTACTGCAAGAAAACACACGATTTATCGATTTCAGTTTAACTAAATAAAATACATTTTGAAAGTCATTAAAGTCAAAAGATTATTAAAATTTAATCAGCAGATTACGGTAAGTATATATTAATATTTGTGTAGTGTTTTATATGATTTTGCGGTTTTAGGTTTTGAAAATAAAATAAAAAGTATGCAGTAGGGGGACTGCCGACCGAAGTGAAAACTCATGGCTTTAAAATAACATAAAAAAACAAAAAAAAAATCGACAAAAAGTTGGCAATCCAGACGCGTTCTACTTTTTTTACTCTTTTTATGAATAACGCAAAAAGTTATAAACTGTGTGTAAAAGTTATAAAATATATAAACTGCTATTTTTTAATGTTTATGTATAATATATTTATTATAACACAATTACTTTAGTTGGGTAATTGGTAATCGCTTTGGTAATTGGTAATCGATTGGTAATTGCTTCGGTAATCGGTTAGTAAGCGCTTCGGTAATTGGTAATGGGTCGTAATCGCTAAAGTAATTGGTAATTGGTTGGTTATTGCTTTGGTAATCGGTAATGGGTTTGTAATCACTTCGGTGAGTGGTTGGTAATCGCTTAGGTAATCGGTTGGCAATCGCTTCGGTAATCTATGATTGGTTCGGTAATCGATGATTGGTTCGGTAATCGATGATTGGTTCGGTAATCGATGATTGGTTCGGTATTCGATGATTGGTTCGGTAATCGATTGGTTATAAGTAAGTAATTGGTTGTTAAACTTTTCGGTAATCGGTTAGTGGTTTCGTAATCAGTTGGTAATTGCTTCGGTAATCGGCCTGCTAATCGGCAATCGCTTCGGTCTTCAGCTTCGTCGATGCTAGGTAATCCTTAAAAAGGAATGCGGCACAGCAATAATTTCTCTTAGGCTAACAGAGTGATCATATCGCTAACAGCATGATTATATCGCTAACAGAGTGATGATATCACATATCAATAGTTTTGCTCTCTACCAAAAAGTGCTCAACGCGCATAAAGAAGATTTCACTTAAAGAACAAAGGGTTTTTTTTTGATTGCTAAGTTTTTCACTTACTTACTTTACTTAATTAGGTGGCCGTGTTCGGGTTTCGGCCGACCTCATCAGCTCTCACCAGGCGCCTCTGCTTTGCGCGCGCCTTCTCCAATCGGATACACCAAGTGTGGTTAGGGCTTCCTTGGCCTGGTCCATCCATCGGAGGCATGGTCTCCCTCGTCGTCGTTGACCAGCGAACCTTGCCTCGAGCAAATTTTTTGCTGGAGTTTCGTCGTCCATACGATGGACATGACCCAGCCAGCGTTGTCGCTGCACAGTTATACGCCGAACTACGTCAATGTCTTCGTAGTGCTCATACAGCTCGTGGTTCATTCGGATGCGATAGTCATCGCCGACTCGAACAGGACCGAATATTTTGCGAAGAACTTTTCTCTTGAACACCCCCAGAGCGGCTGCGTCAGTTTGCGAAACTACCCATGCCTCAGCGCCATAAAGCAGTACAGGTAGAACGAGCGTCTTGAAGAGTGTTAGTTTTGTCGATCGGGAGAGGGCTCTGGAACTTAGTTGCTTACTGAGCCCGTAGTAGCACCTATTAGCAATTATTGTTCTTCGCTTTATCTCCAGGCTGACTTCGTTTTTGGTATTAATGGCGGTGCCAAGGTAAACGAACTCCTTGACTACTTCAAAGTTATATCTGCCGGATGAAACGTGGGGTTCTAAACGCCGCGATCCCTTGTTTGTTGACAGCATATACTTTGATTTGCCCTCATTTATCGTCAAACCCACTTCGGCTGATTACTTTTCGATAGCGGTGAAAGCAGCGGTAGCATCTCTCTTGGTTCTGCCGACAATATCAATACCATCAGCGTACGCAAGGAGCTGGACACCTTTGTAGACAATAGTGCCATTACGATGCACACTAGCCTTTGGTACGATCCCCTCCCTGGTGATGTTGAAGAGATCGCAAGACAGTGGATTGTCTTGTCTCAAACCTATTTTTGTATTAAAGGTTTCGGAGAGGTCGTTTCATATCTTGACCGAGCTGCGTGTGTTGCTCAACGTCATCCTGCAAAGTCTAATCAACTTTGCAGGTATACCGATCTCAGACATTGTTGCGTTTAGGCAATCCCTTCTCGGGCTATCAAACGCAGTTTTAAAATTGACAAATAGATGGTGTGTGACGATTTGATTTTCGTGGGTTTTTTCCAAGATTTGTCGTAGCATGAAAATCTGGTCTATGGTGGACATTCCAGGTCGAAAGCCACACTGATAAGGTCCAATCAGTGTTTTTGTAATCGGCTTAAATCTTTCACACAGTACGCTTGAGAGAACCTTATATTCGATGGAAATAAGACTGATACCTCGATAGCTGGCGCAGATTGTGGAGTCTCCTTTCTTTAGTAAAGGGCTTAGTACGCGGATGTTCCAATCATCGGGCATGCTTTCTGCTAGCCATATTTTGCTGATGAACTGATGCATGCACCTTATCAATTCATCGCCGCCGGTTTTAAACAATTCAGCTGACAGGCCGTAGGCTCTCTCTGCTTTATTGTTTTTGAGCCGTTGGATAGCAACTCGAACCTCTTCATGGCTAGGTGGTGGTACTTTTTCTCCGTCCTCGTTGATTGGTGGCACTGAACTGCGCTCTTTATGGGCGGCATTAGTGGAATCGTCGCCAGTCAGTAAATTGGAGAAGTGCTGTCTCCACAATCTCAGCACAGACTGTGTTTCCGTATTTAGATCTCTATTTTGGTCTCTACAAGTGGATGCTCCGGGCTTGGGTTAGACGCTTTACCTGTTGATAGAATTTTCGGGCATCATTCTTGCCCTGGTATACCTCTAGTTCCTCACGCTCATGCGTTTCCTGCGTCTGAAAAGGCGCCTCTCTTCCTTCCTCTTTTCGCGATAGTTTCTCGCACGGGTCACGTTACAGCTGACTGCAGCGTTTTTCTATATGCAGCGTTTTTTACTGCTGTCGCGATGCGACACTCCTGATCGTACCATTGGTTCCGAGTTTGCGGGCGCCGGAATTAATGGCTTCTTCAGCGGCAGCGCCCAAAGTCCGCCGGCGTTGTCGGGTTCAGAGGTTGGTTGGTTGAACTTTACAATGAGTTGAGCGGATTAGGCCTCGGCAGTGCGTTGTAATTGCAGCTTAGCGATATCTAGCTTTCGTTGCATTGCTGTACGTATGTTCTTCGCATTGCATAATCGCATGTGGATCTTGGCTGCAACAAGATAGTGGTCGGAGTCAATGTTGACCCCCCGAAATGTACGCGCATATAGAACACTAGAGGCATGCCTTCCGTCGATTACAACACGATCAATTTGGTTGTGCGTTTTTTGATCCGGGGACAGCCAGGTGGCCTTGTGGATGTCAAGGTGTATAAATCTGGTGCTACTAACTACCATGTTTCGCGCCACGGCGAAGTCGATCAGTCTTAGACCGTTGTTCGTGGAGGTCTCATGAAGACTGAACTGACTGACAGTGGGGCTAAAGATGCCATCCCTTCCGACTTTCGCATTAAAATCGCCGAGGACTATTTTCTAGCGTAGAAAGCGTCCTTGACGGCTTCGTCCTTTTCGGATCGTGGCCAATCTTTCGTTCACAGGTGTGAACCGGGAAACAATGTGGCGTAGTTTCCGGCTAACGACGAATCTACATCCTAATTCACGCCTCTATGCATGGCAGCTGCAGTAGATATCGCAGTGGGCTTGTTTAGAGCAGCCTTGCCCTTTCCTTCGCATTCCATGGATGGCGGTGATGTCAGCTTTTATTGTTTTGAGGGCTTCCGCCAGTTGGCTAATGGCCCCTTTCCTATAAAGGGTCCGGACAGTCCAGGTGCATATCCGTAAATCATTGCCCGTTTTTCATTTGCGGTGGTCGTCAACGCAATGGGGGTTCTTATCCGAGGCTGCTTTAGTTTTCATTGGGCAGTAGTAATATGGCGGGACCCAAACCCTGTGCATATTCCATGTTTAGGGTCCACGGAGCGACCCGCCGCTCATACTAGCCGTCAAACTAACGAACGCCAGTTTGCCGTTGCCCAGGGAACACCACGAGGAGGTTTGAGTCAACTTGGGACGATTTCGACATGGATAATGCTGACCTCACCAGGTTGAGGCAGTCAGACACGTTGCCATGTGAAGGTTCGCCCCCAGGTCTCCTAAGCTAAGTTTTTAACTCTTTCTTATATTTTGAGTTTCAAGTGCAGAATTTTTTTGAACAAAACTATTACAAAATCCTTAAAACTACTGAGTGTCGTTTCAACACCAACGTTTATGCCGCCGAATTACTAAACCTTTTCTTTTATTTTTTTATAAATTTTTAGATTAAGACAACTTTTATCAAATGCTGAAATCCAGGAATTTGTATTAGACTTAAGCATTGCTTAGAAAGATAACACTCAAGACAAAAATCGTATCACCTTCTGCAAAAACTAAAAAAAAAAAAAAAAAATTAACACAATAGTGGCCATTTTTAAAGTTGAGCGATATTAAAGTTGAAAAGTTTAAATATTTGTCTGTCATATTCATGTTTTTTAAATTAACCCATGTACATGTAGATGCTGAAATCATCGCTATATCGCCCGATATGCTCGAACATTTTATGGAAAACACAACAAAACGGGCACATTTTGCTAAAGCTAATAGAGACGGCCACTTCATTGACGTTGTATAAATTGTTAAGAATCAAATTGAATAAAATTACCTCATATATGGAAGTTGATTTTAAGCATACACTGACATATAAGATGGCGCACCCTATATGAAATTGGTTTTATTCCTTTAAAATTTAAACACCAAATAAAAATTAATACTGCTCAGGGTAGGGTATAAAACACGAAAAGAAGCCGATTTTTTGTTTGTTTTTTTTCTATCATTCGAAACACACACAACAACCTTCAAAGTGCAAGGTGTATACCGAACCTTACAGTACAACAGTTGATTCTTAAGATTGTTAATAGATTAAAAAAAAAATAGTACTGACTAGTATGTTAAACTAACTTAAAGTTACTATTACAAAAAATCAGCTTTCAGTTATAACAATAATGCAAATAAAACAACATTAGTGCAATTATCACAGGCAAAGTCGAGGAGGGTTGATTGTACTTTCCAGCTTCCGCTGCAATCAATTTAATGGACATCAAGAGAAGACTTAAATAAAAATTAAAAAAACACCCCACCATGCATGCAGTAGAATTGGACGCTACGCTAAAGAGCAACGAACACGAAGCACGCGATGTGCAGTAAAACACGTGGTCTGGCTCACATGAAAGTATTAAGGCGCGTAACACACGATGCATGATTAACCCGAAAACCATGCAGCTTCCAACTCAAACTATGACCTACCCACACCTCTCACCACCATGGCTGCCAACTTGCATTAGGTATAACGTGCCATATTAAAGGTAAAAAAAATGCCAAAAAGTGCTAAATAAAAAATTAAACGTGTCAAATAAAGGTGCCAATTTTAATATACCCAATCTTTCCAGTCAGCACGGCTTCGATGCAAATATTTTTTGCTCATATTTAGTTCGAAAACATAAGAACCACGTTGCTAAAACAGAACTACAATAATGAAATAACACAAAGCAGCTGTTTTAACTGTCAAGGCTAAAAAAATTTTGATTGCCCAAAAAGTAGTAAAAGTAAAGGTTTGAGCAAAAATGTATTTAAATGTAAATATATACATACCATAGTTACAAAACATGTGTAGGAAAATTAAACAATTTTTGAAAAAGTGCCATTTTGACACCTTGCGCCAAATTAAAAAATAAGGTGCCCTTTGAAGCAAATTAGAGCCAAATCTGGCACGTTTAGTGCCAAGTTGGCAGTCCTGCTCACAACGTAGCTCAACTTCAAGATGAATGGGATTGAGAACAAGACCACGTCGCACAGTGAGTTGAGTCTATATAAATATGTGACAAAAATTGAAGGAGTTGTTGGAATTTTAGGGAATTAAGTTTTTGAACCCAGTTTTTTTGTGTTTTGTTTATAATTAGAATTGATTTCAGAAATGCCTTCGAATGTTTTGTGTCAGCTACCCGTTTTTAAAACATCCGATTTTTTTGTTTTTAAATTGCCGTCGAGTTAAAATTTTGAATACATTTATATAATAAATGCTGATTTCAGGAATGCATTCGGCTTGTCGAACCGGTTACCGCTTTTAAGAATAACCAGTTTCTTGCAAAATCGTAACCTTTGTTAAAAATCGATCTTAATTTTGCATTTACCGTATCGAACAGTATCCTCTCAGAAATTAAGAGCCATTTAATTCTAACAACTCCCATTCTTAAAAAATTATAATACTTGTCGAAGATTTTATTGAAATAAATAATTCCCCAGCAAACCATAGTTGACGACTTTGTCGAAATTCTGACTAATTCGTAACTATATCGAACTGTCTTAAAGAAATCGTTATAATTTCGTTAAGCAAATATCGAAACAGTTTCACTTTTCATACGAATTTTATAGAATTTCGTTATGCGACTGTTTGTACGACATATTAAAATGATAACAGAGTAAAATTTCCTTTCTCTCGAACTGTGTGAACGAAATCGTAACTTTTTCGTAACATTTTCGTTAAGACTCGTTACGAAATCGTGACTATATTTCGTTATGAAGTCGTGTCAACCTCTTCATATGATATTCTTTACGATTTCGTAACAAAATCGGAAAGATTTCGAAATATCTTAACGGAATCGTAACAAGCATTTCACAATCTTTCCGATTTCGGAATCCGATTTCGTTACGAAATCGTAAAGAATATCGTATGAAGGGGTTGACACGACTTCGTAACGAAATATCGTAACTAGTCTTAACGAGTCTTTCACCATTGGTATTGATATTTTCATCTTGTATAATACCATAGGCCTTTATAGGCTTGAGGCCAAAATCGTTAAAATATTTTTATACCCCAACGCTTACTACGTAAGGGTAATATTAACTTTGTCATTTCGTTTGTAACGCCAATAACGAGGCGTGACAGGTATAGAAAAGTATATCTATTTTTGATCAGCATCACCAATTGAGGTGATTACGGTGTCTCAGATTGTTTGTCTGTCTGTATGTCTGGCGACACGATTACAGCGTTAATTTTAAAGCTATCGCGATGAAATTCAAAATGTCAAATTCTTTCTAAAAAAATAAGATCAAGTTCGAGAATAAGCCAATTCGGATGAAAACCACGCCCACTTCCCATATAAAGTGACTTTATTTTAACAATAAGATCTCTTAAGATCCACAAAAATTAAAGAAATATCATAAAATTGTATACATATGCTCTGATATTTAATATAAACTATCGCTAGGATATTTGGTAAAATTGGATGAAAACTACTTCTACCTCCCATACGTGGCCCAAGTGGCTTTATTTTAAAAGTCAAATCTCTTAAAAAAACACAAAAATTAAAGAAATAGCTTGTAATTTTTCCCATAAGCTTTGATATTTAATATAAAATATATTTAAGCAAAAATTAAAGAAAAAGCTTAAATTTTACACATAAACTTTGATATTTAAAATTAACCCTCACTATTAAATTAGGCAAAATCTAATGAAAACTCCCCCAACCTTCCATACGAAATGACGTCATAAGAATAGAAACACCTTCATAAATATGTAAAACCTATTGGTATCGTGTGTGTATGTACCCAAATTCCACCCGTTTGTCCGACCTATATAAAAGTTTGCATATATTTTCTTAGATATAATGTTAAGTCTTAAGACTAGAAAAGTGGGCGTGGCTTTTTTCTTTAAATCGAATATCTGTTACACCGTGTGTCTAACTCCAACCAAATTTTCAACACATTATCCTTGGTAATTTGAACAGTCTTAAGTTTATAAAATTGGGCGGTACTAGACAGGGGGCGTGGCACTTTATT
The DNA here is from genome assembly GCA_914767935.1 of Coremacera marginata. Classification (NCBI taxonomy): domain Eukaryota; kingdom Metazoa; phylum Arthropoda; class Insecta; order Diptera; family Sciomyzidae; genus Coremacera; species Coremacera marginata. Next base: position 151,663,295 of record OU612045.1, read on the forward strand.
TTTAATCTAGCTCCATCTACACAGTTTGTCCGATTTCAACAAAATTTCGCACATATCTTCTTAAGTAAAATGAGAAGTCTTAAGCCTATAAAAGTGGGTGGAATTGAACAAGGGGGTGTGCCAGTTTAGTTCTAATCGAACTCCCTCTACAACGTATGTCCGATTTCAACCAAGTTTTGCACATATATAAATTAATTTAATTCGGGTTCAGTTTATTTACAAACAATATCTTTTTTGTGCCTGATTATTGCTTGATTCAAAAATTATGACTAACTTAACATATTTTATAACTTAACTGAGATCCATATTCTGCTTGCTTCTGTTGTTTTTGTTGTTATTGCTGCTGTTGAGGTTCTGATGTTTTTGTTGCTATTGTGTTGGTGAATTAATTACAGCACGTTGCACTGCAGACTCCAAGTCAGCATTTCTTATGGGAATGGAATTTTGTGGGTCGCGAATATGATATCCTCATCTGTCGAGTTGCGTATTTTGCAACATTGTTGTTGTTAACTTATATTCTTAAGAGCAATGAGCACCTTAAAGCCTACAAAATTGGGTGGGATTGGACAAGGGGGCCTACCAATTTTATTCTTATCAAACTCCCTCTTCACCATATGCCCAATTTAGCACAAATTTTATACATATATTCTTTGACATAAGTAGCAGTCCGTAGTTTATAAAAGTGGGCGGTATAACAAAGGAGGTGTGGCAATTTAATTCAAAACGAAGTTATACTGCATCGTTTATCCAAATTCAACTAAATTTTGCAAATATATTCTTTGGAATAATGAGCGGTAATCACTAAAAGCCATAACTGTATTCTAGAAAATTAGGCGGAACTAGACAAGAGTGTGTCACTCTAATTTTTAACGTACTTCTTTAGGGTTTTTTCAACTTCAAGCAAGTTTTTCCCAATAGTTTGTCGAATAATGTACAATCCTTAGTGCAGAAGAGTAGGCGAGATAAGACATGTTTTTTCGACTTCGAAATTTCGACCAAATTTTGCACTTATGTATATTCTTTGGTGTTACTTTAATTTGAATACTTTATTTCAGTAAATATCTGCACCATGGTAATAATATTTGGCCTACGAATTGGTGGAAACTGTTCTAAGCAACATGCAAAACCTTGGCGTGAATTGAAAATTGGAGTAAATGTGCTTCAAAAACTATATCTCAGATTTAAGATTCATAATTCCACTATACCTTCACAGCTGAATAGTTTCAGGTGGAAATTGGGTGGATCTTTCCTGGTCATAGATGAAACTCAACGTGATGTTGTGTAAAAAAAAACTGCAACAATATTGAGATGTTACCATTAAAAAAATAACAGTACCATTTATGCCACACTGGGGTAATTTGTTACCCAACGGAAAAATATCGCTCTCTAAACTTGAGATTGAGTTTTCTGCCTTACCAAAATATATGAACTTTGTTTGATAAATGCATTAAAGTTCGGATGGTCCATTAATTCTAACTTCAAATATTTATTAAAAAAAAAAAACCCCCCGAAAAAAGTAGTTGTTACTACTCTGTGTGACAGTTAAGGGAAAAACTATATTAAGCGTACATAAACATTTTAAAGACGGCTAAAGACTTCGAAAATACTTCATTATGGCCGCGGGGGTATGTATCTTAGCTTCGTTAGAGTACCGATAGGGTACCAAATACGATTTCAACTACGTCTAACAGTCATTTGATTGTAAGAGCAGTTCCGAAAACGTTTTCATTTCACGTCTTCAGCCCGACACATCAATAGAAAGTATATTGACGTTTGTCAGGCAAACCAAGTTAGTGAACTCAAATGCATTCTGTTCATGCAAAAAAATTGGTAATAAGTCTTCCCACGCTTCTTTTATTCTAACAGTTGCAGCCGAAGATTTTACAACTGTTCTGAACTCTAATTTGTGGGCCGATAATATTCTCGTAACTGAGTTAAAGCCAAAAAATAAGTCTAGAAGGATGACTCAAGCCGCCCGTCCGACTCAAAAAAACTAAATAGGCTGTCTCTTTACTATCAAAATGCAAGGGGACTACGTACTAAGACGCAGAACATATCTCTATCAACTCATTGCTCTGAGGATATTCTAGCGTTAACAGAAACGTAGCTGAACGCAAGCATTACTGACTTGGAATTGTTTGATAATATCATAGCTTTCAAGTTTTTAGAAAAGACATATACACTGACAACATTTCTTCTGTCGGTGGTGGTGCCCTTTTGACTATAAGGAACTGCTTTGTCAGTTCTCTTTTTGATATTCCCTGCTCTTCTAATATTGAACTTATTTGCGTTAAAGTTATACATTGTAACTCTAATGTATATGTTATTAATCAATATGTTCCTCCTAAGAGTAGTGTAGAGATCTATGCAATCCTTGAGGAGTGCGTAGATTACATAATTAATTAACTTGATGTTAATGACAACATTTTATTATTGGGTGATTTTAATGATAGATTCTTTTATGCATTTAATTCGAAGACCCGAATAGAACATATATTTGTTGATAATATACCATATATTCAGACTTACAACAAGTGAGTTGTATTTATAATAGTCTTGAAAGACTTCTTGACCTGGTCTTAAATACAGACAGTAACAATGTTGTTGTTGTTAAGAGGGCCTTTCATGCTCTAACTACTGTTGATGACTATCATCCACCATTAGTTGAATCAGTAAATTTAATGCAATTTTAGAATATATAAATGAACTATTTGCGATATTTCTCAATTCGTACCTTATAGTCTCAAATTTTGCAAAAAATTCTGCGTACCCCTGCTAAACAAAGGAGGATTTAAAGACTCTTCGCAACAACAGGAATAGGGCATGGAAGAAATACGTCTGTAGCTTAGGCTCAAACGACCTAAAAACTTGCAAACGTTTGTTTCTGGAATTTGAAAATCGCTCAACTACATTTTGTCACGAATATTAAGATGATGTTAAGCTGAGAATATTGACAGATCCAAAGAAATTTTGGGGATTCATAAACACAAAGAAGAAATCTGATGGATTTCCTTCTTCATTTAGAACTCCTGAGGGATTTACTGACAAGTCCGTCAAAATTTGTCGCCTTTTCGCCAATCTTTTTAAAGAATCAAAAAATGATGCAGAGCACTTTGCATATGTATGAATTCCGAACCCAGCGTATCTTTGGAAAATATATCCTTCACTCCAGAGGATATTTTAATGTATATTAGATCGATCGATGAGGATTTTGGCGCTAGACCAGTATTAACCCTTTTCCTGCCGCAGTATTAACATAATGTGGTTACATTTTGAGTGAACCACTTTCTTTATTATTCAATAAATCTATTAACGGAAGTTATTTTTCACTTTTTTGGAAAAAATCATTTATAAGTCCTATTTTTAAAAAGGGTTCCAGGAACGATGTCAGTAACTATAGGCCTATCGCTAAGCTCTCATCGATTCCAAAACATTCTGCTTAAATTCTTTTGATTCTGGTTACCAGATCGATTGTGTTTACACTGACCTGACATTTGATAAACTACCACACAATCGAATCTTATTTAAACTAGAGTTAATGGAATTTCCACAATATTTTGTGAACTGGATTAAATCGTATTCGGTGGAGCGATATTTTCAAATACGTTTTCAAGGCGTATTGTAGGGTAGCCACCTTGGTCCTCTTATGTTTATTTTAGCTATCAATGATGTAACTCACGCCATTGAACACTCTCATCTGCTTATTTATGCCGATGATATGAAATATTCAGAACGATTAATTCTAGAGATAATTCAGATCTTTCCGGTCTGATCTAAAGTCCTTTGAAGCTTGGTGCTCTAAAAATAATATGTTTCTAAATCCAGATAAATGCCAAACTATGATCTTTTCGCGAAAAAGGAATACTTTTATATTTGATTAAAAGATTAAAGATACTGCCTTGAGTAGTGTAGACACCGTCAAAGACCTAGGTATATGCATGGATTCTAAGCTGTCGTTTAACATTCATATTGATAATATTTGTAAAAAAGCATCTTTAATACTTGGATTTACAAAACGCTGAGCCAAAGAATTTAATAGCATTATTACGACTACAACGTTGTATTATGCAATTGTGTGTCCTCATTTAGAGTATGCAAGTCAAGTTTGATCACCAAGTTACAATGGGCATGTTGATCGTCCCTGTGTTGTCCCTGAGCCCAACTCATTCAATGGTGGGTACATTTTTTCCACATTAACTATTTTGGGGTCACTGGCATCCAGAACATTGATATTGTTCAATGATTTTGGGGGCGTGGCCTGGAATTGGTTAATACTGAGTAGGTGTGAAAAGGCTGTAGTAGCTGAACTCTATGTTATTGCATGTTATAAGCTCCATTCCTGACTAGTTTTAGGCAATTTTGCTATAAGGTATTGGTTGGTAGATAATCTTGAATTTTCTCTTGTATGTTTTAAATGGGCATTTCGTTAGTCATGACATCGATATTATTGTTTTTTAGATTTGTATTCATCTCTCATTGGTGAAACATACCCATTTGGATTTATCTGCTTTGTAATATCGCTTGTGATCACCCGATCTTTTTATAACTATCGATACGATCAAATAACAGCTTTAAAAATCCCAAAAAATTTGAGAAATTTTACAAAATAATTTGTTTTACTCAAATTAAATGTCAATTGGATTAGGACATTTTTAATTGGAAAAAATGTTGGAGTGAAAGATGAAGGGGCTTTTTAAAATTCAATGAAATACCACTTTTAGTGGTCGGAAGGCTACAAAATTTTGATGGTTGATGCAGAAGGGCATGATATATTAGGTTGTTCAATAAGTTTCTAAACTCGCACATACATAGTTGGCGGTAGTACGTCCGCCATTTCATATTTTTTAAAAATGGTACTAATTTCTTATGAATACGCCTTAACGATCATGTGGAACTGACAGCTCAGTCTTATATTTACAGATGGTCAAAGTAGACGTGTCACAGCTTTTTTTTTTAAGTATGGTAAAAATCAAGTATCGTGCAGTGATCGAATTTTTATTTTTCAAAGATTTACGACCAAAAGAAATTCATGAATAATTATTTGAAGTGTCTCAGGACTCTTTACCTTTACTTGTAATAGTGCACAACAGGGTTGCTAAGTTTAAACGTGGTCGTACAAGTTTTGAAGACGATTTACATCAAAGACGTCCAAAAATCAGAAATCATAGCAAAAATACAGGATAGAGTTTTGGAGGATCTTCGATTGACTGAGAGAGTTTCAGTAGAAGCCGTAGAAATCTCATATGGCGGTGTGACCCATATTTTAAGTAAAGTTTGGGGTTTATGAAAGGTGTGTGCACAATAAGTGCTGCATTCGCTAACAATGCAACAAAAACACAATCGAATGAGACTTTCTTAACAACAGTTGGAGCATTTTAAAAAGGATAAAAAGAATTTTATTCATCGATTCATTACTATGGGTGAGACTTGGGTCTACCACCATGATCCTGAATCAAAACAAGATGATAAAGCGTTGTGTGAGTCTTGTACTTCGGCTCTAAGCCAGTTCATGTTTTAAAATCTGCAAATAAGGTTAGAACATCAGTTTTTTGGGAAGAAAATAAAAAGTAATTTTGCTAGTGGGCTATCTGTAAACTGGAAATACAATTAATTCTGCATATTATTGCAACCTTTTAAGTCAGCTCGATAAAAGGATTTGTAAATAAAGACCCAGCTTGCGAAAGAATAAAGTAATTTTTCATCAGGACAGCGCAGCTTCTCACAAAAGTCAAAAAACCATCGCTAAAATTAGTGAATTAAAGGGCGAATTATTGAAACATCAACTTATTCGCCAGATCTAACTTCCTCTCACTTCTCACTGCTCTCACATCTCAAAAAAAGCATGCGTGGAAAACGATTTTCATCAAATGAAGAGGTGATACTCACAGCTATAGAAGGTTATTTTGAAGACCTACCGACAGGCCACTACTGCGATGGGATCCGTAAACTAGAGGACAGTTGAAACAAGTGTATTGAACTTCTGGGAGGATATACTGAATAATAAAATGTATTTTAAGCTATATTTTTTAAGTGAAAAATTCTAGTTTTTTATCGAGTTTTAAATTAGGTTTTTTTTCAATATAACGATCCTGAATTTTTTTACAAAATACTGAGTTTGATAATCAGAAATAAAACCACCACAAACAATCTCAACATTTTTATGTTTTTTTAACTAAACAACAAATACAAGTTTATTCATCCAAATCAATATTGTCGCCTTCAAAGTAGTCCCCGTCGGCTGCAACGCACTTATGCCAGCGCTTAACCCAGTCACGGAAACCTTTCTGGACCATGGTTTTTGGTATGGCCTTCAGAGCGTTCACCGATTTTTCCATGACCTTTTCTTTGCTGGTGAAACGCTGAATGATTCGTCATTTTCGACCATTTCCAGCATGTCTTTCGCGATTGCAACTCGGTCTCTTTTTTGCATGAAATTGAGTTCTTTCGCTACCAACTTCGCAGCGACACGTCTCAAGCCCAATTCATTCTTCAAAATGTTCTGAACGGATCCAATTGAAATGCCGACGTCCTTTGCTATCTCTCTAATCGTCAATTTGGGATTTTTTACCAACAGTTCTTTGTTTTTTTCAACATTTTCTTCGGTAGTCGGACACGATGGCCGCCCGGTACGAGGGTCGCTTTCTACTTCGTCCTGGCCATTTACAAATCGGTTAAACCACTTGTTTGCCTTCTGATACGATATAGCAGAGTCACCGTAACAGTTCACCAACATTTTACGCGCAGTTGAAACCATTTTTTACACAAAATTTAATACAAACTCGTTGCTCAGTTTTTGCTTCAATCGTAAAAATCGAAGATACGAAAAAAGTTGTTGTAAACAAAACACTGTCACTTTACCAAATGTCAACGAGAGACGCTGATATTTGGCAGCCTTGTCATAAACACATGTGGCAACCTACTAAAATTTTCGAATCGGACAGTTAAGTCCGGTTCACAGTGTGAATGGACCTTTCTTTTTGAACAAGGTGGTATGCAGTAAAATCCGGATATAACGACCTCCAAGGGACCGGACGACGCACAAAACGGACAAATAAATTAAGCTTGTTTTTTAGTATGTTTGTATTTGTTTGTATGTTTGTATTTAAATGTACAGTTAGATAAGTTTCCATTTACGTAAATAAAACATTAATTACCAATTACATAAATCTTTAATATTACTTAAACATTCCGCATTAAAAACATACTGTAACATAAACAAAGAGTTGCAATGTATGAACCTACATTCTATGCAAATAAATATGTAGTTACTAACGTAGAAAGTCTGCATTTCGAGTTTGTTTTTGATTAATTTTTGTTCAATAGTAAGAATTCGTACAGCATTGTGAATATTCGACATCCTAGTTTTCATAACACCATCATCAAAGATAGTTTAAATAAACACATCGAGCATTTCCGCATACTTCCGTGCTTCAGACACACTGCGGATAGTTCTAACCGGACGAGTTATCTACAAAATAGGTAGCTATAAGCAGATGGTTGCTTAAAGCGGAGTCGTACTAAACGGATATGTTTACCTAGCACTGAGCTATGAAACCAAACTTGAGTTTACATCGTGGCCGCTCAAAACGGTTAGTCGTTACAGGCGAAGTCGTTATATCCGTATTCTACTGTATTTTAAATATGGAAAATTGCCTCTGTATTTCATACTATTTTCTTATTCCAACAAAACTTAGTTTTTTGATATTTGTCCAAAGGACAACTCACTGTGCATTGACACTTACCACTCTGAGGTCATTTCTGAAATAGTCGTTGAGTATCATGACAAAAAAAACTTTTCAATTTAATCCCAAGTCTCGTTGTATATCAAGGCTTACATGCAGGCTTTACTAGCTCGTCTTCATTGCTATTTCGCCATCAAGCCAAATGTTTCGCATGTTAGTGCGAACTTTTCGTGTGTCAACCAGTTGGTGGAGGACATCCAAGTTGACCATGTTGCACTGACACTTAAATGGGTGTTTGGGTGTGTGTGTGTGTGCATGCGTGTATGTGAACATCGAATGAAAATCTCATATAAAAGCTTAAAATTCGCACACGAAAGCAAGACTTAAACGTCCCAATAGGCAATAATGCTAGGAGGCCTCTTCGAACGAAGGCATGCCTTTATTGCTATTTTTGGCGGTAAGACACATGACATCCTCGCTGCTTCGGCGACCGCTTTTATAAGACCTGTTTTTCGTTAACCAAGGCAGTACAAAAGCTATAATTTTCCTACAAATACTGGTTCTACTTTCCAGTAGGCATTGGCAGGTGTTCGAAGCAGGCCTTGAAATGGATGTCGAAGGCCCACCTAACTCGTAGCTAAGCCCATGTACTTTCTAATATGAAATGGGAAAATTTTTCCTAGGCTTCCGCTCTCCCTGCTCTAAAAAGGCCTACTGAAAGCACTCTTTGAGAATGGTTAAATAAAGGGGTGCACCAAGCAAATAGAAAACTAGTAAGGGTGAGCTTTGGCAGGGTACCGAAGCTAAAATACCCCCCCGCGGCCATATTGAAGTATATTCGAAGTCTTTAGCCACGACATACATGATGACATTCAGTTTTATATATTAACGAAAGTTTTCCTATTTTGGTGACGTCACTTTGTATGGGAAGTAGGCGTGGTTTTGATCCGATTTTGCCATATATCATAGAGATGGTTCATATTATATATCAAAGCTAAAGTGCAAAATTTCAAGACATTTCATTAATTTTTGTGCATTTTTAAGAGATTTAACTTTTAAAATAAAGCCAATTTGTATGGTAGGTAGGCGTGGTTTCCATTCGATTTTGCCAAATATCATAGTGGTGGTCTATGTTGTATATTAAAGCCTATATGCTAAATTTGAAGACATTTCTTTAATTTGAGCAGATTTTTAAGATATTTTACTTTTAAAATAAAGGCACTTTGTATGGGAGGTAGGCGTGGTTTTCATCCGATTTTTCCAAATTTCCAAAGCGCACCTGCCAAATTTTATGGCCGTTCTTTAATTTTTGTGGATTTTAAAAACATTTTACGGTTAATATAAAGTCACTTTGTATGGGAGGTCGGCGCGTGGTTTTCATCCGATTTGGCCCATTTCAAACTTGATCTTCCTTTTTTAAAAATAAACTTATATTTTGAATTTCATCGCGATAGCTTTAAAATTGCGGCTGTAATCGTGTCGACAGACGGACAGACAGACGGACACACGGAAATCGACTCAAGAGATGATGCTGATCAAAAATATATATATTTTCTATACCTGCCACGCCTCCTTCTTGGCGTTACAAACGGAATGACAAAGTTAATATACCCCTTACGCAGTACGCGTTGGTGTATAAAAATATTTGCTTTTGCGTGCCATCACAGACTACTGTAGACAGACATTGCTTCCGCTCCTCACTTTCCAATTTGCAGAAGCTCGGTGACTTAACGATTGAGACTAAAGGTTGCTGCCCACTTACGGCACGTAACGAAACTACAAAATATAACTACACTGCGTTGTTATGCATTCATGCACACTAACGACGACGAAACGGCAACGACCGACGAAAAAGCCGGTGGCTATAAAACCAAAGAACTCTGACCGGCTTGTCGTTCGTTACGTGCCGCCAGTGGGCAGCAACCTTATAGCAACAGGCGACAAACTGCGAGGTTATGTTGCTAGAGTGTTACAAATTGTTGATAGAGCACAAACTATCAATACTTCCAACAATGTTGACGAGATCCCTTTTATATACTCTTTTCTTTGGAATTCTGATCCGACGGCTGCCTTGCTTGTTTACTTTTTTTTTTGTTGTTTTTTGTTATTGCTGTCGGTCATGATACAATAATTTACAAGGTAGCCTTGACAACTACCTTTTTTCTCACGAGCGGCGATCGGGAGTTGTCAAATCAATACAAAGTTTAACTTTGCATCTGTTTTGCTGCTTCTTCGTTTTCTCTTTTTCAAAGTGTTTTTGACAACTCCAAATCGCCAACAGAATTGTCATTCCTACCTTGTAAATCATTATACCATGGCTGTCGGCTTGATTTTTTTTTATGCTGTTTGTTTGCTATTTTTTGGGTGGATTTTGTCGATTGTCAAAAATTATATTTTTACCATTTTGTCTATTTTGATGATTGATTTTACCATCTTTAAAATTAATTAATTTTAAAATTTTTCAATTTTTATACCCCAACGCGTACTGGGTAGGGGGTAAATTAACTTTCTCATTCCGTTTGCAACGCCAAGAAGGAGGCGTGGCAGGTATAGAAAAATATATACATTTTTGATCGGCATCATCTCTTGAGTCGATTTCCGTGTGCCCGTCTGTCTGTCCGTCTGTTCGTCTGTCGACACGATTACAGTCGCAATTTTAAAGCTATCGCGAATAAATTCAATATATAGGTTTATTTTTTAAAAAGGAAGATAGAAAAGGAAAAGGAAAAGGAAGATTGTCAAATAGAAAACAAATCAACGGGTGAACCAGAAAAATTAAGAAAAAAATACGAAAAGAATGAGAAGAGAAAACAATTAAAAAAAAATCCAATCAGTTATTTTGATAAGAAGTACCTTGAAGAAGTACAAATGAAGTACTCACCAAAATATTGTAATATAAAATGAGAGAGAAAAAATAGAATAAAAAAAAAATATACCTGGGCAAATTTCAAAAATGTTCAACCACAGGCGAGAAATAAAATGTTATTAAAAACTTATAATTTTAGTATATAATCTTGAAAAAGCATTTAAATTTTATTTATTTAAGCAATTTTTACATTAATTCATTTACTATGGTGATCAAATCTCACGCATTGTTTCACAAATGCAGTTTTCCTTTTTAGTATATGTTTAGTAAGTGTTTCGTAAATGTTTTTGTTTTATTAAAAATGGAAGGTATTGACTAAAGAAAATAATGAAATGATTGAGGCAAGGAAAGAACAACATATTAAATTTGTTTCTTAATTACTTAATTAGCCAATACATACAAATGGAAAAATCTGAAACGTCCCACACGAAACGTCCGAACAAATAAAATAATATGCTGCGTCCTCACTATGCCCTTAATAAAGACGGCGTATAGCATTTCTGAAAGCTAGTTAAATTTATAAAAAACCGTTGTCTTTTGACTTTTTTTTATACGGCTGATAAATTCGCAGATCTAGGCATAGTATGAACTTAGTCTCAAAATGACTTCCGTTTCGTGAAACTTCCGAACGCATGTTTAAAATAAAAATGTTGCTATTAAATTATGTTGAATAAAAATTGTTTTATTTATTTTTTTATAATACCAACATAAAGGTTTTCGATAATATACACCTATCCTAAATATATTTCTGGATCGTATGAAAAAATTTTAAAAGAAGCGTCCGAATGAAACACTGGGATTTGGCCATATATCAAAACAAAAGAAAAAAAAAAATTGATTCTTGTAATTGAAAAAAAACAAAACAAAATTGAAAAAAAAATCTTTTGTTGCCTGCTCTGCCAGGATAAGAACCCATATTACAGCTGGTGTAGTAAAGCAATGTGTTCTTACTCTCGTCGTTTTTTATTTGTGCACAAAACAAAGAGAGTGTAAGAACAGGTATAAACACAGTAGAAAAGCGACAGAGTCAACTTTTTTATTAAACAGCAAGCGAATATATTCAAGTAGGCGAAAAAGCATACACATGCAGGGCTCTAGTGACGACATAATGAATGATCTTTAATTTGTAACTAAAAAATCAAAACTGTTCCTTTAAGTGCATTTAATTCAGTTGTGTCTCAAAGGGATAACATCAAAAATATCAATCGTTCGCAAAACTTACTCTCGCCAAATTTTTGCTTGTGGTTCTACAGGAAGTTCCACTACAATAACTCACTATTACAGTAACTTATTCCTGAAACTTATTCTTATTTCTTTTTTTTTTATTCTCATTCTGATTCTTAGCAAGTATAATAAATTTAGGTGCAACAAAAGGTATATTTTTATTTTGTTTCAAAAAATTTACCAGTACAATACATATTACTTTAGATTATATGATTGCTTTAATGATTTATAAACTCTTTTACGCCTGTGCTAGTGCAATCCAATCATCAATCTGCTTCTTAACTACTGCATTAGTTACATCAGTACAAACATATGGTTTTGAGCCTACACAGTTATCAGTAAACGACATCACTGCAACTAGTGAATTACTCAATACTCCTGGACCGCCTTGATCAACTTGACAAGCAGTTTTCGTACCAGTAGGACTAGACCAGATGCATATCATCTGTTGAGAATTGAACCTGGTTCCATATTGGGCTGTGCAGTTAGCCGATGGATATACTTGCATGCTAGCCATGCGAAGCATCTGTGACGGATTCGTAAAAGAAGCTACCTGCGGTCCCCAGCCGGCAATAGCCATTGTAGTGGTGGGTCTAGTCATACCAAATGGAACCACTGCTATATTAGGGCCCGTCATAGGCTGCCTCAACTGCGCAATAGCAATATTCATCATTCCAGTATTTTTAACATAGTTAGCAGGTTTATATACAGCTGAAACTCCACGTCTAACACCTTCGTTTGCATTATTCAGTCTATTTTGGCCGCCTCTCATTATAACTATAGTTAAATCGGTTACACCGTCGAAACAATCGCATGCAGTGAGTGCAGACTTTGTGCCTACTAAAATAGCAGTACAGACCACTTTTCCACTAACGCGCATGGATAATACATATGGATAAGTAGTAACGGTTGTAACAGTACCGTCAATGATTGCGTTGGCAAGAGAGATGCAGGCCAAGCTCATGGAAATGGCTAGATAAAGCTTAAAACTTGATGACTTCGCCATAATGATAGGATATACGGGATAGATATGGCTATTTAATTAAATATTAACGTTATTCTTTTTGAAGCACTACACAGAATACTACTGAAATTTGTTTAGTTTCTGTCCTATTTATACCAATTCTCTAAGATCGTTGTTTGTTAATTCCGCCATTGCTGGAAACTACATTATTCATTCGACAATTGCTTTGGATAAAGTTTTTTTCTCTAATCTTTGTGTTCTTTTCGATAAATTTTATGTGTCTGTGTCACATATTGATAAAAAAATAGAAATATATGGTTTTACCCACTTGAGACACAGATATTAAGTCAGTTGGAAATAATTTAATTTTTGACTCAAAAACAATTTCTATTTATTCTAGAATAAGGTAAACAGTAATTGTTTAATAACAAAGCGAAAATTAGAACTTATCAATATATAACATATGTTTTTTTTACTTGATAAAAGTATGTTTTTTAATCAGGTGAAATTTATTTAGGGTAAGGTTAGCACTATTTATTTAATAACAATGAAAAAAAAAAAATTGATAAGCGTTTGTTTGTTTAATCAGGTGAAATTTCCTTAACTTTTGGCGAAACCAATTTTTATTTTCTCGAATAAAGTTAGCAGAATACGTTATAAGTTATATTCTCAATAATGTTTTTCATAACATTATTTTGCTTAAACTTTCTTTTCCGCATTTATATTTTCATTTCACTTACTACTTTTAAATATTTTTTAAACTAGGTTTTTCACCTGTTACCTTGGAATTTTTCGAAATATGTGGTTTTATATTTCTTTTTCCTCTTCGCCGAAAGAATTTATAGTTTTTACAGGAATACAATTCCTTATTTTATTTTCTTATGTTCTCCAAACTTCCTTCGTCGTTGTTTTTGCAACTCAGTTTCCAGCTTAGTTATGACTTTCTGTTATGTCTCTGCTACTTATCAGCTGTGGTTTTCCACTATTTAATTTCCTAAATATCATTGAAGTCTTGAAATTTCTTAGCATAAAGTTGAACTTTACGATTTTTATTCAGTGATGGATATACTCGTACTTTTCTGTTTGTTTCCAGCTAATGTGTATGAAATCTTCTATAAGGTTATGACCACAGTGAAAGCTTATTGCTGAGCCAAGCCGAAAATTTCCATTTGCTCCAATGTGTTTTTTGGCTCGACTGGTATTATTTTATTCAGTGTAATAAGTGAAAGCTCTCGTATGCATGTGAAAGCTATCCGCCCATGGGCGGCCTTTTGCGCACTCCTGATTTTAGACTATATAGCAGCTTCGAATATAATTAGCTCGTGAGCTAAGAGCTTTTTCAAAAATGTATACGTATATAAATTCTTACGCTGCAAAAAAGATTTCAGTCTGCAGGCAGAATCGAAGAAGATAGGGTCACGTCGCTTTGTTCGCTGGGTTTCAAAATAATTACGTTGTGTTTGTACACCGAAAAAAAATAAAATAAGGAAGCGATGCGTAGTTCCGTTATATATGTTAACATTTGATACTTAAGAAACGCAAGCTTAAAATAGTTTATTTTATATTTATTTTGTTTTACGGTAAATTTTCTCTAAGCAAGAAAGCTTTATTAAAAATGCCGAAAAATTTAATTTTAATTTAAATTTTGTTGATATTAAATGAAGCTAATAAGGGTGGAGCTTCGGCAGTGTACCGAAGCTAAAATACCCCCCGCGGCCATATTGAAGTATATTCGAAGTCTTTAGCCACGACATACACGATGACATTCAGTTTTATATATTAACGAAAGTTTTCCTATTTGGATGACGTCACTTTGTATGGGAAGTAGGCGTGATTTTGATCCGAGTTTGCCATATATCATAGAGATGGTTCATATTATATATCAAAGCAAAAGTGCAAAATTTCAAGACATTTCATTAATTTTTGTGGATTTTTAAGAGATTTAACGTTTAAAATAAAGCAAATTTGTACAGGAAGTAGGCGTGGTTTTCATTCGAATTTGCCAAATATCATAGTGGTGGTCTATGTTATATATCAAAGCCTATATGCAAAATTTCAAGACATTTCTTTAATTTGAGCAGATTTTTAAGAGATTTTACTTTTAAAATAAAGCCACTTTGTATGGGAGGCAGGCGTGGTTTTCATCCGATTTTGCACATTTTCCAACTTGATCTACCTTTTTTAAAAATAAACTTATATTTTGAATTTCAACTTTTATTTCAGGATTGCATAGGTAGATATTCATCTAGAAGTATGAATGTATTTATAATACAAAGATAAAGGTCGCTTTTTCTGGACTGTTCTTGACACATTGTGTTAAATATGAAGGGGTTTTATGCAAATGGGCAAAACCCTTATAAATAGTATAAGCCGTATATATATATATATATAGAATACAGATTTTTTTATGACATTAATTCACTTTGTAATTAAGTAATTTATTAATGTAATGTAACTTTGTTTTATATGTATACATAATATAGATAATAATAAATATAATAATATTTGCAATAATAATATAATAATTTATAATAAACATATAATAATTATATATAAAATAATAAAAAATTAGATTGTGATTTCAAAATTTTTCTGTACGCGTGTATTTGTTATTGTTATTATTTTTGTACATAAAGCTTTCAGGTAGCTTTAACGTTCTATTTCTTTCAGTGAGAAGCTTTAAACGTTACACATACACGCAAGCAGTTTTAGTTGTGGTCGTTTGGTCATCACTGATATATAGCCGTATACAGATATACCATATGCATTTGATATTAAGAAAAAATTAATAATAAATACCACTGTACATGATACGCTCACTTCTTTTTTTTGCAAACCTCAACATTAACAAAGAAACTTGTATTAAAATCTTCTAATCAGCAGCTTAGAAAGAGGCCGGGGGCGAGTGGGGAGAGAGGCGGGGCGGTTCGCTCGGATGCACAGCCAATAAGTGTGCAAAATTAAAAAATAATTTTTTATATTTAGGTAAATCATATTATAACGTGCAATTTTTTGTTAGAATAGAAATTTTCTTTAATAGATATTTTCTTTTAATATCAAAGCATATTTGTTTCTTCAATACCTATGCTTATTATATTGACTGCACTTTTACATTGCAGATGACAAAGGGTGCAAAAATACCTGAAAGCATTTTAACAATGCACTTGAAGTTATTGAAAAATTTGCATCTTTGAATGCAAGAAAGAAAAAATATGAAATCTTGATGGTAACCTTGATTAAAGTTTGATTTTATGAATGAACCAGCAGGCCACAGTGATCCCTTATTAAATTGATTTACTCTGTCCAGCAATAAAAGGAAGCATAAACAATTATAAAAATATTTGAACTTAAGTAAAAAGAACATAAAAAAATATTAAAAAAAATCATGAAAATCTGCTTTATCTTTGGTTAAACGGTAAAGAATTGAAATGTTTTACTACAATTTTAGTACTATTTAGAATAATCATTTTAGTACTTTTATTTCTAACCATTAATTCTTTTTTAACAACCACACCAGCCGAAATTTTTTCGAAAAACATGATTTTTGGAGGTTATTTAAAAATGGTTTAGCTCACTGGCGGTTATCGTGACAGGCTAATGTAAAGGGTGATTTTTTAAGAGCTTGATAACTTTTTTTTTTAAAAAAACGCATAAAATTTGCAAAATCTCATCGGTTCTTTATTTGAAACGTTAGATTGGTCCATGACATTTACTTTTTGAAGATAATTTCATTTAAATGTTGACCGCGGCTGCGTCTTAGGTGGTCCATTCGGAAAGTCCAATTTTGGGCAACTTTTTCGAGCATTTCGGCCGGAATAGCCCGAATTTCTTCGGAAATGTTGTCTTCCAAAGCTGGAATAGTTGCTGGCTTATTTCTGTAGACTTTAGACTTGACATAGCCCCACAAAAAATAGTCTAAAGGCGTCAAATCGCATGATCTTGGTGGCCAACTTACCGGTCCATTTCTTGAGATTAATTGTTCTCCGAAGTTTTCCCTCAAAATGGCCATAGAATCGCGAGCTGTGTGGCATGTAGCGCCATCTTGTTGAAACCACATGTCAACCAAGTTCAGTTCTTCCATTTTTGGCAACAAAAAGTTTGTTAGCATCGAACGATAGCGATCGCCATTCACCGTAACGTTGCGTCCAACAGCATCTTTGAAAAAATACGGTCCAATGATTCCACCAGCGTACAAACCACACCAAACAGTGCATTTTTCGGGATGCATGGCCAGTTCTTGAACGGCTTCTGGTTGCTCTTCACTCCAAATGCGGCAATTTTGCTTATTTACGTAGCCATTCAACCAGAAATGAGCCTCATCGCTGAACAAAATTTGTCGATAAAAAAGCGGACTTTCCGAATGGACCACCTAAGACGCAGCCGCGGTCAACATTTAAATGAAATTATCTTCAAAAAGTAAATGTCATGGACCAATCTAACGTTTCAAATAAAGAACCGATGAGATTTTGCAAATTTTATGCGTTTTTTTTAAAAAAAAAGTTATCAAGCTCTTAAAAAATCACCCTTTATATATGTCCCTGCTCGAATGATCTTCTCCATAATAAGATTAAAAAAGTCGCACGATAAAGAATCACCTTGTTTGAAACCTCGTTTGTAACAAATGGTGGGGGAGGTCCTTCCCTATTTTGATATACCAAATTCAGACATGGTGGAGTATAAGTGATTCCTTATTGCACTGTCGAAGGCGGCTTTGTAGTCGACAAAAAGATGGTGGGTGTTGATTTGTTTTTCTAGGGTATATTTCAAAATTTTTCGCTGCGTGCATATCTGGTCGGTGGTAGATTTTCCAGGTCTGAAGCCACACTGATAAGGCACAATCAGTTGGTTTACGATGGGTTTCAGTCTCTCACATAATACGTACGACAGGACCTTATATGCAATATTTAGAAGACTTATCCCACGGTAGTTGGCACAAATAGTGGGACCGCCTTTCTTGTGGATTGGGCAGAGTTCACTGAGGTTCCAATCGTTTGTAATGCATTCTTCCAACCATATTCTGCATAGAACCTGTTGAATGCATTTAAATAGAGCTTCGTCTCCGTTCTTAAACAGCTCAGCTCATCGGCCATCGGCTCCCGCGGCTTTGTTGTTCTTAAGCCGTGTTATGGCTGTCAAGACCTCATTATAGTCGGGCAGCGGAACTTCAACGCTGTCATCCATAATTGGGGTTTCCGGAATATTATCTCTATTGGCGGGATTGCTGTCATCATCGCCATTCAGAAGACTAGAAAATTGTTCCCTCCATAACGTCAGTGCACTCTGGATATTTGTCACTAGATTGCCGTTTTCATCCTTGCAGGAAGAGGCCATGGTCTTAAGGCCATCGACCAGGCGTCTTATTTTTTCGAAAAATTTTCGGGCTTCGTTCCTGTCGCCATACACCTCAATCTTTTCACACTCGCGATTTTCTGCGTCTCTTTTTATCCACCTGAAAAGACGTCTCTCGTTCCTCTTCTTCTCTCTGTATCGCTCCTTAGCAGCAAGCGTTACAACCGACTGCAGGGTGGCTTTGTAGGCGGCGTTTTTCTCTGCAGTGGCGACGCGCTACTCTTGGTCGTGCCACTGGCTTCGGCGGGGGCGGTGGTAGCCAATAACCTGTTCGGCAGCCGCACGCATAGTGTGAGAGATGTGTGTCCACTGCGCGCATATATCGTCTATCGGAGGAGTGATTTCTTGAAGCAGGAGTGAGAGTCGAGTGGCGAAGGCTTCGGCTGTTCGTTTTGATTGTAGCTTGTCGACGGCTAGCTTTCTGTGTGTAATGTTGCACTGTAAAAGAATGCAATAATTTGTGATTTAAAATCCTTGATTGGGACTTGAAATTTCAAATCAAATGAATGAATGCAAAAAATGAATGCAATAAATTTTTCAAAAAATTGATTGTGATTTGAAATTTCAAGTCCCCATCAATGATTTGAAAATAATTTAATAATTTTTTCAAATCATTGATTGTGTTTTGAAATTTCAAGTCCCAATCAAGGGTTTGAAAAAATAAATGCATTTATTTTGAATATAAATCACTTGATTTAAAATCACAAATAATTGCATTCTTTTACAGCTCTGGCACAGACGTGTACGGATTTTAGCTGAGACAAGATAATGATCCGAGTCTATGTTAGCACCACGGATCGTGCGTACATCTAATACACTAGAAGAGTGCCTTCCGTCAATCAAAACGTGATCAATTTGGTTGCGCGTTTTTTTGTTAGGGGACGACCAGGTGGCCTTGTGAATATTGAGATGCTTGAATCAGCCTCATTAGGTTATCGGATGTACTGTCGTGGAGGCTGAACTTTCCGACTATTGGAAGATGCTTTCTTTGCCCACCTTAGCGTTGAAGTCACCAAGCACAATTTTTATGTCGTGACAGGGGCACCGCTCGCAAGCGTGTTCAAGGCGCTCGTAAAAAGTATCTTTGATCTAATCGTCCTTGTCCTCTGTCGGAGCATGCGGTCAAATTAGGCTTATATGAAAGAATTTAGCCTTGATGTGGATTATGGCAAGTCGTTCGTTCACAGGAGTGAATCGCAGTACGTGATGCCGTAATCTTTTGCCAACTACAAATCCGCACCCAAGCTCGTGCTTCTCCGCATGGCCGCTATAGTATATAGCACAGGATGCTTACCGAGAGTAACCCTGTCCCTTTCATCGCATTTCTTGGATTGCAGTGATATCAGCTTTTTATCTTTCCAAGATATCAATCAGTTGGATCAGTTGGGCACTTCCCAATTAAGAGTTCGCACATTCCAGGTGCATATCCGTAAATCATTAACAGTTTTTCGTTTGCTGTAGTAGTCACCAGATTTGGGGATAATTTTTCTTATATTTCTTATGTAACTTTTCATTGAAATGGTTTTTTTACGTGGTAGGCTACAAACCCGACGCACAACCTATTTAAGGCTAGGTAACCCGCCACTCAAATTAGCCATCAAACTGACGGATGCCAGTTTGCCGTTGCCCAGGGAAGACCACGTGGAGGTTTAAGTCGACTTGGAACGATTTCAACATGGATAATGCTGGCCTCGCCAGGTTGAGGCAGTCAGACATTCAACCCATTTGAAGGTTCGCCCCCTGTTCCCCAAATTCTAAATTAGTCAACTGCATTAGAATCATCAAGTGCAAATCTTAACACTTTTTGTGACGCTCTCCTTTCAACTCATGAAATCATACATTTCTATATTGATTTGAAAGACTTGAATACAATAAAAAAAAATAATTTCAAACAAATGAACCCATAACAAAATGCTGCGTCAATCTTCACATCCTAACAGCACAACTGAATAAATTCACATCGTCAATATTTTATGATAACTTTTGGAAAATGAAGAATTGCAACAATATTACGAATAAAAACATTCTTGAAGATATTATTTTTTTATTTTTTTTATTTCTTATACTCGGTTAAAAAACACACAATAAGAATGTCCGCAATCGTCCACAATGTAAAATAAAACGATTACCAAAACTCAAAGCATGAAGAAAAAAAAAACAGCAAAAAAGGATAACAAATCAAATGAAAGCTGCAGCTATAGACCGCAGAAAATATTCGTAAGCGGATAAAATCCTTAACTCACAATAAAATCTGGTGCAGAAAGGAAAAAAAAACAAAAAATAAAAAAAAAAAAATATTTTAAGATGATTGCCAAGACAAGATGTTGGCTGCTTCAGTGATTGTGTGAGTGGCGAATAGCCAAAGGCTATCATCATTGCATCCTTTGAGTAAAGGATTAGTCCGATTTTCCTTCATGAAGTATTTACGAATGAGTAATGTTTGATGATGTGTTGCGGCTTAGATTGTCGTTCAACATGCTTGCATATAAATTGAATATTGCTCTATGTTTAAATATATAATAAAATAAAAGATTCTTTTGTAAGCACCTTGGCATCAACTGGCAGGACCAGGCGCGTACCGAAACATTTTGGAGGTACAGCAAGGTCTGTTTTTATATTATTTAAAATTTATCAAGCTGTTTGAAAACTGTAACAAATCCGATATAAGAGACCATTTGTCAACACTGGCTCCAAGGCAGCCATTGCTTTTTTCAATGTAATTTTGATGTTTAATTTTTTTAAGTTGAACATTTTCTGGCAGCACTAAAAGTGGTGAATTCACGTCAGCACTGTTAACGCCAGCAATGTTAACGCCAGCAATATTAACGTCAGCAATGTTAACGTCAGCAATGTTACCGTCAGCGATGTTAACGTCAGCAATGTAAACGTCAGCAATTTTTTCATCAGCAATGTTAGCGTAACCACTGTTAAGGAACAAAATAATAGAACCAACTCATATTTTTGATCCCTGTTGGAGTTTTGCATGAGGACCCCAGAAAGTGGCATATAGGCGGTAGGTGTATTCAGAAGATATGACGAAAGAGAAAATATAATAGGACCAGCTGATATATTTGACCCCTCTAGGGGTCAATTCGGGAGAGATATGAACTATAGTTGACAGTTTTTGTGTATTTTGTATGGATACTCCCAGAAGGGTGGCAGGTAGGGTTGGGTGTATTAAGAAGAAGTGTTGAAGGGCAAAAAATAAAAGGACCAGCTCATATATTTTACCCCTCTAGGGGTCGATTCGGGAGAGCTTTTTTATATTTGATAATTTGACGATTTGAAAAAATTTACTAAGTACCTATGATACTAAGTGGAGACTTCAATATTGACTTTGCAGATATTAAAATTCTATCACTAATCAGGCCCGTAGCCAAGGGGAGTTTTAGGAGTTCAAACCCCCCTTCCCCCCTTAGGGTCCAGAAAGTATGAAAAAATAACCCAAATGATACTATTAAATTCAAAATATGATAATTTTTTTAAGATAAACTGAGATAATGATGTTCATTTACTTGCAGATGCAAAAGTTCAACATTTTCAAAGCCAATTTAAAAAACTTCGCTTAATCAATGAACAATTTTTTTAAATAAGCAACTAACTTTGCTTATAAAAGTCAAAACCATTATATTGGAATTTAACTGCAAGGAGTTTGTATATTTTTAGGAACCATTTTCCTTTGTGGATATTGATTCTGAAAAAGCCCTTGATATCCAGAAAAACATATATTTGAAATTATACTAGAACGAATACAATTTTTTAAATTGTAGAAAATTATATTGACATTTTTTATGCAATGTCTAATCGGATTGGATTCAAAAATCTTTTTTTAAATTCTTAAAAGCTGTTTAATGCAAAAAAATACATGAACCACGAAATTTAACACTTGGTATATAAGACATTCTTATATACCAAGAATTTTTTTTGGATATAATACATCTAATGTCTCCAAATTGGCTCAAGAATTTAGCCCTGTGCAAATTCATTCAAACATTTCAAACATTTAACATTTAAAACATCTTAAACATTTTTAAAACATTTTATACAAACCAATTTTTTTAATCATATTTCCAAATTTTCATAAGAGAAATGAACAGCTACATTTTCTTAAACCTCAGCATTTTTAAAATTATTTTTTATTATTGGAAGTTCAACTTTTGGAAGTTTAAAAAAATTTTTAAAATTATAATTTTTTAAATTCTTATTTGCGATTTAAATTTAATCAACGAATAATTAAATTCTTAAATATTAAATTAATACTAAAAGTCAAAAACAGTTACTGTTCAATTATTTTTATAAAAATTTATTATAATTTATATATATAATTAAAAACCAGAGTAATGGTTGTCAAAAAAAGCCTTATTTTGATATGATAACTCAATTAATATATTGTGTATAAGATATTGGTGCTGTGAAAAAACCAGTTTTCGAATTACGAGTTTTGAAAAATAATGTAAAATTTAAATATGATTTTTAACGGAGTCGATTCCTCTACTCAAAAAATTTTAATAAAAATAATATATAGTAATTGTAATTGGGAATTGAATGATTTTATCAGTCATTATTTCAAATTTTTATGATGAAATGGAACATTAAATTTTAAAATATTTTCTTTTGAATAAAATTTAACGATAACTCGTACTAGAGTTCACTCAGTTCGAAATACTTGTGAACAACATGGGGATCAATAAAAACGCAAGAAGGCCAAAAAGACACCAAACCTAAAGGCTAAAATATTTTGTTCTCCCGTTTATGTGAAATGTCCCGTTAAAGTTGTGAATCCAAGCTACAACAGGTGAACTTAATAAAAAAATTTGCAATTTTCCATAGCTAATTTTAATTTTTATTTTAAGAAACTGCAAGAAATCTTACCTATTTTTACCTTTAAAACGTACCATATATTGTTGTATTAGTAAAATTTTGTCATAGAAATTTTTATTGTATTATTTTTCGGAATTATACTTTTTAAAAGATAATTTAAAATTCTCAATTTGGACCATTTTTCAAAAATCAAAATCTTTCAATAGACTCTTGTGATCTCTATTATGGTTATTTAAAGACAAGCATATTCAGGAATAGTCTTAAAAGAAAACGAATTTTTTTTTGGAAACATTTCTATATCCTTGCTTATAGTTTTTTACTAGTATCTACTTAAAGATTTTTTTTATCAAAACTCCCCCCTAAAGTAAGTCCTGGCTACGGGCCAATCACTTATTGAACTTTTGAATGAGGCATTAGGTTTCACTATGTCCGATGATCAAAGACCCAGTAATAATTTGAAGGGCCTATGTTGATTTTGAACAAAACACAAATTATTTAGAAAATTATTTTCATTTCTTCTTATTATGATAATATTGGTATGGTTCAATTATGTATGGAACAAAATATCGGCCAAATGGCCGCCGCGACCTCGGCGGCAGACCTCCATCCGATGGTCCAAATTTTCGATGACGCTGAGGCATAATTGAGGTTCTATACCGTTAATGTGCCGAATTATCTCATCCTTTAGCTCTTGAATTGTTGCTGGCTTATAGACGTACACTTTTTCTTTCAAATAACTCCAAAGAAAGAAGTCCAACGGTGTCAAATCACATGATCTTGGCGGCCAATTTACATCGCCACCACGTGAGATAACACGGCCGTTGGGTTTGTCGCCCAAAAGAGCCATTGTTTCGTTAGCTGTGTGGCAAGTGGCACCGTTCGTTTGAAACCACATGTCGTCCACATTCATATCTTCCAATTCGGGCCATAAAAAGTTCGTTATCATCTCACGATAGCGAACACCATTCGCAGTAACTGCCTGACCGACCTCATTTTGGAAAAAATACGGCCCGATGATGCCGCCAGCCCATAAACCGCACCAAACAGTCACTCTTTGCGGGTGCATTGGTTTTTCGAAAATCACTCTTGGATTATCATTCGCCCAACTGCGGTCATTCTACTTATTGACGAATCCACTGAGGTGAAAATGTGTCTCATCACTGAAGATGATTTTCTGCGAAAATTGATCATTCACTGATGCCATTTCTTGCCACCATTCTAACCATTGACGAAGCTTGAAATGGTCAAGAGGCTTTAGTTATTGAGTAAATTGCACCTTGTAAGCGTGTAAATGCAAGTCTTTATGCATAATGTTCATCAACGACGAGCGTGAGAGGTGCAATTGTTGGGCACGACGACGAGTTGAGGTGGACGTCTCTTCAGCCACACTATCGCGAACAGCAGCAATATTTTCTGCAGTAAAAGCTGTACGAGCATGCACTGGTGTTTTTACATCTCCTACAGACCCGGTTTGCTCAAATTTTTGCACAATTTTTCCGATTGTACGCACATTTGGACAATTAAATTGACCGAAAAAATCACGAAGTGCTAGATATGCATTTTGAACGCCCATTTTCATAATAAGCCTGAATAACTTTAACGCGTTGCTCAATTGTGTATCTTTCCATGGTTTAAATTGAGTTAATCTGAAATTGAGAAATGTCAAATGAAATGCAGAAAAAAAACTTGGCGTTTAGGTGTGGTTCACATTCAACATCGGCCCTTAAAATTTAACCACCCTTTATAAACTATAAGTTTTTCATAGTTTTAATTTTTTACTTCGGTCGGCAGTCCCACACTTTATTTATATTGAAATAAAAAAAATTATAGAATACTCATCAATATGGGCGCCCCCTGATTTTTGGCGCCAGAACCGTAGGTGTTCGTCCTTGTGCAGAGCATATGTATGTATGTGGACTTTGTTTGTGCCAGTATATTTTGCTATCTTATATGCAAATCAATAAAAGAAATGTTATTTTATTTTATTGTTATTAAAGGACATATTATTTTCTTTGAATGTTATTTTATTTCAGTATCGTTTGAGTATCGTTTTCTTACCTATATTGCATGTGTTACTTTTCAGAACATTTTTGATATGAATATTTCCTTTGTTTTCTGACTGCACTTTGCTTTCATTATAACTTCTTACTCTATGAACACGTTGAAAAAAATTTTGAAATTGTGAGTAACTGTCCTGTAAAATGTTCAGCCTGAAAGAATGCACAGAAAATTAATTTGATCGTCAAGTGAGTATTGTTTTTTATTACGCTTGCATGCATTTGTTATTGTTTAAGCGGATTTGAAAATGTGCTGACCATCGATAGCGGCTTGGGTTGTTGCTGTTTGTATTTACATGTTCTTGTTTTTGCGCTAAGCGTAAAAGCAAAGTTCATAGAAAAAAAAAAATCGTAACTAACGCTTGCGTAAAGTTTTCATTTCAATTCCGTAAATGACTTCGCTAAAGAATCTAACGCTTCAAGAAACTTAAACTTAACTAAGCTTAACTACGGGTGGTTGGTGATAATCAAGTTCCGGAATCTGAATCCGGAACAAGACACTCTGTTAACAAGCTGATGAACAACGTGATTGAAGCAACGATATTCATAGGAAAAGTTGAAGGTGTTCTAATTTCAAGAAGACCCCTGATTCCAACCGACTTGCTAAATAAATTTAAGCGTTTCTAGCTTGCAATGATATTAAATATATCGCAAGGCCAGTCGTTGGAAGTTTTCCCATGGGTTGTTGTACGTGGCGTGCTCGAGAGGACGGCAAACTGATCTCCGGACGGAAACACAAAAAATATTGGTGACCACCAAGCGTTGCAATGAACACATTTAAAACATCAATAAATAATTTTCAAAGCAATGAATTTCGATTATTTCATTTCAAGTTGGCTGTGTCGCTAGTTTGCTATAAAAATACTAGCATAAAAGCCCGTCCTATGATGGGTTGGAAGCATTAACGCTCAAACTGTAATTCCTTGCCATTATTACAGTGCTCTTACAACATACTTTTCTGAAAAGTGTTCAGCCTGAATGTATGCACATACATAAGAAGCAAGCATGTCGCTGGTAAGTATCAAATGAATTTTCTGTGCATACTTTTAGGCTGAACATTTTTCAGGACAGTACATGTTGGGAGAAACTGTAATAATCGCAAAAAATAATTACAGTTTGAGCGATGTAGGGTGCAGAGCATTGTGCTTGCCTTTTATATGTTAAAATAGCACTTAATCCTTAAGTGCGTAGAGCGGAAAGTTACAATTGTTTGGAGCTTATCAAGATATTTAAATGGTGCTACTAACGTATTAATTTTTTGTTTTTTTTGTAATAATGAAATCATTCCAACCAACTTATTTCTCCCAATTAAAACCCTTTTCCCAGCCCATTATTTGTATCTCTTTACTACCAAAATGTTAGAGGATTACGTACCAATATCTCTACAGTGTTCCTTAACTGCCTTAAGCTTCCCTACGACATATTTGCTGGCCTTACTTAGACAAATCTTACGCCGGACTTCGAGGATACTGAGGTTTTTGCGTCCGGCTTCGTGGTATTTAGGGACGATGGTTTCGACAAAGATGTTCTCTGCTCAGGTCGTGGTGTCTTCCTTGCAATTCACAATCGCTTTGATCCAACCATTATAAAAAATTCCCACACGTCCAACTTTGAATTTATATGTGCCAAAGTTTGTATCGCAAAACAAAATTTATTCATTATCTGCTGTTATATACGCCCTTGACACTGTTATTTTTTGGGGCGATTTTAATCTTCACAACCTTCAATGGGTCCTCTCTGATGATGAATCCCACTATTCCCCCTCAAGTTCTACTTCTGAAAAAGAAATTCTCTTTACTAGCTGTCCTTCTGACTCCAGCGTTTACCAGCTGAGCGGAGTAACTAACAATATAGGTAGACAACTAGACCTAATTTTTTCTTCGGATTCAGATAACTGTGTAGCCTCTGCGAGTAACCATCTTCTTTCAACACTCGATCAGTACCATCCACCATTTCCCTTATCTTATCTTACAACAATAATATCATAAATACACACTTCGAGCACTCGTACAGTTTCAACTTTCGAAAAACTGATTTTCTAAAATTAGAAAATTTATTCAGTAGAATCGATTTTCAGCGTCTTTTCGATAATGCTTATGAAAGCGTTGATATTGCAATTGCTCACTTTTATGACACAATTTTCGGCTGCTTCAAACAATCTGTCCCCTTCACTAGGCAGACATTTTTTCGTCATCTCCACCCTGGTACAATAAAGAACTACTACGTTCACTCCGTAATAAAAGAAACAATCTTTGGCGCGTATACCTAATTTCTCCTTCTTCTCTTGATCTCACAAGTTATCTTCGTTCCTATAACCTTTTTTCCGCACTCTGTGAAAAGTTATATGAGTCTTATCTTGCTCATATTCAAACAAAATTGTTGTCGACTCCTAAAAGCTTCTATAAGATCATCAATATCAAAAGAAAATCTGACACTTACTCATCAACCCTTACTTTTCGGACATTTCCTCAGACAATCCGGAAATAATTGCAAACCTATTTGCAAATTCCTTCAGTCAGCCATTCACAAACCATAACGATGAACTGGACTACGAATATTTTTCATCATTAAGGATCTGTGCTCAAACGTCGCTAACTTCTGTTGATATGACACTAGCTGATGTGTTAGGAAAGATATATAATCAAAAGGATGATTATGCTCCTGGACCTGAAGGGTTGCTTGCTATTGTAATTAAAAAGTTCGCGAACTTATTGGTTCATTCCCTATTGGCTGTTTTTCAACTCTCTATTTCTAGATCAGTTTTTCCTAAGTTTCGGAAGAATTCGTATATAATACCTCTGCATAAAAAAGACCAAGAAATGATTTTTCTAATTACAGACCTATTGCAAGACTGTCATGTACTCCCACAATTTTTTAAAGTATTATCTATGACATTCTCTTTTTCCATTGCAAATCTATTTTTCCTCCTAGTCAACACGGCTTCCTTAAGGGAAGATCGACTACCACTAACCTTAAAGAACTTGTTTTTGAAGAACTTTATGCTAGTTGGAATGTGGGCACGAAGTTGATGCAGTTTCTACCGACTTTAGTAAAGCGTTCGACAAAATCTACCCACGCTATCATCCTTCTTAAGCTTAAAGAATTTGGTTTTCCATCACAGTTTATATCATGGATTCAATCATGTCTCGAAGAACGCGAGATTTCCAATTCAGAGTCTCTTACAGCTTCTTCTGGTGTCTGGTGTCCTGGTGTCTGGTGACAAGATATTCACCTTGGTCCTTTGTTATTCGTCTTACCAATTTCTGATAGAATCATCAAAACATTCAATCTTTCTGTGCATGCTGATGATATAAAAATCTATCGGTGCATACAAACCAGCGCTAACTCTTGCAATCTTCAAGACGATCTGGTTAGTTTTTCCACTTGATGCCATAAAAAATCTTATTGAGCTCAATGTCAGTAAATGTCAAGCTATCACATATTCACGTAAGCGAATCCAACTTATTACTCAGTCGGCAAGCCAGTTCCTCCTGTACGGGACTTAGGTGTAATATGTGACAACGAACTTAATTTTAGGTCTCATATTGATAATCCGATTAATAGAGCCAACTCTGCATTGGGTTTCGTGAAACACTGGTTCAGAGAGTTCGCCAATACTTACGTGACTAAATTTCTCTACCTTACCTTTATTAGACCCATCCTCGAATATGCCAGCCAGGTTTGGTCTCCTATCTACATACCCATTCTGTGCGAATCGTAGCCGTTCAACGAAAATTCATTCGATTCGCACTTCGAGGTCTTCCTGGTTCTAACAGTTTCAACTTACCTCCTTATGCAGACCGCCTGAAGTTGATTAGCAACTTGTATACGGAAGCATTATCTGCCCAGCACTGCTCCAATTAATATCCTTTAATACCAACCCACGAAACCTTAGGTCTATATCTCTCTTCCAACTTAACTTTCACCGCACCGACTATGGGTGCAGTGAACCTGTAACCAGGATGTTTCGTGTAACAAACAATTTGATCAGTGAATTCGATTTTCATTTGAGCAGATGTCAACTCCGAAATACCTTTCTAACTCCAACACCTCTTCTTCTTAACTCCAACGCCATTTCTTCCCCCTCTCTAATGTCTTCTTACAATTGTAACGGTGATCTACGTTACAAGCAGTTAGCATGCATAGCAACCACAACAATAATATCAATAGCAGCCAAACAGCACTCCCAGTCAAGCAGCCAGCCTGCATAGCGACCGCAACAACAATACCAGCAGTCAAGCAGCCAGTATACAGCCATCGAAAATAACATTGTTCGAGCATATGCACGGTAGACTTCACAACAGGTTTTGGTAGGCCACGATGTAAAAGGGTAAGGCTTGGCATGCTTCGGGTCGGCATAGAAGACGTAGTGTCTGCCGTCTATTGCTTGGCAACGAGCAATAAAATTTTGCCCGGCAATCTTTGATTGCTAATACATGTAGTTAGGTAGTTGTAGTTAAAATAGTTGTAAATCTTCGTTGGCACTCGCTTGGTTACCACATCAGCTTTGGCTGATAGTCCACCACCCGACGTAGCAACTCTTATTACTCGGTTGTTTACCACATCAGCTTCGGCTGATAGTTCGCCATCCGATCCGATCCGATCGTATTTATTCGGTTGGTTACCACATCGGCTTCGGCTGATATATGTACACGTGGTCGAGTTCTGCCCGAACGCTATCGTTGGTGCCTGCTGCGAGGAACTTTACCGACACCCACCGAACATAGCCGACTACCGAATATAGCCGAGGACATAAATACCGAGGAAACCCGAATTCATAACTATCCGAACTAGCCCGAGCTCTGCCGAAGCGAACGATCATGAATAAATATATTTGAAGAATAATTGTTGTTGTATCATAAGAAGAGGAATAATCATAAAGAAGTATATTGGAAGAATTATTGTTGTTGTATTGTAAAAAAAGACGAATATTCATACTCTGAAATAAATCACCATATTTTATTGTTAATAAAATCATTGAAATCTAAATACTGAAAATCATCGTCTTTTATTTGCGGAGGTTCAAGGGTCCTTCGTTTGATTCTGGAGCGACTGAGTCATACCTCAGCCTACGATAAAAACCCCGTTACACAATTAAGATATAGTACATATATTTAATGATATTCCACGTTAATTATTAGTTCCTATATTACTTTTTTTCCTGTCTTTTCTTTTTGGCGTGTTCTCAAAATTACGTCCTTCAGGTGGGCCTAATCTGCCTACGATTGAATATCTTTCGAACACTGATGATTTTTCAAACTCCGAAATTCAAACAACTCCATTTTGAAGTTCAGCTTTAAAGAAAGAATTCTTTTTTGTTTCAATCAAACTGTTGCTTTATTTCAATAAATAGTTTTATTTTTCTTAATATACATACATGTGTAGGTCTAAGCTTTTTTCATTTGGTTTAAATGTATTAATATATATATTATATATATAAATGTATGTATGTATTTTTGGGATTTTTATTTTTTTACTTTTCTTGGGAGTAAAAATTACAACTACGAGTCAATAAACCTGAACTTTTGTTCAGGGGATCTCTTAAACATAAACTTTATTTCATTGATGAAAACTTTTGCCTTTAAATGTATATGTGTGTGTGTTTGTGTTTAGGTGAATGTGTGCATGTTAAAGTGTAAAAAATGCGCTATAGAATTGCTAAAAACGGTGTTTATATTGTAAAAGTGTAATATTACGTGTTGATATTTTGTAATTGATAAGAATGTGGTTTTGCATTTGTTAATATTGTTCTAAAAATTAGGTTTTCTAATTGAATTTTGCTATACATTTATTTGTTTTTTTTTTTATTATTATCTTAACAATGTTTGGTTAAATTTTGAACGCATGCTTTTGTAATACTTTTCTTGCTTTTTTGCTTTGTATATATATATATATATATTTATTTTACTACTAAAACTACAAACTTTTTTAACTATATTTTTTTTTAAGTATGTTATAATGCTTTTCTTACATAGTTTTTTTTAATAATTTTTTTTTTATTTATATAACAGAATGAGTTAGAACTCATTTTTGTTTCTTATATATTTATAAATTATTATTTGTCATATTTGCGTTTGTATTTTACAATTAAGTTTATTATTATCGGCATAAATATTAATCGTATTTTTTTTATTTTTTTACATATAAAACTCAAACTTGTTGTATAGATTGAATGAAAGCGTAAAAGTCAGGCATAAATAATTACAAGCCAACTTTTTTCAAAGTTTGTATTTTAAAACATAAGAAATAATAATTTTTGTGATTTGGAAATTCGAGTATAGCATAGATAACAGAATATTCAAAATATTATTCTGAAAATAAATTGTCAACAAGCCATACGTATAGTGTAAGGGCATTAAAGTAAAATTAATTAAAGAAGACACAAGAGAATCCTAAAATAAGTTTAAAATATGTAATTCTAAAAAAAAAAAATATTTATAATTCTTAAAAAAGCAAAAAAAAAAAGAAAAATCCTTTTGTTTTTAGTTGGACGCACCAGATGGCACTGAGTGGCACTGGGGGGGGGGGGGGGTCGAGATATATAAAACCAGTTATTTTCCCAGAACCAATAAACTAAATGACACCAAATATTGGTAATTTTTTGTTTTTGGCAATAAAGCTTGGGGATCAGGGTGCGAACTCCTTCACATGGCAACTTGTCTGTCTGCCTCAACCTGGCGAGGCCAGCATTATCCATGTCGAAATCGTCCCAAGCCAACTCAAACCTCTTAGTCGTGTTCCCTGGGCAACGGCAAACTGGCATCCGTTAGTTTGACGGCTAACTTGAGCGGCGGATCGCTCCGTGGAACTTAAACATGGAACGTGCGCAAGGTTTGGATCCCGCCACATTACTACTGCCCAATGAAAACTAAACCAGCCTCGGATAAGAACCCCAATTGCGTTGACAACCACCGCAAATGAAACGGGCAATGATCCGGTCCATGACGTGAAAATAGTCCTCGGTGATTTTAATGCGAAAGTCGGAAGGGAAGGCATCTTTGGCCCCACTGTCGGTCAGTTCAGTCTTCATGAGACCTCCACGAACAACGGTCTAAGACTGATCGACTTCGCCACGGCGCGAAACATGGTAGTTAGTAGCACCAGATTTAAGCACCTCGACATCAACAAGGCCAACTGGCTGTCCCCGGATCAAAACACGCGAAACCAAATCATCATGTTGAAATCGACGGAAGGCATGCCTCTAGTGTTCTAGATGTGCGTACATTTCGGGGGGTCAACATTGAATCCGACCATTGTCTTGTTGCAGCCAAGATCCGATTATGGATTATCCGATAATCCGCGATTATGCAATGCGAAGAACATTTGCACAGGAATGCAACGAAAGCTAGATGTCGCTAAGCTGCTATTACAACGGACTGCCGAAGCCTGCCCTGCTCAACTCTCGGTTAAGCTCAACCAACCAACCTCTGGACCCGATGACGGCGGCGGACTTTGGGCGCATATATCCCACTCCATGCGCGCTGCCGCTGAAGAAGTCATTGGTTTCCGGCGCCCGCAACCTCGGAACCAATGGTACGATCAGGAGTGTCGCATCGCGACAGCAGTAAAAAACGCCGCATATAGAAAAACGCTGCAGTCAGCTGCAACGCTAGCCGTGCGAGAAAACTACCGCGAAAAGAAGAAGGAAGAGAGGCACCTTTTCAGACGCAAGAAAAGAGAGCAGGAAAAGCGTGAGCGTGAGGAACTAGAAGCTTACCAGGGCAAGAAGGATGCACGAAAATTCTATCACCAGGTTAAGCGTCTAACCCAAAGTTTCAAGCCCCAAGCATCCACTTGTAGAGATACAAATGCAGATCTGGTTGCAGATACACAGTGTGCACTGAGATTATGGAGATAGCATTCCTCCAATCTACTTACTGGCGACGATTCCACCAATGCCGCCCATGGAGAGCGCAGTTCAGTGCCACCAATCGACGATGACGGAGTGGAAGTATCACCACCTAGCCATGAAGAGGTTCGAGTTGCTATCCAACGACTCAAAAACAATAAAGCAGCGGGTGCTGACGGCCTGTCAGCTGAATTGTTGAAAACCGGCGGCGATGAATTGATAAGGCGCATGCATCAGTTCATCAGCAAAATATGACTGGCAGAAAGCATGCCCGACGATTTGAATCTCAGCGTACTTTGCCCTATACTTAAGAAAGGAGACCCAACTATCGAGGTGTTATACGGGCTCAGTAAGCAACTAAGTTCCAGAGCCCTCTCTCGATCGACAAAACTAACACTCTACAAGACGCTCGTTCTACCTGTGCTGCTGTATGAGCTCTACGAAGACGTTGACTTAGTTCGGAGTATAACTGTGCAGTGACTACGATGGCTGGGTCATGTCCATCGTATGGACGACGAAGCTCCAGCCTCCAGAATAAGATGCTCGATGCGAGGGTTACATTTTTTTTTATAAATGAATTTTTTTGATATATTCAGCAGGGTACGGAAAGGTCCGCTCTTGTACGCACACGAGCTAGTACACAGCTCATTTTGGTACACACTCGTGTACCTTTTATAACGTCTCACGTCCGTGTACGTGAGCCAAATTTTCAAAGCGATACAACTAGCTCATGTACTTGAACAACAAAAAATATACATGGCGTTTACGCAAATGAGACGATTTATGTTAATGGGACGGTTCATGAGCCGTACACGGCAATAATTGAAAAAAGAGCATGGTGAAGCTCCCAGGTAGATAAAAGGAATTTTTATTGATTCTATGGCCACTAAACCTGGCGTACAAGTGCCCTTTTCTGATATATCGGACACAGAAAAAAATCATTAAAAATCAAAGATTTCTTATTTGAAATGACTTCAATAATTCTTAAAAATATATATCTGATTTTCCAGGTAGATATTTCCCAAAATATATTTAGGAAATTTGGGTTGCTGGGCTGAGTTATAAGAACCTCAAAATCAGTTTTAGTCATTCGACAACATTTCCGGGGTTATTACCCTAAATTTGGGGACATTTTTGGGTGAAAAAGGGCACAATTCTGAGACAATTATTAAATAAAATATCGCAAAAAGATCCCTTAAAAAATAATATAAACAGCATTTAAAGTAGTATAAAATTATTGTAGTCAATTTAGTATGATAGTTATGCAACCGTGTGCATTTTTAGTTCAAATGGCATTCAAATTCATCCGTTTGTCGTTCAAATAATCGTTGAAATTATGTTGTTTTGTGCATTTTACCGGTTCATATTCACATTTAACCATCTTATATCATCTTATAAGTTATCTGCATATAAAAGAAGTAAAGCTTTCCAAAATAGTCAAAAACTTGAAATTCGAAGAACCGAACTGCTAGCGTCTCAACTCGTCAGACGTTCGGCAAGTTGCAATCGTCTCGTTTCATCTATTTTGGTTGGCCTTAAATTTGAATATCATTTGAACGAAAAATGCACACGGTTGCATAACTATCATACTAAATTGACTACAATAATTTTATATTACTTTAAATTTTGTTTATATTATTTTTTAAGGGATCTTTCGCGATTTTTGTATTATTAAATACCGAAAAATGTCCCCGAAATTAGGGTAATGCCCCCGAAAATTTTGTCGAATGACAAAAACTGACTGAGGTTTTTATAACTCAGCCCAGCAGCCCAATTTTCCTAAATATATTTTAAAGATTTCTGAAAAAAAGTCAAGTTTCAACAGCTATAACTTTTTGATCCGATTTTTGGTTTTTCTAATTTTTTGCACAAAATGGCTCAGGACTGTTCTTAATTAATATCTTGATTATTTTTTTAAAATTTTTAATTTTTTGAATTTTTGGGAGTTTTTATCGTTAAAATACTTAAACTCGAAATTTCCAAAAATGCATGCCTGTAACAAAAAATTTTGTAATAACCAAATTATTAAACGTAATCACACCATATTTTGTATCTATATTAGGTATAGTTTTAGAAAATATTTCCATGTCATTTCACTGATTTTTTTTAAAATATGGATTTTTGCGATTTTTTTAATAAAACCTCAAATATCTGAAATTGTTCTGAAATTGAAACACTTTAATTTTGGCATCAAATGGCATACTTTAGCCACTACCCGCTAAAAATATAAAAAAAAAAAAATTTTCATACAACGCTGCGCCAGGTCTAATGGACACCCCAGACAATAGTTGATGTATTTTCGGCAACTAGATCCAGTTTGTTCCAAAAATACTTCAATTGGAACCTATTTGTCCAAATCAAAAGTATTTGTCAAAAAATCGAAGATTTTTGTCCAAGGAGTCCACATAACCTAAAAAAGTTCAAATGACCCAACTAGTACCATATATAATCCATGCAGATGCTATATATTTGTCCGCAGTCTACAGAAATCACTAAAAAATTTTACTGTGAGCTAAATTTGTCTTTAAACTGCTCAGATTTCATTCCTCCCTTTCATTTCCGTGAGCGGATCACGAGCCGAGCTGTCTCATGAACATTAAGTCTCATTTACGTTCTCTTCCACGAGCGCGTACGTTTTGGTAGGCACACGTAATGAGACCTCATTTCAAAGTCTCACCAAAACGTACGCGCTCGTGGACGAGAGCGATAAAATATTTTCTAGGGTACTTGTCCGCAAGGGTGTACGATTTCTTGCGTACCTTTTTGAATAGTACGCTCAATTCCTTTTGATTTCAAAAATTATTTTGTTTTTTCCTTTAAAGAAAAATTTCACTTTAATATAAAAAAATTCTTAGGTGCTAAAACAAGTTAAATTTTCTTTAAAATATTGTATATTGTATTAATCAACCAATTCATGTGACGCGCTGTACATTTGTTTCATAAGGGGGTTGGGGTGCACACCTAAGACCTTTTCCAAATTTTTTAACCGATTGTAACAATTGAAGTTTAAGGAGTTAATGTCATTTTACGAAGTCAAACTTCTTATTCGAAGCATTCGATTTTGAGCAGGGCGGTTAGTTTTATTTAAGGGCCTCCAGGAATTTTTCGAAGGAAAAAAGACACATCGGATGGAAACCACGCCTACCTCACATACAAAGTGACGTCATCAAAATAGAAAAACTTTTATATAAGTATATAAAACTGAATGCCATCGTGTCTGTATGTACAAAAATTCCACCCACATAGTATGAAGTCTTAAGACTAGAAAAATGAGAGTGGCATTTTACTTTTAATCAAATTTCCGTGCGTCTGAGTTCAACAAAAAATGCACATATAATCCTTGGTAATTTGAGCAGTCTTTAGTTTACACGTCAAAGTACTGGTGGACCATTAATCTATTAAAATGGAATAGCGAACTACTCCATGTTGAACTAAATGTTAAATTTAATTTTTTTCGCAGATTATACATAAACACTTCATAAACGGTTAAAGACTTCCAATATAGTTAAATACGGTTGCGGGGGTATTTAGCTTCGGTATCCTACCGAAGCTACATTTCTTACTAGTTTTTGTTTTCATTTTGTGGTGCTGTTAATCAAACTATTCGCAAAATATTAACTTTGCTCGAACTCTACTTCAAATTTGTGCGAAAACACACTCTTATTATTAAGATAGGAAACAGAATTCATTGCTTGGAAACTAATCAAATAAAATAATGTTTTTTTGAAATATTTGGGTTAATGATATTTGACACACAGCTAAATAAATACACCAGAACAATTTAATTGAAAACGTGGGTGGATAATGCGCAAATAAAATTACGGACATATGCATCTACAGTTTGCGAAAATGGTATATGTATGTGCAAAACTTGTGTGTTTTTTTTCTTTTTTAATATCTGAACTACAACTTAACATTTGTTTATATAAGCTTTATATAATAACACGCTTTCATTTTTCTGATCTTTCGTTGTACCCATGTGTTTCATTATTTTGTAGTCGATTGCTCACTTTCGAAAGAGAAATTGCTAAATGTGCAAATTTCATATTACCTTTAATTTGAAAAATAAAAAAAAAGCTCTTTCGAAGTTCTAAAAAAGAAAAACGATATTCTGCTTTATTCAACTGGAATGTTGTTCAGTGGCGTATTGTAAGAGATATTTTTCGTGCTATTTTTAAAAACTGATATTTATTTAAAACAAATAGTTAAATTAAAAGATATATTTTTAAAGAGACTAAAGCGTTTTAAGTAAAAGTCATAAATTAAACAAAAGTATAAATAATATTTAATATATAAAAGTAAACATGGAATATAAGCCAACATAAAATTTTACTAATAAAATTAAATAAATTTTCTTAAAGTAAACATAGAAATAATAAGAATATAGCAAGGCAAAAATGTAAGCGTATACATTAGGTAGGAACAATTTGTTCCTGGTGAAAATGTTTATGCTGGTAACATTCTGTTTCGGAATTTACTGTTGTTCACTGATCGCCCCACAGCCTAAACTAATTGGCCTAGAAAAATGAAATTTAATAAAAATTTTACTTTGATTATGTAGATGCGTATTTAAAAAATAATTTTGAAAATTATGTCTTTAAAGTAGAGACCGAAAATAATTGTTATTCTATATTTCACAGCAAAAAGAGCAATGTTAACCCATAAAAATATACGTTATGAATAACTTTTACTTGTATGAACATTTTTGAAGCGAAGCTTTTTACTCCTCGTTCTGTGATTTGCTTGGAGTGAAATCTGAAAAATTTTCGACAGATTTTTTCTTGGAAATTTGATGGTTTCTTTGTTGCTAGTGCTTATTACAACAAGAAAATTTAATACTTTAATATTAAATACTTAAAATAGGTAACGGCCTGCCCGTGGGGATCGAACCCACATCCTCGTACACGAGAGTCCAATGCACTATCCACTAGGCCACAAAGACTTGTGTTGGAAAGAGTTGTTAATTCAATGATAATTAAAACAGAAGCTATGCTGCAGTAGATCGTCATCATCTATCAATAGATAGAGGATTGTGTATTTGCTATGCTACAACTATCAAAAATTTGCTTTTATTTGCCACAAGGTGTGTGGTATGTGCAAAGGAATGCGTTTGTGGTGCTGTTGGCATAGAGTGTAAATTATTATCTAGAGATTGCATCAACTCTGCTAAATCAACAGAGGTTAAACAGAGGTTAAACAGAGGTTAACAGAGTTTTTTTCTTCATGTTTTTAAGTGAAATAACTCTGAAATAATAATTTACACTCTATGACAAGTGCGTTGACAAGTGCGTTTTTAAGTGTCAAAAAAATAGATGTCAATAAATATGGAATCAACAAACGCATGCATGAGTCAGTGCAGCCAAGTTCACAACCATGTGTTGAGAGTTAAAATGGAGAGTCGCTGGCATTATATGCCCGTATATGTAATTGGCGTGGAAATTTGACATTCAACAATAAAAAAATTAACAGTAAATATGTTTTCTGTATATACAGTGCCGGTAAAAAAAATAGCACTGGAAACAACAGTTCAGCTATTATTAAAATAAAACTTATTTGAAGCAATTTGTTTAGCCGCTACTGTAATATAATATTACACGGAGTGTTCACTCTCTGAAAGTAAGATCATTGGTATCAAAATGTTATCCGTTATTTTTATGTTAAGCAATTTTGAGAGAGGAGTACGAATTAGTACGGTAAAAATAATAGCACTGCGCTTACGTTTCTGTTGAAAAACACCATTTTGCGTTTATCTTCTCAAAAGGTAGCATCAAAGTGTTTCGGTTTGTTCTAGTTGAATTGGTTTAAATAAAAAAAAATTTAAGTTTTAACTTATTTACAAAGCTATGGGTCGTGGAAAGCATTGCAGTGCCGAAAAACGCGAAATTATTCAAAGAATGATTGCAGAGGGTAAAACTTATGCAGAAGTTAGACATGCAGTTGGCTGTTCTAATAAAATGATTCGTAATGCCATAATCTATGCACCAAAAGTTGAAACTCGCGGACGAAAGCACGCTATGTCGCCGTTACTCGTCCAACGCTTAATACGGCAAAGTAAGAAGGAGCCGTTTAAACCAGCTACGGAGCTCAAAGCGGAACTAAATATTGCAGCATGTGTTGAAACTGTTCGTAGCCGTCTTAGAGATCATAATTTAAAGGCATGTAGCCCAAGAAAAGTACCTCTTTTAACTGCTAAGCATGCAACAAAGCGTTTGAACTTCGCAAAGCAACATTTGAACTGGCCAGTAGAGAGGTGGAGAAATATATTGAGGACAGACGAGAGTAAAATTGTAATTTATGGTGGCAGGGGTTCTCGTTCTTACGTTAGGAGACCTCCTAATGCAGAATACAACCCTAAATTTACTGCTAAAACAGTAAAGCGTGGAGGTTCAAGCATAATGATATGGGCATGTTTTTCCTTCTATGGAGTTGGTCCCATACATTGGATTAGGACCGTCATGGACCAACACGTGTATGTTGATATATTGGATAAAGTGATGCTGCCTTATGCAGAGGAAGAAATGCCGTTATTGTGGGTCTTCCAGCAGGACAATGACCCCAAACATACCAGCAAGAAAGCTAAAAAGTGGTTTGAGGATCATTCGGTGAATGTCATGGCTTGGCCAGCGCAGTCGCCCGACCTCAATCCAATTGAGAACCTCTGGACTGATGTCAAAAAAGCAGTTTCTGTTGCAAAACCGACCAACAATCAAACCCTTTGGGCTGCAGTTCAAGACTCCTGGAACAAAATATCAACCAAGAGGTGCCAGGATTTGATCAATTCCATGACAAGACGTTGTGCAGCTGTAATTGCCAACAAAGGACATGCGACGAAATATTAATTTTGGTCATTACATTATTTTCACCATTATAACTTTAATCTTAAAAAAAGTCTTTAATTTTGTCAGTTTTTTTAGGTTTAAAATGCAAAATGAAATAATACGAGTAGTGCTATTTTTTTTACCGCAAATTTTTTAAGTTATATTATAAAATCTGAAATATTTTCCAAAAAGAACTAATAAAATTTGTAATTCCTTTTTAACTACATTCCTGAAGTTGATTGTATTTATTGAGATCTTCACAAGTTGTTCGAAGGGATTTATTTAATTTTTACTTCATAAAAGAAATAACTTTTTGTGTTGGTGCTATTATTCTTACCGCAGCTGTATGTAATTTATTTTAAGCTATTTTAAATTTTTGAATTTAAAAGTTAATTTATTAAAAAGAAAAAATTATTAAGCTATCAAATCTATGTAACTGCGAAAAAGCTTCGCTTCTCTCGTGTGTCCAACGACGCAACTGTGTTTTTTTTTTTTTTGGTTGTCGCATAACTTTTATTTTTGAGGAATGGATTTTTAGGCTGACTTATAACAGTTATTTTCTGAAATGAAATTTTTTCGATTATTAGTGTGGAAAATCATGAAATAGTTGACATTTTGTTTTGGGATAAACTCACACAATATGACTTAATTTAGAACCTGATGTTAGAATTTGAAAATTTGCTTGTGACACTAGGGTGGACCTGGAAATGTGTTTTTCTTTTACATCAAATTTAACAACAAATTCAAAATCACCGACTTTCTAATTCTGCCACCGCATGTAAAAATGTGTAAAACATAAAAATATTTTCAGGGCCCACCCTAGTGTCACTTTAAAATTTATGAAATTTGAACATCAAATTCAAAATCAGCGACTCTCTAGTCCTGCCACCGCATGTACAAAGTGTGTAAAACAAAAAAAACATTTTTAGGGTCCACCCTAGGGTCACATACAATTTTTCAAATTCCAACATCAGATTCTAAATCAGCGACTCTCTAATTCTGCCAGCGCATGTACAAGTATTTAAAAAAAAAACAAAACATTTTCGGGGTCCACCCTAGTGTCAAAAAGTTTTTGAAATTTGAATATCAAATTCAAAATCAACGACTCTAATACTGCCCTACCTACTGTACAAAATGTGTAAAACAAAAAATAATTTCAGGGTTCAACCTAGTGTACCAAAAAATTTATAAAATTTTAATATCAAATTCGAAATCAGCGACTCCCTAATACTGCCATGTGAAAAATGTAGTAAGTAAAAACATTTTCAGGGTACACCCTAGTGCCAAAAAATTTCCAAATTCTAAATCAGCGATCCTCTAATTCTGCTAGCGCAAGGTATATTAATCCAGTAGCAGGATTCCCAAAAAAGTTAACGATAATAATAGTTGTCGTTATCGGCCATTGTGCATGCACAGTCATAGTAAATGACAGTTTTCGCTAGTTAACAACAGCGACAATCGCCGTTAAGACGTTTGGGAATCCCGCAGCAGGTATTATTAATAGCGACTGCGCTGCCGAGCTGTGGGCATTGAATGTCAAAAACAAGTGATGTACACCGAAACAAAACTAACAAGCAATTTTTTTGTTTTTAAAGCAAACATTTTCACGTCACATTGTTCTCATTAATGGGTTTCACAAGCTGTCGTATTTGGTCGTATTGTTGTATTGTGCTATTCTTTCACAATAGTTGTAAAATTTTTGTTGTTGGCCTCCACATAAACCTAATTTACGACAATATAATCTCGTTTGATATGTTTACTGTTTGCCGTATTTCACTAGTACTGTTTTTGTATCGAGTTTGTTATTTCCGCGTATATTTCATAACTAACTAAGCTTTATTTTTTATTCTTTGCGTTTAGTTTAGATTAGAAGATATTTTAGAAAGCTATGCGCCAGCTCATTATCGAAACCGCTTACACTTATATTCAATAAGTCGCTTTCTGCTGGAATTTTTTTGAAAGACTGGAAACTTGCATTTATTTCGCCCGTTTTTAAGTCCGGTCCTAAATTTTGTATTGATAACTATAGACCTATTGTTAAACTCTCGGTTAATCTTAAAATTTTAGACAAACTTATAAATAAAAGGATTTGTGCTGAAGTAAAAAATTTTATTATACCCGAACAGCGTGGGTTTTTTATGGGTAGTATGGTAGCATGGGTAGTAGGTCCACTACTACCAATTTGGCACTGTTTGCGAATTTTTGTATAAACTCAGTCGAAAAAGGGCAGCAAGTCGATGTACTGTACACTGACTGACTTTGTAAAAGCTTTTGACACTTTACCTCATAATGTTCTATTGTTTAAACTTGAAATGGGTAAGTTCTTATTTACATAAGAGACAACTTACTGTTAAAATTAATGATAGGTATTCAAAAACTATTTTTGATGATTTAAACTATAATTTTAAGTTCTGTAAAACCTTATTATATGCAGATGATTTAAAAATGTTTAAAAATATTAATAATTTATTTGATTGTACAAAATTTCAAAATGATATTAATACGTTTTTACTATGGTGTGATATAAATGGAATGAGCCTCAACTTTCCAAAATGTAAAATTTTTACTTGTTCACCTAAAGTGTACACAGTACTTAATGATTATAGTAATGGTAATGACGATATTTTTACTCGAGTCGATGTTATTAGAGATCGCGGCATATACGTATTTCGCTAAACTGACCACCAAA
Source organism: Coremacera marginata (assembly GCA_914767935.1). NCBI lineage: Eukaryota > Metazoa > Arthropoda > Insecta > Diptera > Sciomyzidae > Coremacera > Coremacera marginata. The sequence goes on from OU612045.1 coordinate 151,705,614, forward strand.
CTGACCTTTGATTATCATAGGGAGTATATTATTTCTAAGGCAAATTCAAAATTTTGCTTCTTAAAGCAGAATTCTAGAGAATTTACAGACCCGTTCACATTAAAGGCACTCATTCTAAACATGGTTAGATGCCATCTGGAATATGTTAGTCTTGTCTGGGATCCTTTTTACGATTCTCAGATCAACCGCCTTGAAAGAATACAGAAAAAATTTACTAGATTTGCTCTTCGTCATATGTTTTCTTGGGAAACTATGCCTGAATACACTACGCGCTGCCAGTTGTTAAACTTTAAAAGTCTGCAACAAAGTATTTTGTTTATTAAGGATATGTTTGATAACCAAATTAACTGCTCTGAATTGTTGGCGCTTATTCCTTTTTACGCTCCTTCAAGATTGCTAAGGGAAAGAAAAGAAGCTTATTTTATATTAATTTCCATCGAACTAATTACGGCAATAACGAGCCTATCACTAAATGTTTACATTTTTGCAATTTAGCTGGATATAAAATTGATTTCTGTTCTCATAGAGATATTTTTAAACGTGATTTCAACTATGCAAGTTAAATTTAAGTTAATCTGTAATATATCAAGTTATGTCTGTTAGGGTTAAGCCCAGTAAATCAATAAATAAATAAAATTGTTTTGGTGCCATGCGTAGTAAAGGAGGCCTTCATGACCACCCTAGCCCTAAAGAGTTCAACTATAGGCTTCGAAAATATCCTTTAGGTATTTCTTTTCATTTTTAAATCACTTCTTTACATTGCTTAGAAATAGTTAGAGATAATCTGGTGTGTTTCCACAGTGAGGTTATATTTAAGGAATGTTATTAGTTTGTCTGATTGTATTGATACACGAAATGATTTTTATTTCACCATACAGCACGAAGTACAGAGTATTTAAACTCAACTCAAGATCTCACCGCCCTCGTTTGGCGCAGATTTGAATAATGCTGAAACGGAGAATGTTCTTAAAATCATTGATGCCGGCGATAATATATATGAAGAGGACGAATTTCCACAAGAACTGAGCAGTGCGCATAAGGACGACGAGGAAATCGATATTCTTCACGAGGATGCACTTGAATATGTAACTGGCTCTGAATCATAAGGCGGTTAAAGTTGGAACAACATATGAGTACAGATTGCTCATTCACTTTTGTTGATCAAATTTCCCAAGGCAGCTTGGAAAAACCACTCGCTGGATTTCTTGGCAAAATAGTGCAATTGCAGTTTTAACAATGCTAACGGCAAAAATATTGTTGTTTGTCAAAATTATCAAACAATGTTAATGAATTTGTGTGATGGTATAGATTTACCAACAGAGGTAAAGCGCCTCTTCCTAAGATGCAGAATGTGTTTTAGAATAAAAAATTTTAAATAAAAGACTAATTAATCAAAAACTGAAGCAAAAAATTTTAGGAAATAAAAACTCTTAAAATTCCACCTCTAAAGTGATTGTTTTAATTTTGATTGAAAAATGAGGTGAAATAGTATAAAAATTTAGTAATTTTTCTAAATTTTAATAAATTTCATGTATTTAAAACTTTTCCGAAATAAGTACCCACTTATCTTTTTAAAAGGTTGTTACATTTTGCAACATTCGGTTCTTTTAATAAATTTAAAATAGTGTTAATATTTTTGATATTAATAATTGTGCATTTATTGTGCCATAGCTTATGTTGAAATCCATTCACTTTTTTTTGTTTTTAAAAATCTGCAAAAATTAACTATTAATCTGAATATTTAAAATATGCCGGTTTAAAAATTATTTTTCCCCTTTTCAGAAAAATCCCTTTTTTATTTCAGAAAAACAACATCGTTAAATGTCATCACCTCATTTTGACATAATATGCCCACAGCTGAACAGCTGTTTCAGCTCGATTAATACTACCTTCCCTTATTCTTGCCATATTCTTTTCTAAAAAAAAAAAATTTCTAAAGAATAACAGTTATTTATATGTAAATTGCATTTTAACCGATTTTAATCATTACTTTTAACCAATTCCAAAAAAGTTGCATAGCAGTTATGTCCATGCTTTAAAACCAGTGTGGGCCAGCTCTTATGCACGCATGCATCGTGAACCCCGTCTGTCTCTGTCACTCTTACATGTGCGCGCCCTACCGCACGACTGAAAGACCAGTTGAAAGTGTTTTTTTGGCCGACACTGTTTCAAAAGAGTTAGAACTTTGTAGAAGGGCTAAAAATGGGTAACGGGCTACTTGGAGTTATACCTGAGATGTCAAAGTTTTGTTAACGGATTCTCATTACCTCCATTAATGTTTAAAAAGTTTTTTTTTGGGTTTTGAAAATTTGATAAATTTGAGGATCTAGGTGGGAGCTTTTTTGGGCAAATTCAAAGTGTCTTAAACAACTCACATACACATCACTTTCGAAATTAGTTTGAAACAATTTGATTTGAACAACTTTGATTTTTCTAATCCAGAGCTAAGCAACTTGTGTATCTAAGTCGGGTAAGTTAATTCTTAGAAAATACGCAAATAGTTTCCTTAAAATTTTAGCACGCAAATTTCAAAGCAAGACCGATTTTTTTCTATGTAGTCTAATTTTCATTTTGGTTGTTATTCCTTAACATGATTTGAAAGAGGAAAAATTTATCCGAACTTTAATATATTCAAATTTTCACCTTTGAATTGCGATACGACTCCAAAAACCACTGTTCTATTTTTAGGTAGTTTTTTTAATGTTTTCTCAACCTTTTAAAAGTGGAGTTGTGTCGTTATTGACCGGATGTTTCAATTAATTTGCTGCAAAAATTATTATTTTTTTCGAAACCAATTTTACGTTAAGAAAGTGTATTTTGTTATTTTTTATCATTTCCAACTCACGGTTTATAAGTAAATTTAACGTGCAAATTTAAAAAAAAATCTGTATCTAGGATCTCCGATGTGATCCAGGGATGCGACCACTCGCGTTGTACTCCTTTAGGCGCCCATAAATACTTATAGAATTTTTCTACCAAAATTTTGACGGTCACAGTGCATAATTATTATTTTTATCTTATAATTTGCCTTGATATATATAATATAAGAGTTAAAATTAATTTGAAATTAAAACAAAATGCTAAAGAGTTGAATAAAATTATTTAAAATAATATAAAAATTAATTAATTTAAGAGTAGATATTTTAATGCGCCTGATGAAAACCTGTTTAAATTCTCAATACAATTAAATATTTAATTTTGTTTTTTTTTTATTTACTATCGATTGCTTGCTTTTTAAATAAACTTTGCTTTGGGCTGCAATTTGCACATAAATATTTTAATTGCTTGTGCTACAATTTAAGTAAGCAAATTTTGATAATTGCACGAGCTATTTTTTTTCCTTTTTAATTCAAATGTAATCTCAAGTTCTTTTCATATCAACTTATTGCATTGCAAACTGATTTCGTTATCTTTTTTTGTGACATTCCTAACAATTTTTTTTTGTGTTTTTTTTTCTGTATAATATTATTCATTTACTACATTATTTATATGTTATTGCATATATAAATAAATATATATATATATATATTTATTTTACTACGGCTAGTAATACATTTGTCTTAATATACAATATTTAGTTATTTACTTTTAAGCCTTAAACTATGCAAAAATTTGCTTTTATTGTTACATGCAACTGTTTTTCTTTTGTTTTTAAATAGTTGATGAAAATGGTAACAAGTAGTTAGGTAGTGTAAAATTATATGAAATACGTTCAAATTAAAACTAAAATAAATGTACAGTTTATATAAAAGTTGGTATAGAAAAAGTTTTGGTGATACTTTTTGCTTATTACTTGTTGTTTGTTTATAAAAAAAGAATCATTGTTTACACAAAGCATTAAAATATATGTATATAAAATTGAGTATAAAAAAATACGTATAAACATTTACAAATATATAATAATTATTTAAAATAATATTAAAAAAAAAAATAGAACAGCCTTCATTTACTAAAAAATATATTAAAACACTTTAAAATTTAACTAAGTTGGTTTGTTTTCGTTCGAAAAAGAACTGAATTCTTTGTCGGTTAGTTTTAATTTTCTACAGAATTGGCGCGCAATTGACTGTAGCAACCTTGGCAGACGCGCACTGGCTTAAGTATGCGTAGTCTGGAGATTTCAGACTCAAAACGGCTGCATTTGTTGCAGAACACAAGGCCGCAATTGCGACAGTGATGCTTGCGCTCGTACAGATTGAATCTAGGAGGGAGAGAGAGAGAGCGAGAGAGAGAGTAAATACATTTTTAAAATATTTTTTTTTATAAGACCAAATTCTATATTTACTTGACGTGGCATTTGACGCACTGATCGGCGCCCTCATCTTTGAGCCAATGATCGGCCACACCACGTCCTGGCTGCTCGGTGACACACCAAGAAAAAATTCGGCCGCGTGCATCACCTAAAGTTACAGTTTATTTTTGTTTTAAATATGTTTAATCACTATTGTATCCAGCGCCTAACTTACCAACATATAGTATTTTATGGTCCTTTGATACTGTCAACGCTGTGATGCTAGCTGGCTCTGCATTATCCTTACGATCATAAGCGGTATGCATGGTGAGTTTGGAGCGAAACATTAATTGACGTTGCCATTTGAAACCTTAAATTAAAACAGATAACATTATTAACAGGTTTATTTATTTAAGGTTCCGAACATAGTGAACGCCTGTTCAGACAGTCAGGCAGATCAGATCAGGTTTTCACATTGGAGTAATAAATAAAGTCTTTTCTGATCTGATCTGCCTGCCTGTCTGAACCGGCGTTCACTATATTTGCAATCTAGGGCAGCACTTTGAGGGAGATCTTTCAAAAAATTAAATATTTATTTAAATCAGGGAACGAAAATAAACGGAACGTTATTTTATTGTTCCGTAGAAATCATGACTCATCATTCCATTACGTATATGTTTGTGTACACGAATGCAAAACACATACACTACACTACGTGGTATAAAAAAAAATTAACACAAACATTATAATTTTGTACCGTTGGACAGGAAATTTTGTTTTTTGTATGGGGACCCAAAGAAGGATGGTAGATAGAGGGTAGGTGTGTTCAGTATAAATGTTGAGAGCTGAAAAATAATAAGACCAGCTCATATATTTGACCAGTTGCGGAAAATATAAACTATTTTCGACAGTTTTTATGTTTTTTGTATGGTGACCCATAGAAGGTTGGCTGATAGGGGGTAGGTGTGCTCAGAAGAAATGTTGAGGGGCTAAAATAATAGGACCAGCTAATATAGTTGACCTCTCTAGGTGTCCAGTTGCGGGAGATATAAACTATTTTCTACAGTTTTTGTGGAAAGACTGTATCGATTCAAGCATGTCAAGAGCTCAATAATGAAAATTTGCAAGCAAATAAACTTTTTTTTTAATTTCCGTTAACTATTAACTATCTAACTATTTTACTAATAAACGTAAGTAAACGAAGTCGCAGTGCTTGCATTTAAAAACTTAAAAAATTTACTTTCATAAAAGATTTGGGAAAGGAAAAAGTGGAATGAGTAAAAAGAAGAAAAAATAGCTGCTCTAAGCGGATTAAAAGAGAATTGGCCAAGGAAAAAAACAACGTAAAGTAAATAGGAAAAAATTTGGTTGTTTTTCCTTTAAATTTCCTTTAAATTTGAATTTTATAAAGAAAAAAACGTTTTTTTCGACTTTAGGTGCTCAAACCTTTTTAAGTTGTGACTTTATGGCAAAACTTTGTGCTTATGACTTGAACAAAATTAATTTTTTCCTTTTCAAAAAGTTATTAAGTTTGGTAATCGGTGTGGAGGTATGTTACTTATGGATTAAAACGTAATGACACCTATAATTTTTGTTTTTCCCTCGTACCTCCCTAGGGGGGCATTTGCGACCACCCCCACACATACGATTTTTGCTCGTCTCATCTCGAGGAATCACCCCCTGCATTATTGTTCTCTAAGTCTGGGACACCCTGTATAAACTATTTTCCATAGTTTTTGTGATTTTTGTATAAGGACCCAATCTAAGTGTGGCAGATAGAAGGCAGGTGTGCTGAAAAGGGATGTTAAGGGGCAAAAATAATAGGACCAGCTCATATATTTGACCCCTCGAGAAGTGCAGTTGCGGGAGATAAACATTTTTTTTGATAGTTTTTGCTTTTATTTTTGTATGGGGAACCAAAGAAGGGTGACAGATAGATGGTAGGTGTGTTCAGTAGAAATGTTGAGGAGCAAAAAATAATAGAACTCAAAAATATATAAGGGCTCATATATTTGACTCCTCTAGAAGTCCAGTTGCGGCTTATATAATCTATTTGGTATTTGAAAAAGTTCGCTTACAAAATTTGACCAAAACTGAAACACAGTTTTCTTATATTTCAAAGGAGCTTTATTAAACCAAATATGTGCCGTTTTGATTGATAACCTTTTGCCATTTTTGTTGCTAAAGCCATTATTCCATATGTTTAGAACTTCTGGTTTTTCTGAGCGAAATACTTATCCAAGTGCGTTTTGCAGGCCTCCACAGAATTTAAATCTACACCATTAAGAGAGTTCTGCAGAAATCGAAGCAAATAATAATCTGAAGGTGCAAGGTCCGTGCTATATGGTGGATGCATCAGAACTTCCCAGCCAACCTCTCTCAGTTTCTATCGGGTCATCAAAGATGTGTGTGGTCTGGAGTTGTCATGATGAAACACAACACCTTTTCTGTTCACCAATTCTGGCCGTGTTAATTGAATTGCTTGCTTCAATCTCGTTAATTGTTGACAGTAGAGAACAGAATCAATCGTTTGACCAGGTTGTAAAACTCACAATGAACAATATCCTTCCAATCCCACCAGACGTACAGCATTATCTTTCTTGGTGTCAATCCTAGCTTTGCCACCGTTTGTGAAGCTTTATCTTGCTTCATCCATGATCTTTTTCGCACATTATTGTCGTAAGGGATCCACTTTTCATCGCCCGTAATCATTCGCTTCAGAAATGGTTCGATTTCGTTCCTTTTAAATTCCTTTTAATTAAATGGTTTTCTGTTAGTTCATGTGACACCGAAACATCGAGCTTTTTTGTGTATCCAGCTTTCTTCAAATGGTTGATAAATCTTTGTTGATTAATGTTTAGTTCTCTAGCAACGTCCACGCTGATTATGTGCCGGTCTGGCTCAACTTTTTCCATGATTTCATTGGCTTTTTCATTGATTGGTAGACCAGAGCGATGTGCATCTTTTACATCCAAATTATAAGACCGAAAACGAGCAAACCCCTTCACTGCTGTTCTTCTAGTTACAACATCGTCTTCGTAAGCTTCGCAAATTTTTTTCAGCAGCCTGCGACTTATTGTTACCTTTTCTATAATAACGCCTTTTCTATAATTTCGTCTGGCAACAAATTTCGGTACAAAATTTCAGTGAGAGAAAGAGAGTTTGGTTTACTTCATATGAAAACGGTATTGCCAGACAAAAAACCCCAAGTGACCAACTTTCTAGTAAAATTAAACTTGTCACTTTTTAAACAAGATATAGCAATGCCGGATGCAATAAATATTACCAGAGATATTACATTATACCATCGTAGGACATTGTTTGTTTTTTGCGTTCAAGCACACAAACTATAACGCTACAGAATAATCAGTGAAGTCACCAATGCTACACAACGTTAACGTACTGTTCTCTATTCAGTACGTTAACGATAACAAGTTAACTGTTATTTAGGCCAAAATTTAATACATTATACGGTCACTTAACACTTTAATAAACTCACCCTTGCGCAGTGAATGCTCCCCCTTGAGACGTTCGTTGTCAACGACTACAAAGCTGTCGGTTAAACTTGTATCAGATTTACTGGGACGTATCGTGCGCTGCTCATCGCCAGCAGCACTCTCTGCATTAGAAAAAAATATTGTTAAAAGTTTGAAAAAAAAAATTCCTTATTTCTCCCAACAAACCTTCATCGGCTTTGCGCCTCATTGTTTCCACCTCATCGACTGTGGATGAGGATTTCATTTCATGCAAGGATTTTGTACCTGTTACCGAACTCTTGCGTCTTTCACTGTTTTGTATTTCTTTGTGGGCGCTGTCATTTGATTTTTGACTGTGCTCGGAAGCCTCCGATATGCTGCTCTCAGATGCGGACTTGGCAATTGCTGCAAGATGGGAAGAATTCAAAAAGTTCTACACTAAAAAAACAAACTATTTGCTTACGGCTCTCCTCCTTGGTCGACAGGCTCTGCATCTGTTTAAACAGATCCAAATTCTTGCCTTCAGCTTTACTGCTCGCAGAGCTGTCTGCGTTGGACGCTTTGTCCTTATCGAAGCTCTCCGGCTTTTCCTGTGAATTCACCTCAGCACAACGTTTAAGCTTACGATCAATGGGTACCTGCGTATACTCCAGAGACCACATCTGTTAAAAAAATTATGAATTTCAAAGAAGTGCTTTATAAAGACATCAAATTTCAAACTAACTCTCACTACACCATCCGTGGAACCGGTGATGACAACATTCTGTTGATCCCACTCGCGTATCTGCGAGAAAGAAACACACAGTATCTGCTGCATGCGGTCAGCGCTGCCCACGCTTGTATTCACCGTAGCCAAGGCATCGCCATTGATGGACCACACATGTAGCCAGGTTGCCGAGCAAGTCGCTATATCGCCCGTCAGCTCATTGATGGCAACGGCCGCAACAACGCCAACATGAGAGCGCAATTGACGCACAAAAGTAAAGCGTGTCATGTCCCAAACAATGGCAGTGCCATCTCGGGATCCTGAAACAATGACATTGTAAGCAGCACTGGCAGCCAAACAGCTGACAGCATCTGTGTGTCCATGCAGCGAATGACGCACAGTCAGACTTTTGCGATTGGCATCAAATTTCCAAATGGTCACCACCGAGCTAGTACCTGCGGTCACAATCATTTTGGCATTGGGACAAGCGCAGGTGAGAATTTCTCCAGAATTTTGTGCAGCAGCCTCGGAGACAAAGGAAGCACGATCCGAGTCATAGAGACCAATGCGCAGCGAGTGATCGGCAAAGCCCCAGGCGATATATTTTGCATAGGTCGGCGGCATCATGACCTGAGTTTGACATAAAGCAAACATTAGATTAATAAAATAAAAACAAAAATTTATGTCAGCGACCTTATTCTGTTCTACTGCAAACACAGTCTTATCCGGTTGTATGATTTGACCCACCGGTCCTTTTAACTCTTTAATGGGCTGCAAACTAGGCTTCAAGTTGTCCAAATTGTGAAAAAATAAACGATCTGATTGCAGCACTGTCGTATTGCCCTGTATAAGCGCACCCGGATCAATTAAAGTTGAATGTCTGGAGTTGGTCATTTTTTTGGCCGGATGAGCCTTCTTAAATAATTGCTTTGGTATCTGCCCAAAGTTGTTTATGAAACCAATAGTGGCATTTTTCTTCAAAGGATCATCAATACTATCAAATAGAGTTTGAGTCAAAAAAAAAAAAAAACAAGAGAAATAGTTATCATACTTGTAGATGTCAACGTTGCCCTCGTAAAACAGATGATGGAAAACATTGGTAGCTTCAACGGCTGCGGGTCCCTGTTGTTTGCAGCCAAAGATTAAATCTATCCACTGCAAGAAATTTTAAATAAAAAAGTTATATTTTTTAGCTTTAAAAAATGATGGTTTATATCTTTCCATAACTTACCAAATGTAAATTTTGACTGACATAATCACACTCCAAAGCACTCCGATGCACTCTTATGAATTCTTTTGGATCTTGTTTAGCCCATGGTGGAAGTACGACGTGACATAAAGTTTCGCCATTTTGTTTTGTACCTAAAAGAAATATTTAATGTAGCTATAATTAATGAGGAGATTTTAAAAGTTTATTTATAAAATAAGGTTAATTTTTGGAGTCCGTGGATGGACATGTATACACTATTGTATACTTGTGGATGGACTTGTATACTATACAATATACAGCTTTTCGCTATACAGCAGAATTTTATTCCAGTTGTTTCTTTGGCTATAAATCATAACTTTTGAACAATGGGGCATGGCACCTCCATACAACTTTAAAATTTCAAATGAGATAGCTTGAAACGTATAAAAGCTACAGTTTAAAAATTGAGAACGGGAGTATACAACTCCCATATTACTCTGAAACTTGAAATGCAAAAACTCGTCACGTATAGATTGGAAAGTAAGGTGTGGCACCTCCCAAGCAACTTTAAGTTTAAAAATGCGTTTACTTTCTAGAAATAAAAAGTGTAAGCTTAAAATTGCGAACGGCTTAATTACTTAAAATAAATGAGAGAGATTGAAAAACGGGGTGTTTGACTTCCAGAATAATTTAAAAATTTTATATTCTTTAAGAGCTTTTCACTTACAGACTAGTATCGCCTGTAGCTGAAATTCAACCATATCAAAATGAATTTTTTTTTTGGTTCTGTTTTTTTTGCTGAACGCATCAACTTTCTTTATGAATTCGCCACCAGTTCCGTCACTAAAAAGAGAGCAAAATGTGAGTGGTAAACTGAAAACAAAAAAAAGAGTATATGTCGTCGTCAAGTGTCGAGCTTTCTTTCTCTTCACTTTGTGCGGATCTGCAGCGTTTATATGGAACTTTTTTTGTGTGCTTGGCCGACAAATATAAACAGTTTTTTTTTTCTTTCTTCGCTCATGTGCGAACGTAACCAAACTCATACCGCAGTTTAAAAAAAAACAAAAATCTAACGAAGCAATGCCGAACGTTTTTTCTTTTTGGTCTTTCTCTTCTTTTTGTGCGGATCTTCTAGGGCAGGCCTGGGCATTCTAACAGTCACATTTTATCTTGTCTTGTTAGTATTGGTGCGCTCTCAAATCGCGCACACTGTGTTCATACAATTTACAGCGCAAAGTGACATAGGTCATCATAGCATCACCGTCAGCGAACCACTGGATTATATTCTCTTGTGTTGTGAGCTTTGTGTACATGTGAAAAGTTCCGCTCAGAGAGCGCTCAGTGAGCAATGGAGCGCCCATGCCTGTTCTAGGGACTAAACTTGACAACGGGTTCATAATTAAATTTACCTTTGTCATTTCTAGAACACAGCATGGGTTTTGCAGCTAATAATTTTATACGAGGGTCATTCTAAAAATTTCCTAACATAGTAGTACAGCCATTTGGGAGAAAGAAACGGTTACCTGGAATGTTTTTCGGGAGTTTTGAAAATGGGTAAAATGGGTTTTCGAATTTCAACTTTTCCACCTCGTATTTTTGCAGCTCGCGCCTCCATATTGGCAAAATGGCGCCTAAAAGCAGTTTTTAGCCAATATCTTCTTTCCGACTCATTTCACGAAAAAAGCATATATGTACCAAATGCAACTAGAGAAATTTCCTACAATTCATGTTATTAACTTTTTTTTTCGTAAAATCATTAGTTTTAGCGTATCGCTAAAGTGGAGCGCCGCAAAGTGTTTTTCAAATAAAATAAAAATTTTTTGTATTAAAAATTTATATATTGTATTAGATTGCGTTAAGCACGTATGATACTTCATTTTTTTGTCCAATTTTAAAATCTGGAAACAAGTGGCGCGTGGGCAGGACAGACATATTTTGTAAGAAAAGGATAAACGTTGTTACTTTTTTATTTCTGGTGTTTTTAAGAGCAGCTGCATTTAATAAATTAATATTAGCTACGCACATCACTTCCAATTCTGCATACATTTGTCTTAAATAGTTTTGTTTGCTCTAAAAAAGTCAAATTATATATTAACAGCACAGTAAATATTTGATCGAAACTTAACGAAGAACGAATTGAAAGAAACGGCAAAAAAATGCAAATAAAATACTGTCCGTCCTACAAATTTTTCTCCAAATTTGTACTCTCTCACACCAATTGGATCCATGCATTCGTACTACTTGAACTGCTCTGCAAAAAAATTAAGTATCATACAGGCTTTAGATTTGTATTTAAAATGCTTAAATACTTGGGATCCGGCGTGTCCCGCGGAATTGTAAGCGATAGTTGCGAATAAATCGGTTGAGCTATTCAATGTTCAAAAATTGTCGAAATTGTTTCTTTTGAGGTTTTTTATATGATATTTAAAAAAAAAGATGTATTTGGGATTTGCAGAAAAAAACACAAACCATTTATTTTAATGTTAAATTTGGTGAAGAATCTGATACTGGACTTGAAATCACCGAATAATTTAGTGCGGTGCCACCAAACTCACTGCAAAATTGAGATTTTTCGATTATATTCATCTCATGCTTACCCATTAGGTGGATCGTGATGTTTTTCAAAAACTTTTTATTTTAGTTACTGTGTACACAAAATAGTCTTTCATATTGCATAAAAAGTTTTTGAAAATTTATCAGGATTGACGTAATGGGCATTGAAAAATTGCGGAAATATGCGGTAATAATATGCTGAAAGAACCTGGTAATTGTGAGCCGGTGCATAATACACGTTTTGATGAAATAGCTTTCTTCTTTTGCAAATGGGGACTTTTACGGGGGTTACAGCTTTCAGTTTGTCCAATAATACTGCATAGTATGCTACAGTTAAAGTTCGAACCATTTCCAGGTAGTCAACTAGGAATACGCCCTTGGTATCCCAAAAAATAGTTGCAATTATCTTTCCGACCAAGTGCAGCATCATTTCCTTCATTTGCCAATTTTGAGGGATTGTTACTTGGTGTCATAGACACGGGTTGACATGGTGTATTAGGAACTCCTTTTAATTGAAGTTGCCGGTCAAGCACGATTTATTGCTCAAACTGTTCAGGGGCCCTACTCTCTATTGCGATGCGACAAAAAAAATTCGCAAAATTGATTTGACTGTACGGACTTGCATACACATCGCATTTAATTTTCGCATCGCATTGATTGGCGCATCGCAATATAGAGTAGGGCCCCAGTTCGTGTTGCTCCGCATGGATATCTATATGTTTTTACTTTGTAAAGCATAAACGGGTCCGTGATGGAGTATACACATATGTGATGGTTGTCCGTTCCATAATCTATTACCCTTGGTCCGTAGACCCGAATAATTAAGCCAACATGGCAGGTGTATTCGTAAAATTACGATTTATATGCAAAAAGTATCAAAAAAAAAAAAAACAAAGGTAAGAACAAATTTTGACGACATTTAATACAAAACTAACGATGCGTTCTGACCAAAAATAGAAGCATAACTAAGAACACTCTTCCGACTTACTTGTCCGAGTTAAAGACGACCAATATAGCTTGAACGGTTTTCATATGTCATCAAATCTAATGATGTCATAATTATTCAGAAACTGCAAACTTACAAATGGGTTATTTCGGTAACAAAGCGTTTCCGAGCATATCTGCGCAACAATTTTTTTTTTTTATCTCTCGACATAACCTATTCGCACTTTTTATCTGTACCCGTGTAAGAAAAATAGCCTGTATGGTATGAAAAATATTTCTTTTCTTACCCAAATCGAAATTGTTGGAATTTGTGATAAACTCCGGGAGGTAAAAAAATTCAGGTATCAATTCTTTAACGTCTGCCATATTTAAATTCGAAGCGGATTGCCAAGCCTCCTTTAAACTGTGAAACATGCGATCGGCTAAATCAAAATGACCACCTTGGAGACGCAAAAAATGTTGAGTAAAAGGTTCCAAACGCACCAGATACGAACAGACAATCATAGCAGAGCTGTAATGGGTGCCATAGTGATAAGGTGGCGTTTCACCATGTGGATCATCCCATTCCTATGCAAAAAAAAAAAAAAAAATGTTTAAGAAAAATTTAAAAAATATTTGGATAGAAAGAGAACCTTAAATCGTTTCTGAAATTGTTCCAAGCGTTCTTCCGACTGCGCGCCCATAGGTTTTGAGAAATCACGGAATGTTTTGGGACTGCTAAAGTCAAGATCTTCAGAGTCATAATCAGCGAGAATCCAAGGAAAGACTGGATATTGCATGAGATCATTGTAGGAGCGACCAGCCAGAGTATTTAAATGCATCAGATATTGAAAGTTGGAAATTTCACCGCGCTTAAAAACAAGAAATAAAGAAAATATTTGAAAATTATTATAAAAAACGGTATGGTTAAAGCGAACCAAAAACTTACCACCCAGCGCTGAGTCACAGAAGTCTCACCAATGAGACTGCTAAATATGCCCGATGTTTGTTCAACGCTGGCGGTGCGTTTTTGACCAGCTACTGACTGCTGCGCATTATCATTAATGGCTGTAGCATGCGCCATAAAACGCTGATAGACCTAAGAAGGAAAAATTTACAGAAAATAGATTAAAAAAATTAACAAATTTACCTTATTTCTGACTTTGCGCGGAAAGCTTAACAAATAGTTGCGTCCATCTTCAGAGAAGACCTCCAAAGCAATGGGCTGTAGCAAATAGCGTCGCTTATGCACCTCACGTATTTCCTCGTAAGAGAACTTCGAACACTGACGCATTTTAACTGATCGCGTTGAGCCACCAGAGTTGGGTATGATGGGCTCATAGGCGCCTGGAGGCAACGTGTCAATATCACGAATTTCACGATTTTTCAGCAGCGTAAAACCATCCACTATATAGCAATGTTCCTTGCCGAACAGCAACAGACCCTCGGTAGTGTCCAAACCTTGTATGCGAGCACAACGAAACATGAAAGAGATCTTTTCTTGCTCCTCAAGCAAACGCAAAAAGGTTTCATTATCCGACATCATTGACATATCCTCATCTTCCTCGTCGATTTCTTCTTGCGTGCCACTGCTGCCATCTAGCGACTCTTGAGTCTGGGCGTGTGTTGGATGTGTTAGTTTGAGCGACTCTAGAGGCGTCTGTGGTGGTGTGTTGCTACTGCCGCCAGGCTCACTTCTTGAGGCATGCTGCAGCAGCATATTTTGTTGTGACTTTGGCGCTTGCACATTGCTGCCATCCACGGAATGTTGCTGCTGCAGCGACTGTTGATGCTGCAACAGCGAATCAGTCTCGCAGAGTATGCGGGGCGGCTGCTGGCAATGCGTATAGTAAATTTTCGAATCGAAACTGGTGGCAACCTTGTATTTTAATTGACGCTAACAGAATTCAAAAATAAGTTATATATATTCAATAGTTAAAAACATGATAGGCCTACATTATCGGACAGCTCAAGTTCCGGCCTGTACGGATATTGCAAATAGAAAATCTCATTGCGCATGGTTTTCTTGCGCATGCGATGTGGACCCTCTGTAGTATCCAGAATCCATTTGTCCAGCGTGGAGCTGCCCTCAGGGCCCCAAAGGCCACGTTCGCGCGTTAACTCCGTCTCTGATTGTATCCAGTCTTGATAAACATAACGTTGCGTGTGCTGCAGCGTCTGTATGTACTGCTTGCAGCGCAACTCCCAGAGATCCCTTAAAAGAAAATGTAAAAAAAAAATTATAGAAATAATTCCGAGAAATTTGTAGAAATCCCCACCGTATCAGCTGCACATGCACCGCATTGCATTCAAAAGCCAGCTCACGACTCATTGATGAACGTATGCGTATCATCAGCTCCTCTTTCTTGACTTTGGTGCGACTAGCCAGGCGTGTTAGGCCGCCTGTTACCTTTTGTATCTTCGATTGTATTTGATTGTGCAGTTCCCATGGAATGCGATACGAAGCTTTGCGTTCTGCCTCTACATAGTTAAACCAGAGTTTCGAAGCGAGTTCCATGACCTGTTCACGTGTCGTTTGCAAATCGGGTGCCTTGGAATTTGCTGGCGGTGGCGTCAGCGATATTTTGAATACCTCTTCAATAGCTGGCTTTTTACAAACATACAATTCTTCCCAAACGCGGAAAGCGGCTCCAACAATTAAATTGCGACCCTGTGAATATAGCAAAAAATCTTGAAGAAAACTAGACGAAACACACACACGGCTCTACGATTGCAACTAATACAAAAGGAACAAAACGATTAAAGAAGGAATATTTAAAACATCGATCGTATGAGAATGAAAATTAGATCGGTTAAAAAAGAAGAGCAAGTAGAGAACCGTATATAGAAAGCCAATTGTTTTTTTTATAATTGTATTATAAAAAAAAAATCATTGATGGATCAACTTCTATTTTAAACTAAATTATTCAATATTTAAGCTAGTCAAGGACATAAGTATTGCTTTACGAAACTTTTAAACTGGATTTTTCGACCAAATTTTTAATTTGTTTAATAAACTCTTCGGTATTGAATAGTTTTTAGTATTACAAGTAACGTAATTTTTGGTTTTAGTTCTAGATAGAATATCGTAAATTGCTCTAAAAAATGTCCAGCAAAGTTACTCTGAGTAGCCGCCATTTTTTTTAATGAATTGATATATATATAGGGAAGAGTCGGCATGAATGGGACACTTTAGGCATTTGGTTTATAATTATGTTATTCAGTTGCGAATTTCGAAACAAACTAAATATCCTTGGTAAGCTGCAACTTTGGAGAACAAACTTTTGCAACTTTTAGGTGTGTAGATGTAAATCATATTTTTTAATTAACAATAATTATATTTCATGATGACACATATATTTTTACTTATAATAATAACGATTTCTATTTTTCCGATATAAAAATTGTATTTTTTGATTTATATGAAAATATTTTGGTCAATAAAATTTGTTCACTTAAAATCGAATAAAATCAAAAAGTCATGCAAAGTATAATAAAAAGTAAAGTACAATAAGCTTCAAGCGCAGCTTTTTAATTTCGAATTTTATGCTTGGAGGAAACATTTTGTTTGTTTTGTGACATTTTATCTGAAGTGTCATTTTGTTCAATGGTTTTTTATCAGTTATCACCGATTTCATTGCTCGAAGGCAATTGCATAGTTTTGGATTCTATGCTTGGACATTTTTTTTTTTTTTGTTTAGTGACATTTAATTTAAAAAATTATTGGAAATTTATATTCTATTCTAAATGTAATGGGAAACAAACATAAAAGGCAATTTCAATTGAGAACACAAAAAACATTGAGCCGTGTACCACAAATAAAAAAGAAAAACAATTGTGAAGACTTAAAAAAAAATTGCGGCTCAAATGTCACGGCTTAAAAATATGAACGAAGCATATTATTATACTATAAAAATAACGTCCACATAAAAAAATATTTTGAAGTGTCCCATACATGGCGAATAAAATTGTTCCATTCATGCCAAACGGTCGCAATTTTATCGACCTACATTTTTTTTATTTGCGTTTATTTTTTAAATCATTTTTTTCTTTTTCACTGTCCCATTCATTACTATGTCCCAATTATGACTACATTACCTTATAAGAAGCTGGTGTAATTATATTTATTCGAAAAATTCGTGAAAAAAACATTTTCAGGATAGTCAATTTAGGATCATGGGTCACGGTGCCGACGCACAGTGAGTTGAGTCTATACAAATTTGGGACAAAAACGCTGATTTCAGGAATGCTTAAGTTTTTTTTTGATCCGGCTACTGTTTTAGTAGCCCGATAACCCAGCTAAACATCGGGTTTTTAGAGATAGTTTTTAATATTAAAGGAAACTCAATTTTGTTTTTGAGGATAATAAATACATTGATCTCAAAAATGCACTTGATATTTTATATCGATAACGGTTTTAAAAAAACCTTGTTTTTGAAAAACCGTTTAGAAAAATCTAACCTAATTTTGAATTTACGGTATACCCAAAAAAAAGTAGAGATCTTTAAGGTATTAATAATAATTTACACTTATATAGCTTAACTTACTTGTATATAGCTCTGTTTATATACATATATATATATATATATATATGTAATAGTAATAGAAAATATATACAATTTTTAAAAAGTTGCAAGGTTTCAAGGGATCAAATAATGGTGAACCAAATGGAAACCTGTATTTTTTATTGCATATTCGTATACTCCAAAAATACGAAATTCTGACTGATTTCCGTATTTTTGTCTGGAGAATGCAATAAAAAAGGAGGATTTTGTGCTGAATCGCTGGTCTGTTAAGTCGTTAACAACCTCGAAGGAGGTGTCATCAATTGGACCGTGGTTTGCAAGACGTTTTGCCGCCAGGTATTTCGTATTATTTCTGTTATCTGATATAAACTCACCTGTAGCTGATTTAAATCCTCATCTTTGGGCTCAATAACATCTGTCTGTGGATTGACATGCCAGGTTGTATTGCGACTAGTCGATGGCTCGAGTATAATCTTCATGTCGGCCGTGAGCTGCAGCAGACAGTAGGTGAGACAGCCAATAAACTCCAGTTCATGGTTGCCAGCACCAAAGATTAGCAAGCGATGTGTGATAATTTTGTGTAAAGCCTCTAAAACGCTCATCTGCTCAGTAATAGACTCTGTAGAACGCGACAGCAAAAACAAAATCGTGCGGTTGAGAGAGTGATGTAGCTGCTCCAACGTCAATGAAGCTGAAGTGCGACGCTTGGCCTGGGCAATTAATTTAATGACAAAATCAAAGATGTCATGTGGATTGCGTGTCAAGCTGCCCTGCCAGAGTTTATCCACAACGCGTGCCGTAAAATAGAAGACATTCGGAGCAATGTGCTGAGTGTGGCTTTGCAGTAGCGGTACGATGGGCAGAGCGGCCTGTTCGCCCACAAGCACATCGGCCGCCAGCAGATGATCCATAAGCGCTGTGATGATTTCCGTTTGATATTCAATCTGTTGCGAGAGCTCTGCACTCTCGGGAGAGGCGTCGAGTACTAAATCAATAACTGGTGTCGTCTTGCCGTGTATATTCAGACTCAGCGAATCAACAACAACGACGCGCAAAAAGTCGATAATACACTTGCGCACCGGATGTTGAGTGAGTAGATGTGGCGCTGGTTTTTCACAAAAACTCTCTAAATTCAGCATAAAAGAGGCAGCGCCAGCGCCAGCATTGGAAGAGCCATCAGTGGGCGTCGAGTTGCCACTATCTGCGGCAGAGTCGTTATCTGTTGCTTTAAGGTTAGGAAAGAGCACTGCAACCATTGATGAGATGACATCACCGGACATAAGGACGGGCATGAAATCGGGTAGATTTTGATAGAGACTAAACAGCAGCTGTATGATAGTTTCTGGATGGCTAATAAGCCAGGATACGTTATCGGATGAGTGTACAATTGCGCGTACCATGCCTAATAGTACGCAGACAGCTTCTGGACAGACATTAATTTTGGCGGCAACAGCATTTGGGGTGGCATGAGTAACGGGTGCACCCCACAGAAAAGTCCAAACGCGATCCAGATCGAATTTGGTGTGTTCGCTGGCCAACACCTTTACCGGTTGACCCATGATGAGAGCAGTTAGTAAAAAATAAAGTTCCGGCACGTCCAGATGATGTTGCAGCAACCATTCAAGCATTTGGAAGCCTGAGAGGGGAGAAAAATGTTATTTAAAAAAAAAAAAAATGTGCTAGAATGTGCCGAATGTGTGCTATCATGTGCCACATAGGAGAAAAATTATCCAATTGTATGATTTTTATGGGTCGCTTTTTGATGTGAAGTAAGCCTCACCTTTTATTTTCTTCAGAAATTCAGGTTACTCTATTTATGCTGTTTGTACCGCGAATCTCTCTATGGCAATTTTTTTCAGAAATTCGAAACTTGTGCTGAAATGTGCTTGAGCCGTGCTACAATTTAAGTCGTGTCGTGCTCATATAAGGCATGTTTTTGTACAAATAACACTAAACATCAGTACCATAGGCAGTGCACATAATAGCACAACACGAGCACATCACAGCACAAGTTCACATTGAAAAACATATAAGTCACATAAAATTTTGTTTCCAATTAAGCACATGATAGCACACATTGCAGCACATAATTTTCTTTATAATAACTCAAAAAAAGGTGAAGTAAGCTTTTGGCATAGTTATGTTCAATACAAGCAATGCTCACCTGGTATATTCAAAGCGCCAGTGCGCACTTCACCGGCTATCTGTGTAGGTAGATGCTGTAGCACATTTACCGAAGTAGAAACAAGCACATTGGAGCTACTAGCACTAGTGCTACTTGGTGCAACCCCGCTACCACCCGCACTTAGCTGCTGAGCACCCAGACCCAACATTTTGCGTTGCGATACCATTTCGGTGAAACGCAAGTATCCACCATTGTGTGTGGCATCGCGAAAGCGCACTAAGAAGCTCTCATTGGCGCAGACTACGACCAGAATGCGTACAACAATAATGACTGTGGTAAAGTGGACATGCGGCTGCATAAATAGCAGCAGCCAATCCATGCCCAGAGTTTTAGAGATGTCATCGCAAATAATGTAATTGACGGTGTTGCGTGGTGTAAAGAGCAAGCAATGTAGCAGTGACAAGCAACGGTTGCGCAAATAAATATTTTGAGCCATGGCTTCATGCTCCGCGGTATTTGCCATGCTACCTGTGCCAGCTTCACGCTTCATTGTGGGCAGAATCAAGGACTTTTCGGGATGCTCAATGCGCGGTAACTTTGCGGCAATGTACTGACCAAACAGCAGCAGATCTGCATGACGCGGCTGACCACCCAGCAGCGTCTCCAGTAGATTGAAGAGTATCTCTCGCGTGGAGTAATCCTTAATGTCGATTATTATGTGCAACAACTTATTCAGCAGCTGCAGATCGCGCATAATTTTGACATTTTGCTTCTTTTCTGCCGACTCCACGGCCAGCTCGAGCAGATGTTCGAGTAGAGAACGCAGCAAGCCATTGGGAGCGCCATGCCAGATTTCCAGATCGCAGAGTAAATCCTGAAAAGCCGTTATATTGGGTATAGCTGACATATCCTGGCCACTATTCACCGTGCCTACTAGGCCGAAAGTCAGATGTAGTATGTGTGAATTTAGCAGATTACGTTTCTTTTTGAAGAACATGCCGAGCGTCTGATAGGAACGCTTGCGATCCATTTCACTCTGAGCAGCACGATTGCTGCGCACCACGCAGGTTAGAGCCTTGACGCCAGCATAGAGTGATTCAACATCCTGAGCCATGGCAATGATGCCGAGTAAAACGTTGCAGCCGCCCACAGTGTCGATCATAGCTGAGACAGGATGAGGGCTAAAGACGCGCACGCCCAAGTAGCCAACAACGACGCCTCCTAGCGAGCGACCAGCACCGGCCAGATGTCCAGCAGAGTTGTGAAGAATTCTTAGTGATAGAGAGAAGAAAATTTATGAATCCAAGATTAAGTTTGTTAGAAAGTCAAGGGGAAAAACTTACTTTATGGGCGTCGCATTCTCATGCGAATTCATGCCCAGCTGCTTAGCAATTGATTTATTGTCGGTGCGACTGTAAACCTTGCGTATCTTGACTAGAGTCAGCTGCGACACCGCCTTGGCATTCAAGCCCATTAGCACGCGATCTTCGGGAACCAAAGGTGTCAAAGGTTCACTTTGCTTGCCCAATTGTGGTGCCTGCAGCGAGCCCATATAGTGTGGACCCAACGCGTATATAGTCTGCACTGTCTGCTGCGTCAACACATCCTCGAGTAGATGACAAACGCCCTGTTTCCAGCACAAACGTGAGTAGCGACGCCAAATCGGTGGCGTGCCAATATAACCATAGACTTGATTGGCCACGGACAGATTGGCAGAGCCGGCACCTGGATTTTGCGATATATAATGCAGCTTTTGGGTATGCATGGGCTAAGAAGATGTATGAAAATGACTAAGAGTGTCAAACTTTTATCGACTCGACTTACAATGCCGTCCAAATAGAGTGTTAGGCTGGAGTTCTTAAGTACAGCACGATTGAGCACTACAACAAGATTGTGCCATTGGCCCTCGTGCAAAAGATCGGGACACCAGATGCGCGCATTGCCATCATCTGAACCCTCTGGCTCCCAATCACCCATAGCTGAGATTGAAAAAAGTAAAATATTCTAAATTAAAGTCCACCAATAAAATAAACAACTCACTCTTGCTGGGCTTCACCAGCGTCTCCTGGGTGGAGACCACAATTGCTTTGTCCCGTGCCGAGAGCAGTATAGATAGACACACCAAATGTTCCTCGCGTTGATTGTGTATGGTACGCACCAAAGTCAGCAGACGCACACAATGCGGATCTGACTTTGGATCGGAGAATTTCTCAACGCAAAACCAGGTGGAGAAGGAGAGTCCTGTTTGAGGTGGAAATATGCGATCGCCAGAACCAATGCCGCCTATGGTATTCGCATCAATTGTGCCACCTGTAGTGGCAGCAGCCTGAGGCGCCAACGAGGGCAAATATAAGCAGCCAAACCCCTCCGCAGACATGTCCATCTCCACGAAAGGTGGCAGCGTGCTAGAACCGTGAGCTCGAAAGTCACGCGGTGTTGTCATTGACACTAGCGTCTTGATGCGTGTCAGTGGCACTGGGCCACCCATGCTGTAAGGTTTATGCATATCTATGTCAGCGCACGAGAGTGGCTCCCCGAGACGCAAGAAATCACGTAATTCTGTCGGCTGCAGTGCCTGTGCAGCTAAACGTTCCAATATGTATTGCATGGCAACGTGTAAAGGATTCGCTTCTTCAGCCAGAGCGCGACGTGCTATTTTCAATAGCTGCTCGGCCAAGCCAAAGTCACACATTATCTGCTGGTTGCGCTCGCTGCGCACAAGTGATTTGATAATTTCCGAGAGATAAACCTGCAGATTAAGAGCCAACATGGGCTGTGTGTCGTGGGCTACACTGGGTAGCAGTTGCAGCATGCAAATTACGACGCCTGGGTGAACAATACGTGGTTCCGGTGCAGGTTGGGTTAGATTTAGCTGGTTGGGATGCGCCACAACGGCAACGTTTGCCAGCTCCTTGCAAGGTGATCGCGTCAAATGCGGGTCGTTGAAAATCGTTATGATGCCATGTAGATTAGGTGGCTCAAAGTTGTCCAGAGCTATGCTGTAAAGTAGTCGATAGACTACACAGACGTACGAGAGTGAGCGCGGAATGTCACTGTTGAAACTGAAAGAATAGAAAAAAAAAGAAATGGTCAAAAAGTTTAAACAAATTGAATTGGAGAATGTTGATAATAAAAAATAGCTACATATTATTATGAGGCTGACAGAGATTAAGGGCTAGTCACTCTCTCAGGCCGGAGTATTTGGGAGTTATGGTTCACGGTCTATGTGCCATATGAAAAGAGGTAGAATTGAATCCATAATCTGAGAGGTGAAATCTTTGTAAGATAAAATAAAAATTCATCGGCTATAGAATCTAAGAAGCAAAACGGTAACTGTCAACGGAGTAGTAATTTCTTCGTTAACGAGATCCAAGAGAATGCGAATGATGATCCAAATTTAAGTCAAAGAAATTTAAGAAAAATCAGTTGGAGAAATTTTAATGGTAGGTACTTGCAGGGAAGATTTAAGATTATGTAAAGTTCGAATAAAGTGGTGGATAATATAATCTATGACAGATATATCGATATTGAAGTGATAAAAAAAATGCAAGTTCTGAAGTACAGAAAAGCATATGTCACCTTCCTTTGAGAACAAATTAAAAATATAAACAAAACAAAAGGGAAACAGACTGGTTTTAAAAAATTTTAGTGCTGGAGATGAAACTTTGTGAATAGCGAAGACTAAGAAAAAAGTGGACTCCAACGATACATACTATACGAACTTCGTCTGGGTAAAACCTGCCAGCCCTAAGCCCGTATAAAGAAGAAAGTTACAGTATAATGAATACGCTGTGAATAGAGTAAAAGTACTTGAACCATGTTTTGGAGCAAAATTCATGGTGGATGTGTAATTATGATACATGAATTAGTAGAAATTATGTCATATAATTTGTTAGCTTAGGAAATGATGATGACGGTACGGTACATACTAGACGTGGATAACGCAACAAAAAATTCAGCACCGATACTCCAACTCAAGCACAGTGTTCTTTATCAACGAAATGCGTTAACGCAATTGCGTTATGGCGTAGTTTGATTTGCTATGTCTCTTGTATCAACAGAACTTTTATCAACGCAGTTTATTATTAATTGGATAAAGCATTAGGTTAGGTCAGGTTAATATGGTTGAGGCGGCTATCCGTCTCGTGCATTTAGGCCAATCTTGGCCCTTTGTGATACAATGTAATTTAATTAAACCTGGTGTTATAGGAGTCCTGTCTCCGTTGAACCAATTCGTGGATTTAATGAATCTGCCGATTTTCTTTGAATCTATCTACCGTAGATTGAAGCGAGGGAGTAAAGGTGGGGTCGACTGATGGTATTTAGTCTCCTTTTACTTAGAGCGGGGCAGTGGCAGAGAAAGTGTTGTACGGTTTCTTCCTCCTCAGCAATTTATAGGAGCATGTGCTCCTATCAAGCAGTGTCCGTCGAGTACCTCTACCAGAACAGAGAGATTTGATCTTCCAAGGCATAGTAGGAATGAGGTGCGTTTGTTGTCGTAGGAAGGTCAGGTTATTCTGGGTGTGGCACAGGTGACTAGGTTATGCCACCGCTCATTGGGGTGGCGTATTGCGTGTCGCTTGCATTGGAGTTTAAAGTTTAAGGGTATACTATCCTTTCCCGGAAGGATATCGGTGGTCGTACTCCACCTAGCCAGTTCGTCAGCTTTTTAATAACCTTCTATGTTACGATACCCGGGCATCCATACAAGGTGTATCCTGAATTGCTCAGCCATTTCGTTGAGAGATTTGCGGCATGCAGCAAGAGATTTAGAGTTTTGGGTGTAGGAGCATAATGCTTTTAGTGTCACTTGTCTGTCAGAAAAGATATATACAGCTTTTTCTGAAGTGCTTGATGGCCAAGGTCTCCATTGGGTAAACGCTGCAATGATTAGGTAGTCGGAAGGATGTCACAATCCCCAGTTATGAAGAAAAGACTCCATATAGTGAGGCCTACTTTCCCATTCCTGTCGGGTAAGAATGCACACGTTATATTTTTTTACAAACATTACCTCTGGTACTGTAGTATTGGAAGGGATAGTGGCCGAGGCCGGTATTTCCGTGTGTTCATTACCTGCCCCAGACCAGGAACCAGACTTCCTTAGCCTCAAAGCTGTGATGGTAGCACCTTCCATAGCAATTTGGTGTAAGGGAGGTAAGTGCAGGATGACGTTTGACGCATCCGTAGGAGTAGACCGCAAGGCTCCAGTTATGCATAGTTCTGCACTTCTTTGTACTTTTAGGAGCTTGTTTCATAGAGCGTTGCGTTATGAAAAAATTGTTTGAGTGTGCTGGGGTGGATAGCGTGTTGAATTATTTGGTAAAGCTAATGCAGTTTTGCCTCATTTTGAAAAAAATACAACAAATCAAGTCAAAGTCCTGTAGCAATACTCTATCTGTAATGAATGTGAAAGCTAAACAACGAATAGCTGAGGTAATGATGGGGTGTTATTTTACTTGTCCGTCACCTGATATGTCAACAGGTGGGACATCAGTTAATTGGTTCGGAAGGGGTTTATAAATTAATAAATAAAGAACATGTTTCAGAGAAATCCACTGGAATTTCTGAAAATTAAAATCTAAAAAAATGCGTGGTGGCAGAGAAAGCCCCTTGCCCGCGAGTGGCAGAATGACCCGCATTGGTATAAAGTGTTATAAGAAAAATACCTTCTAAGGGGCTGGAGTGAAATTTTTGCCCACCTTCCGCAGAAATAGATTAATATAGATGTTGAAAATCATTGAATTGAAGAAATCTCACCTATAGTTCAGTATATCGCCAGAAAAGACTTCGTGGAAATACTTCTGAATGATATTATCTGACTTGAAGTTGCCTCTAAAATCGCACAGTTCGGTAGCAGAACCAAAACAGCCCAACAAGCGCAGCGTATCACACAGCGAAGTGGTGCAGATTTCCTGATGGAAAAACTTGGCATTAGCAGGTTCAAAACGCATAGCAGTGGCCAAAGTTTGACAGACAATTTGCAGTAATAAAATGAGATCATCCTGTGTAATGGTGGTTGTATCCTTGACGACACTGTCAGACTCAGCCTCAGTCTCAGCATTCAAATCCGACAGAAGCACATCATTCAACTTGCCATCCAGTGAGACAAACACACTGGTTAGGTAAACAAAACCGCCAACTTTGCGAAAGACAGTGCGTGTGCGATGCGAATCCTTGAGACAACCAAGCAACATGTTGAGAATTTGAATTTTAAATTCCACTTGATATGATGGCACGGCATGCATAACGGATAGTATGAAAAGCATGTCATCATCGCCGCCGGCGGAAAGTATCAGCTCGCGTATGATGCCCAAAGACTGTGGGCGGCAATGCTTAAATTTGACCAGATCGTGGGTGCATTTGGCGCCGCCACACTCACGAAAAACATTTGCATTATTATTGCTGCCACTGAGCAGAATAGTTAAAGCTTCCAGTACATGTTTGCCCAAAGCATCGGCGAGATCTTCGTTGGCAGCATCTGATGTTAGCAGCTCGACACTTTCATCGCCTTGTGTGATCAGACGCACATGATCGGCATAGCGATGCAGCGAGTTGACGAAAACTTCTAGGATGCCTACTTCACGATAGACATCCTTGAAGACGGCATTGTGACGCAGTATATTAAGCAGCGTTTTGAGACATAGAATGCTGCAGCTGTATGAATGATTGTTCTTAAGTAACAGCGACAAGCTGATCAGCTCCTTGCAGGGCACGAAATTGAGTTGGAACACAATGAATTCCAGTAGATCGAAAAACTTTTCCTGAATCTGCGGACCCTTCAGATGAATGCGTTCCGTAAATTGACTCAAAGTATTCTCCGCATCAAGTATGAAGTAATTGGCATGCTCAGCATGATACACCCGTGAAATTGCATCGAGTATGGTGCAGCACAGCGTGGGAGAGGTGGACTTGATGAAGACATTTTGCAGTACTTGGAAGGCGTAGATGTTGCGTACGCATGTCTCACGTGAGCTAGCCTGCGGCATTTGAAAGTTTTGCATCTTAAAGAGCGTTGTGACTTGATTCTGCAGCGGACGCAGCTCATTGAAGCCGCACATGCAGAGCGAAGAGATCATAAGGACGAGGTTGCGTATGGCGGCCTGAACTTCAATGGATAGCGAGCGTGAGGTATCGAATCTGGAAGATATAAAACACATTGAAAGAGTTTCTTGAGTGAGAGGAATAATAATACAAAGCGTTACCTGAGCAAAAATTCACTTAAGAATAGATAGCCCTGGGAAGCCTTAAAATCGTCCAATAATATTTGTGTCACCTGACTAGAGTCCTTGAGAAAGCAAAATACGGTGACAAACATTTCGACTATTTCCAAAGGATCCGAAAAAGACAAACGCTTCATGTTGTCGACACACAGAGCCATGCAGCCCTTGGCTAAAATAGAGGTTAAGCAAAATTAAGCTGATCATGAAGTCTTAGCTGTAAGCATGCTGCTAGTGTCGCACTTTGATTTTCAAAAAAAAAAAAACCTATGTGCTGCAATGTGCCCAATGTGTGATATATTGTGCCGAATTTAAAATAAAAAAATTTTTTAAGGGTATAATTTTTAATGAGTTGATGCTTTTTTTAAAGAATTCAAAAATTTTGCTGTAATGTGCTCGACTTGTGTTGCAATGTGGCAGAGTAAAATTAAAAAAAAAAATCATATATTTGCAACTATTTAGTGCCTTACTTCTTAATGTAATATTAAAACATATGTGCTGCAATGTGCTCAACGTGTGCTATCATGTGCCACATTGAAAACAGCTTAATCATGGCAAGTGATTTTTATGAGGTGGTGCCCCGCATTTAATTTATTTCAAAAATTTAGAAAATGTGCTGTGATGTGCTCTGCTAATGCTGCAATTTGCCTTAATATAACTATCAAAAAATGACATTTTGGCTGGCATTTTCACAAATGGCTGCTTCTTTCTGGCCACAAGAAGAGAGGCTAATTTTTAGGCAACGTAAATTGACGAAAGGCTTGCAACTTGTCACTTGAACCAGGTTTTATTAAAGTAGATAAACTATATCAAAGTAGAAAATAAGAAAAAAAAGCCTAATTTGACAAAAAAATGTCAACTTGCATTAGTTTTTTCATGACAAATCACAGCACAACTCAAGCACAACACAGCACAATGTTAAAATTTTTGAAAAGAAATGCCTGGCTATCTTAACCTTTTTTTAAAAAAAAAAAAAATATATGTGATATGTGCTGTAATGTATTCAAATTGCATTTGAAGACTGGACTGGACTTTATACTGAGGTTTTAATTATTTAATGGCTTTTTTAGTAAAAATAGCTCCACGTGAATTTTCCCCATAGCTCCAACGCAGAAAGATTGAAATATTTCGTATATTTGCGAACTTGAATTAATTAACGAAGTTAGAACCGTCTAGCAAACAACTAAGGCACATTGCTGCATACTTTAAAAAATTCCTCTAAAATTGAAAACGGTAGTAACTTCATAAAACATTTTTTATTCCGATATAAAAATTTGCAAAAAAGTCAATTTCACTTAATACATGATAGCACATGACAGCACAATCCGAGCACATGGCAGCACAACAAAGCACGGTCTTCGAAATCTTATAAAATAAGTACCATCGAATAAAAATCATGAGCTAAGAATAACACATTTTTCCTATACAGCATATGATAGCACACAACGGGCACATTGAAGCACATATTTTTTTTTTTTTTTTAAATAAATTACAAGTGCAAGTTTAAATTTATGCACATGCATTACATTCATTAATAATTTTAAGATCTTACAATGTATATAGCTGATGACAGCATCCTTGAGGCCATGCCTTGACAAGGTGGTTAAAATTTCAGCGGCACTCTTGCGCCATACCATATTCTGCTCCGGACATGGTGTGGTTATTGCCGAGAAAAGCAACGTTAGATCATCCATGCGTGCCAGCTCTTCGGCAGGATATGGATAGGAGCAAAGCTTCACCAATAACTGCACAAAAATCTTTTGCATTAGTGTGCGTCGTTCAATGGCATTAAAATCGCTGGCAGGATTTTCAGCCGTAGGTTCTGGATCATCCTCCACTTCGGGCAGATCAAAGAAGAGATACAGACATTTGACCAAAGTTGAGGGCACGGCAGCAGCTGTCATGACCTGCGTGCAGAACGAAAGAGAGAGGGAGGGAGGGAAAGTTATTTGTTTTCGCCACCTTTATACCGAGTAACCAACTTGTATGAGTGAAACATCGCCATTGGCCAGCAAATTGAGCGTGGACAGTAGCATCCAGCCACTGCTTGATTCCTCTGTAGTTTCAATTTCTAAGAATTTTACAATCGCTATAGAGGCCGCTTCAGTGCTTTGATTGGAGGCGCGTCTGCGTATTTCAGTGACTAGCAGACGTGACACCTGCTGACAAAAAGCTACAACATCCCAAAATTTTTCGCTCATATCAGATGCGGGACATGTGCTGAAGACCTAAAGAAAACCAAAAGAAAAGTTATTAGGAAGAAATCAAAATTTCAAGAAATACACCTACTTTACAAAAGAGTGGTAACATATTGTAGAGTTTCAGATCACGTTCTTGCTCGCTTAGGGGCTCTTTGGAGTGCGTGTACTCATTGAAGAGCTTCTTTAGATGCATCAGACTGAGTTGGGTACGCGTATCTACTGTACCATTTTCATCGGTACCGCTCGCTGTATGTGTTGGCGAACCGGAGCCATTGGAAGTATTGCCATTGGACGGCGTTGCATTGCCGGAACCATTGGCATTCCCACCGCGCAATTTGCGCATCACATTCATAGCGCTTTTTTCGTTAGTGCTGTTTTTTTTAGGTCTCTATATTTTTACTATTAAATTGTTCAAAATGGTTATTTCGAAACTGTAAAGAGAAAGAAGAGTAAATCATTTAGATTTGAAATTATAAAATCCTTACACACTAGTGATTATAAAAATAATTACAAAAATATAACTTATATGGTGTAGCGCATACGTTCATTAACTCTTATAACTAAATTAACGATATATTATTAATTGAATCTTTAAAAATATTTTTTGGTACAAAGAGATCGATATCATGATTAGAGGATAGCTCATTAAAAAGTAACAATGCCCTTATGACAGGCTCATAAAAAGCATAATATACCCTAACATGTTTTATAAAAAATAAATTATAAACTCTGAGTTTCCTGGATGGCACATTAAACATAATTCGCTCTAAGAGTGATTGGCAGTCAGCATTTCCGGAAACTATATCATATATTAATACAAGTGATGCGATCTTACGCCTTGACTTAAGTGATTTGAAAGCTAAAAGCAATAATTGTGAGTTATAGGGTGGAAGTTGCCCATTAAAATTTAAGGAGCGCAAAGCAAACCTTGAGAATCTTTTTTGAATTTTTTCCAGTCTGATAGTGGCGTTATAAAAATATAGACTCCAGATAAAGGAAGCATATTCTAACGGCGACCTAACAAACGCATTATATAACATTTTTAATGTGTGGGGGTCAGAAACTCTAAGCTATTTCTTCGAATGAATGCCAGCAAAGAATAAGCCTTAGGAATAAGAACATTTAAATGATCTACAAATGTGGATTTATAATCAAAAACAACTCTAAGGTATCGATATGAACTAATCGATTGGAGTGGAATATTAGCAAGATAATATGAATTGATAAGGGTAATTAAAGTGAGTTTGGAAAATGTTATGTGGAAACACTTTGAAAAATTCAGAGCCAGACCATTTACTTCACTCCACTGTACGACCCTATTCAAATCCAAATGCAAGTCAGAGACGTCTTCCAAACAAGATATGTTTTTAAAAACTTTGAGGACATCAGCATAAAGCAGAAATCGTAAGTTAACAAAGCATTTAAAGATGTCCTTTATAAAGAGAGCAAAAAACATTGGTCCAAGAATAATCCCTTGAGGAACTACCGAAGACGCTTCGAATTCATAAGACTTTACATTGTTAAGGCGAACAAAGCACGTTCTATTAGATAAGTACGACTTTATCTAATTCCAAACAGCAGAGCAAACCCCCATTTTCGAGAGTTTCAAAAGCAGCAACTTGTGCGAAACTCCGTCGAAAGCCTTGGAAAAATTTCTGTATACAACTTGAAAGCCACGCTCGAAAGATGATATACAGTACTCGGAAAAAACAGCAAAGTTTGTTACCGTAGAGCGACCCACAACAAAACCATGTTGTTCTGGGCAAATATGGCGTTTGATTACAAAATATTGCTTAGATTTCATTATACTTTCAAACAGTTTTAAAACTTTAGATAGTTTAGAGATTGGACGGTAATTTGGAATATTATTTTTTTTGCCAGACTTGAAATAGGCAATTTTCTAACATTTTAGAAAAGTACCTTCAGATAGGGACTTATTAAGAACTTGACATAACGGAGTAGATAGAGAGAAAGCACATTTTAGAATAAAAATGTAAGCGAAACCATCAATATCTTCTTTGGAAGAAGTTTTCATATCAATTAATTGCTCAATGACATCACTAATAAATATGGTTACAGATCCCATGTCAGTAAATGAATAAATAGAATTAGCAATATCTTCAGCAGCAGATTCATCATCAACCCCAAAGTTTGACTTGAAAAAAATCTGCAAACAGGTTAACCGTGTCAGCTTATGTAGCGGAGGACTTATTGTTAAAAAACATGGAAGTGGAAGTATTTGAGCCACCTTTTTTGGACTGGATAAAATTCCAAAAAGATTTAGAGTTAGCTTTTATATACGATTCGAAACGCATGATGCATTGCTTGTATAAAAATTTGTACATTTTTTTCCTGTATCGTGGCATGTTAGCTTCACAGATAACAGCTAATTGTGATTTAAATAAATCATAGCAAACATCAGATGGTAAAAGACATCAAATAAAGCACTCCAATTTTGTCTGAAAAGAAGATTATTTAAATGAACAAAATCACATAAATTATAATTGTTCGATTTTTTTCTCTGGATAACTATGCAAGTATTCATAAAATTAAAATTTAATTATAAGCGGCTTATGATGCATACCCGGGTTTCAAATCGAACAAGAACATTCTGACAACTCATATTTTATTTTAGAAGAAATAAATATTAGATCTAACAATTTATATAAATTATTAAAAACATTATTAATTTGACGCAAGCCAAGACTATCGATAAAATATATTTCATGTGCCTGATTTATATTAGTCGGTGTTAGCTGGTTAGTAATGTATGTATGTCCAGACGATTCTTGATAAATTAAAATCCACCAGGACGGATAAGTGACTGTTATCATCAATCAAAGATCATAGCTTCGAATAGCCATAACTTTGCGAAAAAAAAATCGTAATCTTGAACTCTTAAATTAAAGGGTAAGAGTTATTCTAAATGATGTAACTGGAGAGACAGACCAAACAAAAAATTTTTTGCGCCCTGTACATAACCTCAAAAGTAGGAAAAACGCCGTCTTTCGGGTTCATAACCTCAAATATCTCTAAATCCTGACGTGATGGGCCAGTTCTGACGTAGGATTCCGATTCTACGCAGCAAATTTTTTGGAAATAAACCTTCGCTTTCCAACAACTCACATGACCCCGGTATATGTAGAAAAAAATTAATTTTTGATTATTTTTTAAAATTTTCTTATTTCTTTAATTTGGCTTTTACTGATTTTACGAAAGCCGAACTAGGTTTCGCACAGGATCTAAAACTTGTGCACAAGCTAGGAACTAATATAGATGCAAGAAAGCCAAAAATCAACCAAATCTAAAGGATGCTATTTTTTACTATCCCATCAATGTGAAATGCCCCATAAATGTATATTCTGATTCATAATTTGAACCGATGAACTGATTGAAAAAATTTTGTATTTTTAAAAAGCTCTTTGACCCCACCTTTGAAAGGATATGTCGAGGAACTGAAAGGATATGTCGAGCTGAGCAAAAAATCGTATGGGAGGTGGGGGGTGGGTCTATTTTCACATTCTTAGGAGCTACAGTGTTAATTAATATTTCACGACTTTGGTTAACGTTATTGTTTCTAGCAGAAAAACTAATGTACATAAAATTTATTTTGATAGCTCATTATAAAGGCAATAAAATCACCTTTCTAACGGCATATCAACAAACCCCACCAACTCAACCGTTACCGAGCTGTGCTCGTGTAAAGATGAAATCAATCGATTGAAACTACCAATTTTCAATTTTGAGTGCAAATTTCTCAGAATTTCGCATAATAAATTAAATTTTTTTTAGGGTCAATTTTGTAATTTATTCAATTTTCTTTTCAACGTCACCAAAAACATTTAAAACTAAAAAGTTGGCTGTACAAAAAAAATTATACTTATTATATTTATATGGCCGTGTTCGCGAAAATGTCAACCAGAGGGGAAAAACATTTTTGTGACTTTTACAAAAAATTTTGTGTGTATGAAATAAGTAGTGTCTGATAAATCTGTCAACACTGTTTTTTGGTCGAAAATTGCAAAACAGTGACAGCCCTTGCATGTTTTTTCTAATAAGCTTTGATCTGAGATGTCGAACAAAATGGATAGCTCACAGAAAAAGGTAAAAACAAACTATTTTGCTCAGAAAATTGCATTGTTTTCTTTTGCAATATATAGATAAAGAATTGTTATAGTGCTGAAAACAAAACAAAAAATTTTTAAATTTTTTAAATGCACATTTGATGGCAATGAAAACTGCGCAATTTCGGTGTAATGTGAAAGACTAAAATTGGAAAAGTTTTATAACGGTGGTTGCACGCTGGTGTTTTGTTATGGAAACAAAACTTTTTCTGAGCACGAGTTCCTAATATCTGGAATTGGTGGTATTTCCGAAGATTAATGGCGGTTTCTCAGTTTAAATTGAAATCAAATGTGTGTAATGTGAAAGACCACTTGAAGGAAAAAAAATTACTTAAATTTTTTTTTGGTAGGATTCACTCACAAGTGCAGAAAAAAATAAAAATTACATCGAAAAGCTAAAAAAGAATGGTAAATACGAAGAACACAAAAGAAAGAGGGCAGAAGCTATGCGTAAATTGAGAGAAAACCGTAAACTAAAGGAAAGTGAAATGCCAAGAAAGGACCGTGAGTCTCTTGTAGAAAGACGTCGCAAAGCTAACCGGGAAAATGTAAAAAAATATCGTGAACGAAAAAAGCTGAACAAAAATTGCCAAAACGAATCACGAAACTCCCAAAGCTATAAAACAAGACAATCGCTTGGAAAGGCTGTTAATAAAGCTACAAGAGCCTTGCCAAACTCGCCAAGAAAGAAAAAATTAGTTTTGGCTACGTTATTGCTTCGATTACCGGAACTACGGAGGAAGCTCCAAGAGAACAAAGTGAACTTGAAATTGAAATCAGGGAGTTTTTCTCACGGGATGATGTTTCTTGTGTTTCTCCGAAAGAGAAACACGTAAAATCCTACATTTGCCCCATGTCTGGAAAAGCAGTTCTATTGCCTTTGAGGTTCATGCTTTTAAGTTTAAGAGAAGCGCACGCTCTGTTTACTGAAGAGAGGAAACGTGATAAAAAGGGTTAGTTTCCCTAGAGGTGGTTCGGTCGAGCGGGCTTTAATAACGGCTATTTTTTGTTTTTTTCTAGAGTCCACAAGACTTACTAAATTTTGCAGTGGAGTTCCTTTGAACTTCCAAACCGTCGATAATCTACCCATTAATACATGTTTATGTGCATATCATTCAAACTTTATAGAAGCGGTGGCTGCTTTACACAAAGCTGTTCCAAGTACTCCGAATCATGAACACGGTTTTATCGATACGTTCCTTTGTGAAAATTCCACAGCTTCCTGCTGGTTTGGCGATTGTGGTAATTGTGATGGGATAACGGTGCAAAAACTCAAACAATTGGTTACTGACGATTTGTTGCAAAAAACTGTTTCGTGGATGGCGTGGAAAAAGGACACTACTTCTAAAAGAACTGAAAAAGTTAAAGAACACGGATCACTCCTTGGCCTTGTCAAATACATTGCACAGATTTCACCACAGTTTCTTAAGCACTGCTTTATCAAAAGAGCGCAGTCTGAAATGTTTAACACGTACGATCGCCCCCGTGCACTCAGTGCAGAATTTTATGATGAAGCGTTGCTGCAAGTAGACTTCGCTGAAAATTATGTCTGCGAAGCGCAAGACGAAGTCCAAAATGCACATTGGAATCAACGTCAGTTAAGTTTGTTCACGTCGGCTTTGCTTTATAATGGAAAAACGTTTTCTAAAGTATTTGTGTCAAACAACCTCCATCACACAAAAGAAACTATAATCCCATACGTAAATAAATTGCTTTCGAGCTTACCAGAAAGAGTTAAAATCGTCAAAATTTGGAGCGATGGACCCAGTTCACAATTTAAAAATAAATTTATCGCCGCCATAATTGGTCTATTAGAGTCGACTTTTAACACATCGATTTTTTGGAATTATTTTGCTACGTCCCATGGAAAGGGATGTGTTGACGGTATTGGTGCGACGGTGAAAAATGTGGTGCGAAAGCACATAAAAGCACGCCAAGCAAGTGTCAATTCCGCTGCAGACTTCGTAAATGCATTCAACCTTACACCTTCAACCATTTCTGTCGAAGAAGTCACTGATGAAGACTTTTGTGGAATAAACAATAAATTAAATGTTGCCGAATTTTTTTTTAACACAAAAAACATTCGTGATATTGCGTCGGTCCATCAAATACAGCAAGAGTCCGGCAATATCCGCATTTTTTCAACTTCCAAAGAAGGATATAATCAATCTTAAAAAATAAAAAAAAAAAAAAATGAAAAATCAAAAGGGAAACAAAATAAAAATAGAGTTTGAATAACTTTGTTTTTGCATTTATTTTATAATTCCGCAAATATAACCGTTTTCAAAAGAATGTTATAGTTTTATTTGGCATGCGGAACAATGGTGACATAAAACTTTAAAGCTTACTAGATTTACTATCTTACTAGCCAGAAAGTAAATATTAAAATATTAGACACTTCTTATTTCATACACACCAAAAAATTTTCGCGAACACGCCCAGATGTGGGCCCGCCCTTAAATATTGTCATGCTGTTTTCGAATTTTTTGACTCCTTTCTTTTTTTTGCCATAAAAAGCTGATAAAAATGTGGTTTTGTCCCACCTGTCACAAATCGCTCTACCCCCACCTCCCAAACTATGATATTTATTACGATCCCTTAGCCCCAAGACCTAATATTGGTCTTTGGTTGTAAAAAAATGTCTTTAATAAGCATTTATGAGCACTAAAATCGTTTTTAAATGCAAAAATTTGTACGATGTAATGTGAAAGACTTTCGATGTAATGTGAAAGACTTGATATTTTTAGTCCTACTGAGGTTTCTAAGCAACATATTTAAACCGTTGAAATGCAATTTCCTTTCTTCATTATTCAACTTTTATCTCCAAAAGTACGGAGACAACCCGTTGTCTATAACAGAGTTGTAAATCCCATAGCTCAATTAGCTCTTTTAGCTCATTTACAACAACTTCAATATTTCCGTGTGTGTTGTAATTCGAAGAATTGACTTCGTCGGCGTGACAGCAAGAAAAAAATGTGCATGCATTGTTGTGGTTTGTTATTGGTGCTGTATGTATTTTGTTTTTATTTTTTTATTTTTTTCGTCACCATCGAAGTTCCAATTTTTTTCTTCTTTTTTTTTTAAATTTGTAATCCAGCTCACTGCCACGACACCGCTGGTCTATAAGAGCAGAACTTTTAGAAAGTATCTGTCTACCTCAAAAGTGACTTCCAAAATTTGTAATGTGAAAGACCGACTTTAACTGCTTATACCATGAAAACCATAGGACCTGGAATAAAATTTCTTTGAAAAAAATGTGCACACTGTTAAGTTTTATAACTTCCATGCATAAAACATTACCATTTAACTAATTTCAAGAAAATTTTTTCAAATTAGTGTGTACAAATGTAATGTGAAAGACTGCGAACACGGCCATATACTTATACGGGACAACGAAATGTCGTAACGAGTCTTAACGAAAATGTTACGAAAAAGTTACGATTTCGTTCAGACAGTTCGAAAAAAAGGAAATTTCACTCTGTTAGCATTTCAATATATCGTACAAACAGTCGCATAACGAAATTCTATAAATTCGTATAAAAAGTGAAACTGTTCCGATATTTGCGTAACGAAATTGTAATAATTTCTTTAAGACAGCTCGAAATAGTTACGAATTAGTCGGAATTTCGTCAAAGTCGTCAACTATGGTTTGCTGGGTATGTAATTTAGTAATTAAAAATAAATTTAATATATTCTGCTTCTCCTTGCCTCAACCATTTTTCATTATTTTTAGCCAATGCCTTCCATTTTTACTAAAACAAAAACGCTTACGACACATCTACTAAACATTTACTAAAAAGAAAAATTACATTTGTGAAACAGTGAAGACGATTTAATCATCATGGTAAATAAGTTTATGTTCAGATTGCTTGAATCAATAAAACATAAATGTTTTTCTACGATATCATTGTACATGAAATATAGATTGTGGCATTTTTTTTTTCATTATATATAAGTTTATATAATAAGTTTTTAATAACTTTAAAATTTTTGGGTCACGGTGGACTTTTTTCTGGAAATGCCCATATCGAAAAACTGTCGATAAATTTAACTATCGATAACTAGTGTACTGGATACATATTAAATCAATTTTTAAGAATGTAAATAAGTTTTTTCCACTGATTGTTATTTCTTGGCCAATAAATCGCTTGAAAATCAAAATATGTGTTTAAAAGAATAAAACAAATTTATGAATCACTTAATTTTACAAAAACAGACACACAAAAAAACTGGTATGCAAACCAGAACAAGAAGAACAACAATATAAACAACCAACTTCCCCACCTTCAATAGCGCCAAAAATTGAGCTATGAGAATATTTGCGCTAATTGTTTGAGTTAACAATATTGCAAACATCATAAATAAACTGAATAGTTAATGGAAATAAATAAATGAATGCTGAAACTACATCAACAAAACTGTTATAATACACCTTCTCATCAACCTACACACTAAAAAAAAAATTAATGTTTTCTTGAAGCAATGCAGAAACTTATTGTGTGAATTGTAAAGAAAAACAATAACAAAAAAGCTCTTCTCTCTCTCGACTCTAAAATGTATATTGTGCAATCTAAACTTGCAAAAGAATTTGGCAATATTCTTGTGTGTGTGGAAGCAACTTTGTAATAACCCTGTAGGAAAATTAACTAATTTAAAAGTAGTTGAAAAAGTAGTTTTTTGTCAACCACAACTAGTTGAAATTCTGACTTTTTTCCATAGAACGAACTAACATATTTTGTATGACGATGTCCGCAAAATAAGTCAATTGACTTTCGTCTGCATATATTTTCAACTACTTGTTAAATTAGTTAAATTTAAATAATCTTTTTAATTACTTTAAAATAACCAATTGAAAACTATTTAATATTCCACTTACTGAAGATGAATTTAAAAGTATAAACATTTTAAATTTCTATACATCAAAGAGATCATTTATATGACTGTTTTGAAAAATACATAAATCATGCCTGGTCGACACAAATAAATTCTGAAATATAAAATCTGAAAGCAAAATGTAAACAAAGTTAAAAGTGAGCAGAGTTTTTTAATGGAAAATTGTGAAATGTCGTTCTTTGTGGTGTTTTAATTAATTTTAAAATAATTCAAAAGTGATTCATGCCAAACTTCATTGCCAGTTAATTCAAAAAAGGACTAGTAATTACATTCAAGGAGCGCCACAGAAGTACGCTGCGAGGGTAGATATAATTTCATTATTCCTTTCTTCATTGGACTATTTCTGCTTCCAACAGGTGATAGTCTCAGAAGCTGGAGGAACTCTGTGCTTATATGTGAGCATGCGTACCACAGAAGCAGTTTCCAAAAACAGGCACGCCACCGCCTGGGTACATGAGCGAAGGTGCCGATCCAATTGATCGAAATTGTGTGGATACTGCGCCTGTTATTTAGTACGAGCCAGCTTTTTGATGCTTCATTTCCAAATATGAGCTAAACAAGACTGTCAGCGGGATTTTCCACGCTTTGCAACCATCAATCATGGTCGATGGACACACCGATATTTTGCTTAGTGCTTCTTTTAAGTGTCAATCGCAATGAAGTGATGAAGCAGACTCGACGCTACGTAGGAAAAGGCGTGCG
Source organism: Coremacera marginata (assembly GCA_914767935.1). Classification (NCBI taxonomy): domain Eukaryota; kingdom Metazoa; phylum Arthropoda; class Insecta; order Diptera; family Sciomyzidae; genus Coremacera; species Coremacera marginata. The sequence goes on from OU612045.1 coordinate 151,744,481, forward strand.
TCTTTGCTACTGAAGTGATAAGGTGTTTGCTGAATGTTTAAGCAATGCATCAATTTCCGTGCAGAGTCCAAATTGTGCAATGTTTGCTAAACACTACCAGTTTCTAATTTGAATATCTTAAATAATAAAGAATTTTTAATAGTTTCACAGGGTTTTGAGGCTTATCAGTTTTAAAGTGTGTTTACTACGTCACTTTACGTTTACTACGTGTTTACTACGTCTGTCTTGCAGCTCAATGTCGTAAATAAAAAATATGCCTTTTTGGAATAAAATTTTAGTGAAGCCTAACGTTAATAATATTTAATGAAATAACATGGTTCAATATATATAAACTTGTAATCTAATAAAAATTTCCAATTAAAACATGTCAAAATCAGAGTAGTTGCCGCCTTAATATAATTCAAAGTAGTTTATCAACCACTTGTTTTTAAGTAATATTTCAATTACTTCGTAAATAAAAATAAAAACTATTTGCCGCCTTAATATAATTCAAAGTACTTCATATACTAGTTTATTTTAAATTAGTTTTTTAATTAGTTGTTTTTAAAAACAAGTTAGTTTGTTCCTATAGGGAAGCTAGTCACAAGCTTACTACTAATTTGGTATAAAAAAAAAAAAGGTTTAGAGACGAAAACAAAAACAAACAATAAACCAGCAAAGCCAAATGCCAGACAAAATCAAAAAAAAAAAAAAAATAACAATAACAAAACTAAACAATTAACTCAATAAGAAAAAACCAAACAAATAATTAAAGAAAAAAAGCAAAATGAAAAATAATTAAAGAAAAAATGCGTGTCACACTTGAAACATGAGAAATATTTAATAGAAAGTTCACATTCTCATGTTATTGTTTTAATATGTTCAAGATTTATGGGCTATATCAGTCTTAAAACAGCATGACCCTAAATTTACTTTAAATTCACCTGACATGACCTACGTTTCTGTCATTGTCATATTACTGTTGTTCTTAATTTAAGCTTTATAGAGTGTAACAAATTGCCGACTACCAGAGCGTGGCACATTTTGAAGCAGTAATATTCTATCGGAAACAATAATTATACTGCTCCTGAAAAAGTATATCAAAGATAGAAAATTCTAGGTAACTAGGTCAAAATTAACTGGGAATGATTTCTGATTTGAAATTTTTTTGAGTTTAATACTTTTGTTTAAAAAACTAGCAAAGTTCTGTGAAATACTTAAGGAGTCGTGGAAAAAATTTTGTACATGGTTACTACCCGTACAACTCCTACACTTTGAATGAAAAATCCTGATAAAGATGACACCTTTAGTTAATACTATAGTATTAGTTAAAAAAATGAGTGACACCTTCCTTATCGCTTTCAACATGTTTGGGTGCTGTAGTCTTAAAATTTTAAATCTCAAAATTTCAAATAAAATATGAAAATCTGAATTTCATAAAAGTAGATCGAATGAAAAGGCAACAAAAAAATCATTAGTTAAAAAAAACCCCCATAAAATAAAACAACAAGATATAAAATGCAAATCTTTCAGTAATTTCATCACCCATAATGTAAAAACTTTTTGCATAGAAATGTTTTGCTTGTTTTAAATAAAGCATTTCTCCTCCGTTCTATTGTAAAAAGTAACTTAGTACTGTTTTGTTTGTACACTACAAGCAAACAAAAAGTACCGATATTCACCCCCATTTTGAAACAAAAAAACAAAAAACTGATAACAATAACGCCGATGACTTCATTGAATAAAACCACACAAGGTATGAGGCAGAACTTTTAACAAAGACATTTATTGTGTGTTACTTAAAAGGAATAGCAAGCAGGTATAGAAAAAAAAAAAATTGAAGTAAGAAGCAGATAATGACACGTTCTTAATAAATATTTTGCGGTTTACTTTAACGATTGAAAATATTTGGTATTGCAAAATTTAAACTAATCTAGGAGCCCAAATAATTTCAAGATGATTTCAAATTAAATTTGCAAAAACGGCTTAACAAAAAGTTTTTTCTATCTTAAATAAACAAGTTGTAATACTTAACTTATGTTGCACAAAACTAAGCTGCTAGACACATTTGTCCGGTCATTATTTTTTATGGATTTGCAAAGTAGAACGCATTTCAGTCTTAAAAACTTGTTCTTTTTAATTACAAATTAAAAAACAACAAACATTAATAATTCATAAGCAGTAGTTAGGTATTCAGATCAGCTTTTTTTTAAGTTTACTCTGTTGAAGTTGAAGAGAAAAAAAAATGTATATTCTAATTTTTATAGGTTTGTTCAGAATAAGTCGTCAGCTTTTCTTCTTGCCAAGAAAACTGAAATCACTGTACTAGGCTCATTATATAGTATAGTGATATAAAGCTCACATAAAAAAATGTCTGAATAAGTTTAAGGAAAAAGTGATTTATCCAAATTTTCGAAACTATTAAATGAAAGATTCTGAAAATGGATTTGTTCGAGATTTACTTTATACAATGTTGTCGAGCTTACTTAGAACGATGCTTAAAATATGTATCTTAAAATATCAAATCAGTTTGCATTTGGAATTTTTCACATTCCACTATGGCATTATATTGAAAGGATATGTATATAAAAGATACATCGTTGGACAGGTTAATGTGCATATTTAATACAAATGCATTAAAGTAAGGTTCTTGGTCACACGCCCTCTATCTTCTGCATCTCCAATTTTTCAACCACCAATTTTACGCTTTTTAAAATTTTTTTTAAGATAACTAAAAATGACCCTATTCACAAATACAAAAAATACAAAACATTTAAACGTATTCTTTGAGATTTTTTTAGAATTTTTTGTTTCATAATATTTTTTCGTTAACAGGCATGTTATACAGGCCAGTATACTGGCTCTGTAGTTCGAAAAACTCAATACATTCATACTTTTTTACAAATACACTCACACTGGATTCACTTTCACGGCACTTTCATCGCTACTACCCTGTAGGAAAATCAACTAATTTAAAAGTAATTGATAAAGTAGTTTTTTGTCAACCACAACTAGTTGAAATTCTGACTTTTTTCCATAGAACGAACTAACTTATTTTGTATGGCGATGTCCGCTAAATAAGTCAATTGACTTTCGTCTGCATATATTTTGAACTACTTGTTAAATTAGTTACATTTAATTTTTTTAATTGCTTTAAAATAACCAATTGAAAACTATTACTGATGGCCTAAAGTTAATATTTGATTAAATAACATGGTTAAATATATATAAACTTGTAATCTAATAAAAATTTGCAATTAAAACATGTCAAAATCAGACTAGTTGCCGCCTTAATATAATTCAAAGTAGTTCAAATACTGGTTTATTTTAAACTAGTTTTTTAATTAGTTGTTTTTAAAAACAAGTTAGTTTGTTCCTATAGGGTAGCAACGAAATTTCAGAGCCATTGGATTTTGACAGCAGCGGCTAGTGTATGGCAAAAAAGAGGATAACTGTGTTATTTTTAATTGCTTTTGAAGGATTTATTTCGGGTTTTCCTTGATTTCGGACTTTATTTCGGGTCTTCAGCGATTTCGTACAGGAACCAACACTGATAGCTTGTTTACAATTAAAAGCAAATGAAACAAATGTGAAATGTTGCAAATAAAATTGAAAAATGTACAATTTACGCGAAATTCTGAGAAATTTGCACTCAAAATTGAAATTTGGTAGTTTCAATCAATTGATTTCATCTTCATACGAGCACAGCTCGGTAACGGTTAAGTTGGTGAGGTTTGTTGATATGCCGTCAGAAAGGTGATTTTATTGCCTTTATAATGAGCTATCAAAATAAATTTTATGCAAGTCAGTTTTTCTGCTAGAAACAATAACCTAAACCAAAGTCGTGAAATATTAATTAACCCTGTTTCTCCTAAGGATGTGAAAATAGACCCCCCCTCCCATACGATTTTTTGCTCAGCTCGACATAACCTTTCAGCTCCGTAAATAGTTGCACTCAATTGAGGGACACCCTGTAGCTATGGGAAAATTAGACGACAATATTAATTAAAATTATTTATAAATTACTAAATAAAGATGAATTCTTAATATATTAAAAAATGTATTTAATTTAAATAGCGTGTAGATTTTAATTTTTTGACAGCAGACAAATATTCAAATGGAACTTTTTTGGCGTCGGTTGTAATGTATTACGACCAGAACTTAAATCTTTAAACGCGTTTTTCTCGAAACTACTTTTTTCAACACGTTTGACATAATATCTCAATTAACTAAATTGAGCGATTAACTAAAAATTTGATGTGGGCTTTTTTTATATATCACTTTATGACTAATTAAAATTATGAATAATTTTTTATAATATTTTTTTTTTTTTTTTTCAATCTATCATGAAATACCAGTAGAGGTAAGCTACTACAGCTTTTTCGCACTTCCTCAGCATTAACCCATCTAAAGCCACGACCCATTAATCATTGAAAAATATCAATACTATGGATAGCAGTGACCACAAACAAGTTAATGTGAGAAAAATTTACCCACCCATGAATGGGTTGGGCTCAAGGATAGCACAAGACATAACAACAAACCATGCGTATACATAGATCTAATTACACAACTATTTTAAATCTACTTTTGAGTTGACCTTTTGACAAATTAACACCAAAAACGCTACAATTGTTAACAAAGGAACTCATGCGGTTTAGAGGAGCAGTAGCCATATAATTTGCTCTACTAAATGGTAAATAAATCAAGTTGTTAGCGTTTCGACTGCTTCTACGGTTAGTGTTAAAATTTATGTGAGAAAGGAGTTATGGAGAATCGAATACACCTACTATGAGTTGGTGTAAATAGACGATATCTGCAGATTTTCTTCGCTCACTTAAAGACTGCATTTTTAACAGTTTCAAACGATCCTCATAAGGAGGAAGGTCTAATAAGTCCGTTCCACTTAAGCCCCTCAGATCAAACCGAACAAAACGTTTTTGGATTCTTTCAATTCGATCAACATGCACATTGTAACTTGTGAACCAAACTTGACTTTCGTACTCCAAGTGAGGACGCACAATTGCATAATACAACGTTGTAGTTGTAATCATGCTATTAAATTCTTTGGCCCAGCGTTTTATAAATTCAAGCATTGAAGATGCTTTTTTTACAAAAATTATCAATGTGAATGTTAAACGACAGCTTAGAATCCATGCATATACCTAGGTCTTTGACTGTATCTACACGACTTAAAGCAGTATCTTTTATCTTGTAATCAAAAATAAAATTATTCTTTTTGCGCGAAAAGGTCATACTTTGGCAATTGTCCGAATTTGTCCGGAAAGAAACCACAGTATATACCTCATCAAATATACAATAAGCTTATAAGAGCAAGTATTATAAATAAAACGAGTCAAAAAGGTCTATTTTATAAAAGAAATATCAAGGGTGAAATAATTAATATACAAAGGGACTCAACAGTCCTTAGTAAAAAATCTTAGTGTGTTATAAGCCCATACATTCCTATAGAAATTTCTAATTTTACTGAAGATGGAAAAATTATAGGCAGAAAATATGAAGAAGTTGAAAATTGTTTCGACTTACCAACTCCATCAACAACCTTAGGGATCAGTTTAGTAAAAATTTTCCCAACAAACAGAGAAGAAACTTTTGACGTTAACGACATAAATTGCAAAGTTATTAGCTTGCCATATAATAACAAACTAGTATACCAATTTTACATGATTGTGTTTAGATATTTCACAGCTATGGCCAACAGAAAATTACAGATAGAAACAATTGACATTAGTTCATCTTCACCAAATCAATCTCAATGCATGGAATGCTGCAAAGAAACAAAAACACTTCAAAGGGAAATACAACAACTTAAAGGTAAGCAAACTCATAAATTACGCAACAACTAATTATTCCCTCTTCTCAGATCGACAAACTTTGTTTTAAGCGAGGTTTACATAAGCGACCATGAGTGACACTCAAAAATTCAACAAATTTCGACTGAATGTCACTCAACTACAAATAATATAGTGGTTGACTGTTGACTGACGAAAGGGAGAATTTCAGCATAAGTGTCACTCATGATCGATAATGTGTACCCTGCTTTACAACGATTGTTTCCATATTCGCTTTATTTACTACTCTCCAATCTTCCACTTTGTTTACTTTTGTACCACTTTTGAAATGTTGTCTTTTTATTCATGTCTTTTCAGAATTAGTTATTAAACAACAAGAGGTTTTGCTAAAATATCAGAACAAAATATCAGAACACACATTAATTTTAAGCGAATATGTCATAAAGGACCGAGCAATTGATCAGTGGAAGAAATGGTTTCCCATCAAGCATATAGAAGATCTTCAAAACTTTGACAAATCGATTGATCTCACACAATCAAACTCTCTGGTAAAATGCGGAAAAATAATATAAATATATATACAAATAAATAATTTCAAGCTATAAGTATAGATATAAATATAATTATTATGTTTCTAAATAATTACAGGTGAATTGCATCAAAAAGATTTTGGTACCAAATAGACTCCAAAAAAATTTTACAAAACTGTGGAAAACATGGAAATCATCAGAAGAAATCCTTCAAAGAATTCAACAATATTTGGGAAGTTTTGTTTAGTGAGTTTTTTTTTTTATATGGAAAGTTAAAAAATTGTAATAATGTGCTATTTTAAGGAGCTGTTTCAGACCACATTGAGACTGAAGATGATTTTATAAAAGCGATGCAAAAAACATTTAAAGCAGCTAAAAATAAACATTTTAAAAATATATGCATTAAAAAATCAATGAAATAAACTTATTTAGATTAGTTTAAGTTTCGTTTTGATGTATTTATGTATGTTTGTTTGAATGAATTAAAAAGTTTTTTTTTATAACGTTTTATTCAAAATGTTTTATTTTTAAAAATTTAAAGGCAGATTTCAGATGAGATATATAAAAAGAAACGATGAAAATGTTGAACTTTTTGTCCATTGCTCCCACCCTGAAGCAGCTATTTAATGACTTCGAGAGAAGCGAAAGCAGAACTACTTTCCGTTTAACTCCAATATAAGACAATAAAGAAGTACTTTTAGGTTGGCTTCGAAAAAAGCGAGAACGGAACTACTTCTTGTTGAACATCTGTTTTAGCAAGATTATAACTGGTTACGGGTTGACTTCAATAGCAGCGAAAACGGAAGTACTTCTTGTTTCGCTTCTGTTTCAGCTAGATGAGAAGTTCTTCCAGTTTTGTTCCGATAGAAACGAGAGTAGAACTACTTTTTTCTGTAGACATCGCCTGCAAAAATAGTACTGGCTGGAATCGTAATTGGAACAACTTGCGGATGCGAAAAAGAAGTTCCAGAACTTTTTCCGAAGTACTTCTTTTTTCTGCTGGGATTTTAGGCTTTTTTTGAGTTCGTTGGCTTTTTCTCCATAGCTCTATATTTTCCCCAAAAATATTCTGTATTCCGTTTGTGTTTGTACTTTCTACACCACTCTACTGCACACATACACACACACACGCACACTTCCGCTTTTCATGGCCACAACTCAATTGCTATTAAATTAACAAAAATTAAATAATAAATTAAAACGGTTTATATCTGTCCTGCTGATATTGTTTTCTTTTTTTTGGTTTTCGTTTTGTTTTTATTTTTGTGGGAGGGCGCGCTGATGTCAGCTTGCTTCACACGTTTTACGTTTATCTTTACCCACTAACAACACCATAATTTGACTGACATTCTATGAATACAAAATCAGTTGTATGGCCAGAGAGCTACTTCAGGGGGAAGCAGTTAGCAGCACAGCATGATACTGTCTGTAATTCACTTGCGTAGAATTTGTTATTTATTTAATTCTTTTTGTTGTGATATGGTTGTTTTTATGGTTTTATTTCCCCTGTCGTTTTTAACATAAAAGTTACAAATGTTTCTGAAATTTATAAAGAGTGTTGAATATGCTTTGAAAATTATTGTTTTTTATTTATTTCAAAAAATTCAAAATTTATTGAATTTATAACTAAATTATTTATAAAACTGTTCATAGTTCATAGTTTTTGTACTATGTATAAACTGTTTTGTATAAAACTGTTCATAGTTTTTTTTTAACTACTGCTATGTTTTCGTTTAAACTAATTTTCTTATATAAGATAGCGCTATATAAAAGAATTTTTTACAGGTATTATTAATGTATTTGGCCAAATAAATTTCGATATTTGCTGCATTTGTAAAATTCTGTTCCAAACACTTTTATATTTCTTATTCTATTTTAAACTGAGTCTCTAATCAACAAACTTCAAATTGTTGGTCAAGTTCTATAGTATTCAACAGCGACACACAACGTCTTTAGAAAGTTATAGAAGATATCGAAATTTTAAAGATAATGTCACAAATACTGAATATAAGGCAACAAAAAATATTTGCAGTAAAAGTGTATTTACGTAGCAAATAATGTTAGATTATTGGCTATATTTTTAGTTTAATAAGCGTTTAACTGAATCAGCCATCATAAATCTATTTGAATCGACTATAACATTGGAAAAAATAAAATATTCCTGAACACCGTGAGATATTTAAAGACATTTTGGAATATGAAGATGTCACAACGCTATTATATACTATAGGAGATTTTTTATGTTATGTTTATTGAATCTGCTCATGTCTTTTGTGATAAAAATAATTTTGGAAAATTTGTTATTTTAAAGGACCTTCTACAGCTTAAAGAGTAGGATCAATTCGTAATGGAAATTTATATTAAACATTCTACTTGTTTAAAAAAATATTCTCTTGTTTTGTCTTAAAACCAGAACAGGAAAATGACATCCATTTTTATTCATTCAATCTTTTGGTGCGAGAATCACCAATCCTAAGTATTTCGTGTACTGGACTCTCTGTATTTATGTATCATTGATTTTTACTTTTATTGTAAAATAATGTATTGTTATGTCGTTGTCGCTGAAAGACGATGTAGTCTGTTTTTTCAATGTTTATGCTGAGCCCGTTTCCACAAGCCCGTTCATGATATGTTTTCGTATTCTGGTTTACTTTATCCTTCAGATGTTTTTCTGTTGTAGCTGTTGTTAGAAAACTTGTATCGTCAGTGTCAGTTACGTAGTTATTGCTTTTATTTGTAATTGGAAGAGATGAAATTTATTTTCAAGACAAGCATATATATAAAAAAATTTTAAGAAAATTATAAGAAAAAAGAAAGAAAATTTGTACAAAAAAGGTTTACAATATTATGTCTTTTATTTTTGTGTTTTTTGTCAGTCTTTTTTTAAAGCAAAAAAATCCAGCCTGCGAGGTATGTTTACTAGTTCATCAATGACCACTTCAGCCGATATACTCGTAACTATCGTCTCCATGAAACGAGTGCTGTTAAACAGGTCAAATTACAGGTTCACTGGTTTTAACACTTTCTGTAGTAGGGTAATCGCAACGGCCTTTTTTGTCTTTCACAACATTTTGTTCGATTTTGTCGTTTAACTTCATTAAAAACCGCCGAATGTTATTGCTTAAATATGTTTGTATTAATTTGTTTGCCACTCCACGCATACCTATAAAAAAAACGAAATGGCCATTTCAGACCTTGAAAGGACTTTGACCGAACTTCTTATGATCAATTGTGTAGTGTGTGTTGTGAAATGTTTGAACACAAATGATTGAGAACTGGACCTACATGTTTTACGCCGATTCCGAACGGCTTATGTTCTCAAGAAGCTTTTCATGGAAATTTTTACTTTCTGAGGTTTGCCATTGTCTGCAGAGAGGTGACGACCGAACCGAAAAATTAATTCAATTGAAAAAATTTTCTGTGTCAGATGGAGGATTCGAACCTGGGTTCTCTGACGTATGAGACACACACTCTACCCACTACGCCACGGCCGCCACCCACGCATACCTATATCGTTCAATATATTAAGGAGTTTTTCGTGATCAACGAGGTCGAAGGCTTTTGATAGGTCTATGGATGTAGCTGGCACAAGTTTCTTTTCGTCGTAAACTTTTTCTACAGTTGCCTTAATTGCTGGTTCTGTACCGCTGCTCGCTAGGAAGACAAACTGATTGCTGTCAAATTTTATTGTTGTATCGATGAAGTTTTGTATTCTTCAGGCTTTTAGCTTTTTCAAAACTTTTGCTGATTGCATTGAGTACTGCAATTGACCTGTAGTTTTCGCATCTATCTTTCGCTCCTTTCTTGTAGATCGGTGTTATAATAGTGGTATTCACGATGCTGGGCTAATGGTTGGGTAGATGAGTTGAATAGCAAAATAACAGAACAAATTGTGAACACACTGCGCTTTTAATGCAGCTAATTATTTAAAATCAAAGTAAAGTATAAGGAAACGTCAGCCACAAAGTTGCATTTTTCTGTGGTAGTTTTGCTACTCAAATCAAACTCAAGGGTTTGGTGTAGCTAAAGAGCTAACGTGTAGCTAAGTAATTGGGGTGGCAACTAAGTAATTGCGGATTTCACTCATAGATGGCTTTAGTTGAATTTTTAGGTTTGCTGACGTAATCGAAATGCCAAACACATTTTGTTATTTGATAGTTGGTACTTCAAATGTCAATCAGTAAAAAGATTTTCTTGATCGGTTGTGTAGGTTTTGTTTGGCGTCTGTTGAAATATGGAAAATCAAAACGAACATTTTCGTCATATTTTGCTTTTTTATTTCCGGAAAGGAAAAAACGCTTCGCCAGCTCACAAAAAGTTATGTGCTGTTTATGGTGATGAAGCTTTAAAAGAACGGCAGTGTCAAAATTGGTTTGCCAAATTGGTTTGTGAGATTGCAGAGAAGCTTCATGTATCATATACATGCATTGAAAATCGCTTAAAACAACTTTGCTATGTACGAAAACTCGATATATGGGTTAATCATGAACTGAAAGAAAATCATTTAACACTACGCATTAACATATGCGATTTGTTAAAGAAACGTAATGAAAATAATCCATTTTTAAAACGATTGATAACTGGTGATGAAAAATTGGTTGTTTACAACAATGTCAATCGGAAAAGATCGTGGAGCAAGCCAGGTGAACCAGCTCAAACAACATCAAAAGCTGGTATTCATCAAAAGAAAGTTATGTCATCAGTTTGGTGGGATTACAAAGGAATTGTCAACTTTGAACTTTTACCACCCAACCGAACGATTAATGCAGATGTCTATATTGAACAACTAACAAAAAAAAGCGGCCCGAATTGACAAATCAAAAAGGTGTTGTATTCCACCATGACAATGCAAGGCCATACGCATCTTTGGTCACTCGGCAAAAATTATTGGAGCTTGGTTGGGATGTTTTGCTACATCCACTATATAGTCCTGACCTTGCACCATCTGGTTACTTTTTATTTCGATCTTTCCAAAACTCTGAATGGTAAAAATTTCAATAATAATGATGATGTCAAATCGTACCCGGTTCAGTTTTTTACTGATAAAAACCAGAAGATTTATGAACGTGGAATTATGATGCTACCTGAAAGATGGCAAAAGGTCATTGCTCAAAATGGGCAATACATTACAGATTAAAGTTATTTCGTTCCATGAAAAAATTGCCTTTATTTTCTAAAAATTTGCTCTTGTACTCATCTGCCAGACCAGTTGCCCTACATCGTGAATACCACTAATGGCTTTTTTAGGAAACATATCTTGGGAATTCATCTGTTCTACAGAATTCTTCATCTGAATTCACTTGTTCATCATATTTGCTAAGGCTGCGCCAGAATGAATAAAAATGCAGACAGGCACGCAGATTTCACATTAGAGCAATAAAGAAACCAAGTCATGCATCTCTTTTGCTCTAATGTGTTTTCTGACCTGATCTGCCTGCCTGTCTGCATCTTCATTGTAGGTGTTCATACATCAGTCAAATGATTGAAGTATATCGCGATTTTTTACTCTCTTTAACTCTCTCTGAAAATATTGATTGACGCTTGCTCACACACGATTTTTTGATTGAAGCTCCGACGCAGGCATTTGTTACTTTTCTGCTACCTACTATTTTGTGAATTCATATCGTGCTGTGTGCATTACTTTATTTGGGTGTTTCTTTTATTAAGTTGTTTTGTGTGCATAATAATTTTACAAAATGGAAAACAATAGCGGAAATATAGTTGATCTTTTAGGATTAAAACTGATCACATTAGGAAATCAATACGCCGGAAATTATACCTATTTGAATGACCATCGCATGCAAGTCATAAAAAAACAAAAGAATTAATGAAATTATGGCAGGAACTAAGGAAACTACACCTCTTTTTCACTTCAAAAAAATACCTTTGTTTTCAGTTAACTACTTTTCTTGATATAATTGGCTACTTAAAAGCAGACAAGTAAAATAATGCAACCCTTGATTGATGCAGGTCTGGAGCTCAATCAAAATTTTGACTGACGAGAGAAGATTTTGGAGTTCATTTTCGCTCTGAGATAAAGCTCATTTTTTTTTACATAGGAAAGCAACAACAAATTTTGATTGATTCAATCATTTGACTGATGTATGAACACCTACATTCACTCTGGCCGCAGCCTAAGATCGAACTGAATGTCGGCTGTAGTATCTGAATATCCTTTACTGATATTTCGTTTCATTTATTTTATTTCATTTCATTTATTCCTTCATCTAACAGAGATCAACTCTTACATACTACTTATATATATATACAAAAATTAAAAGATGTACAGGATAGAAAGAAATAATAAATAAAGTATACAAAATTGATTAAGACTAGTATTAATATTAATATTAGACCAACGATCAGGACTATATACACTTTTAGTTAATAAAAAATTCAATAATTTAAGAGGTTACGTGGTTATGCAAGCATCACGGGCCAAAAGGTGAAGAAATAATTGGTCTTTAAGTTTCTTTCTGGTACAATCATCAAAAATATCAATGAAAGCCAGCATAGAATTTGTTTCTCGAGTGCAACGAGTTAATGGCATATTAGAAGCATAAGTAGATCTATTTAGAGCTAGACGAAAGTGAAATTGGCTTCGGAGGTGTCTCTCTCTCTCTTCGGAGGAATGGGAAATGGAAATTCAATTGAGATAAGAGTTCCTCGCATTGAATTTTTTTTGGTGTAAAAGATCCCAGATGAACAAAATTGACGAAACTTTTCACCTTATTTCAAGCGAGGAAATATTAATTAGAGCGCAACGGGTGTTATAAGAAGGCACGGCCGGTAGGTGCCAATTAAGTTTGTATACAACAAACCTAGTGAACCTTTTCTGAACATTTTAAATACGATTAGAATGTATTTGAAAAATTGGATTCCAAATCGTAGAACAATATTCTAAGTGCGGTCTAACCAGCTCAGAAAAAAGTGTCACCAACGTATACGGGTCCGAAAAGTCTTTAGAGTTCCTTTTAAGGAAACCCAACATCGAATTAGCTTTGTTAATTATAAAATCTAAATGGTCCTTGAAATTAAGACGCACGTCCATCAGAATTCCCAAGTCCTTCTTAACAAAAACTCTATTAAGAATAACTGAATTGATCGAATAATCCCACAAGACTGGAGACGTTGACCTAGAAAAAGAAAAACATTGGCATTTAGAAATGTTCAGAGGTAGTTTATTTATCTCACACCATGTTATAATTGAGTCAATGTCTCTTTGAAGTAGCAAACAATCATTATCCGATGAAATAGCACGGAATATTTTTAAATCGTCTGCAAACAAGGGCGTTGGAATTCTTTATAAAACAGGGAAGATCATTTATAAAAAGTAAAAATAGAATGACCTAGATGAATTCCTTGTGGAACTCCAGAGGTGACAAGAATTGGATCTGATAGGCGATCGCATACTACTACTTTTTGATGACGATTTAAAAGATAGGATTTTATCCAGCTTAAAAAGTAAGATTGGAAGCCCAACGACGATAATTTTAAAAGTAAGATATTATGATCTACCTTGTCAAAGGCTTTAGCGAAATCTGTAAAAATTACATCCGTTTGCAAACCATTGGTAAAATTATTTAAAATAAAGCTACTATGTATATAAGATAGATATTCCGTCTATTCTTTTATAATTATAAGTATTTATAATTATTTGTTGTACCAGTTACTTCCTCCTTTGTAACTGGTTTTAAGAAAATGGATTTATGATTGCTATGTTAGGTGTTGTTGTATTTGATGCTATGTTATTTCTTGCTAAGTTTGTTGCAGCCTCGTTAAAGTATTTGTTGAATTTGTTTGCTTTTCGTGCCGAGTTGCCTGCTGAGTTTAGTAATATATATTTTTTTTTGAAAAGCATATTTCTCAAAATTCGTTTGGCCACATTGACGGCCCATGTGCAGTGGAGTCATAGGATATTCAGAAAGACTCACACAATCCAGATTGACTCCCACAACTAAAATCAAGCTCTTCCAACTTCGAATAAATTCGAATTTTCCAACTGGGGGTTTGTGTTGTTGTTGTTTTAAGCGTATAATTACTAAATTTGAATAATTGTGACTGCAAAATATTGCGTTAAATGAATGGCGTAGTTTTTTTAATAATTCTAAATGAAATGCAAAAGCAAGACAAAGAAAGAAATGACAAAACAATGGAGAAAAACAATTTAAAGTAGATGAACTGGTTTAATTACAATGTGTAATTTTTTCCTTAACTCAAAAGTAATAATTAAGTATGTGTGTGCGTCAACAAAAGCAGATCAATGGAGCAAAGTGGTACCAGCACTAGTTAAGAGCATGATAAGGTCAATGGGTCAAAAGTTTGCTGGCAGACCGGAAGTCTTGAAAGCCAAAAAAAAATGTAAGATGAATAAAATACAAAGGTTATAATTAAGGTCAACAAAACAGCGTCCCAATGGTTAAATTGCTACTTTATTTACACAGCGCAACTTTTTCCAGCAAACCAAGAGCAAATAGTAGTTAACAGCATTAAAAATAATCCTTTTTTTAAACTCATTTAAGGGGTTCTGTGACGTTTTACTTTTGCTTTTTTTTTTGCCACCCGGTAAGAGATGTATTTAATTTTATTTTTTTTATACTCTGTCGCAGGAATAGCCACAACAATGTTAGCTGCCTGCTACCCAGTGCCACACGACACAAATTGAATAATTATTGATTTTTCTACTTGGTTCAGGTTCTTTTTTGGTCGTCACCACTGCTGCCTGCTGGCATAACGATCGCCTGCCTCATGTTTCAACACCCACCCACCCAACGGCTACACAGCGGAGTCCCGTCCGTATACGACAAGCTGCTCAACGTCTACGTCGACGTCGACTCCAGCTTGATTCATTCAATACACAAAAAAATTTTCACTGCACACAAATTTTGTAAAATTTCACAATTTTCATTTGCAAATTTTTCATCATTTTTTACAATTTTTACACTCACATTTATTGCTTTTTTGTGGTGCAACGTTTTCTGCACGAGTTCGCGTTATTTTTGTTCATTTTTCGAATTGTTTAATTTTGCAATTTTTATTTTCAAAATCAGGCATTCTTTTTCACTGCACAGCAAATTGTTTTCACTTGATTATCATCATAATCGACTTCAGCCTGAAAGCAGCAATTTGAAGTCTACTTTACATGACGTTTCTCGCAAAACTGTCATTGTTTTGCGTTTGTGTCGTTGACGTTTGGCTACGCTGCTGCGCAATTGTTGTTGCTGTGTTTGTTGTGTGCGCTTGTTTATCGTTTGTTGCTCTTTAATGTTTACTTCAGTGTTTACGTTTATTTGTAGAAACTGGCAGAGTGTCAAAAGCAGCTGTTGAACTTGGTAGGAAATAAATCTACAGCTGTGAACAAATTGTAGCAGATTGGCTGAAAATGTCGTATAGCGACGTTGTGGGCAGCTGCGTTTGGTTTGTGTCTGTGCTTTACACTGAGTTAAGCTGTACACGCGCTGAAACAAAGATGGCGTAGAAATATTTTACACAGCGGCCGAAAATGGTACAAAAGGTTGGGCAATTGTGCCCATAAAAAATTTCTTAAATAGCTTTATTTAATAGAAATATTATTTTTGGAAATTTTTAATCCTTTACATTTTATTTATTTATTTATTTATTTATTTATTTAATAATATCAGTATAATAAGAACAAAGTTCTTTTAATAAACAAAGCATTTGGATAACAGGTGTTCTGAGATTAAAAATTTAACATAACTTAAAAACTAGATACAATGGTATAATTTGAAATTAAAATATACATTTTAGAGATAGCTGACATTGATGAAAATAAAAATGAATTATAAAAACGAAAAGAAAGTTAAAAGTATTTTAGAAATGTAAAAATAAAAATACATAAAACATTTTTTATAATTTTTGTAATAAGAAAGAAAGAAAGACCAAATTTTAATAGGGAGCTAAAAAAAAAATAGAAATAGAAATCTGATTATTTTATTTTATATAAAGATATTTGCAATCAAGCAAAATGTTTTAAAACGGCTTGCCTAAAGCTTCTCTCATTTCCAATAGATTTAAGGTGACTGGGTAATGCGTTCCACAATCTGATGGCACTATCGAAAAATAGTCTGGTAGAGTTTAGGGAATTAAAGTTAGGTATTATCATCATATAACTTCTGTTTGACTGACAAAATTGTAATTTTTCAAATAGATACAGTGGCATTTTGAAGTGAATCAATTTATAAAGAAATATGCAATTACGAGCATTTAGATAGCTTATTATATCACAACCAAGTATACTATTCTTGAACTGGGATATATGATCAAACCTTTGTATATTGTAGACGTATCGCGTCGCATGATTAAACGCAATTCGCAGTTTGTGCTCAGAACGTGAATCTAGTTTACTATAAATAATTTTAGAGTAAGTTATTGCAGGGATTATCATTTGCAACACCAATTTTCGCCTGGTATCAACAGGTGTAAACTGGGCCGACATTCTTAAATTACGCAGGGTATAATAAATGTTTCGGACTACACTATTGATATGATCAGTACAACTTAGCGAAGAATTGATGTGGAAACCAAGACTCTTTACGTTGCTTACTATTTTCAGCTTCCTGTCTCCTATGTACAGGTGCGGAATGTCATCTAAGCAGATTTTGTTTTTCGCAATAGGTAGCACATATGTTTTCAGCGCATTCAGTTGAAGACCATTCCTAACAGCCCATTTATGGACACTATCGAGATCCTCGTTCAACCTGTAGCTTAAATCTTCAAGAAGACACGTTCGGCGGGAAAGATGAAGCTGAACATCATCTGCATAAGCATGCATAGAGGAATATTTACACACGGAAAAAATGTCATTTATAAATACTGAAAATAGAAGCGGCCCGAGAACAGATCCTTGAGGCACTCCACTGCAAACATACTTATATTGAGAGCACTTATTGTCAACATTTACTCTCTGAATCCTGTTCGATAGGTAGCTTCTTACAAGATTAACAGCACTAGTACAAAACCCATAATAATTTTTTAGTTTTTGACAAAGTAAGGAATGATTTACTGTGTCAAATGCCTTAGAGAAATCAATCAAGCAGAGTAGTGTAAGAAGGCCTTCATCATAAGGTGATCGAATATCGTCCAGTACCTTGAGAGTAGCAGTTGCACAGCTATGGCTACTACGAAATCCAGATTGAAGTGGGGACAAAAAATTGCTTCGTGTGAGAAAATTCAACATTTGATCAGCCATAATAGCTTCACATACCTTTGACAAGCAAGACAAAATGCTAATAGGCCTGAAATCATTGGGCTCACTGGCTTGGGATTTTTTGGCTACCGGTATGACCTTTGCAATTTTCCAGGAATTAGGAAAAGAAGAGGAAGTGAAGCAATGATTGATTATATGCGTTAGTGGGCTTACAATGAAAGGCAATATGAGTTTTATAAATTTGATCGCAATTCCATCCTCACCAACCGCATTCGATTTAATTTTCATTATATGTTTAACAACATCATTTTCACAAACTCCAGCAAACTGAAAGTTGGATTCAACAAGGACATCTATCAACTCTTCATGATTACAAGGGCTTACATTATTATTTATGAAAAAATCATTCATGATATCTGGGTTAACACAGCAACTAATTGTAGGCTTGCTGCCAACTCCAATGTTTCTTAGATTTTTCCATAGCTCTTTAGAAGGAAGCGACGTTTTCAGCTTATTCGAATAAAATCTTAACTTGGACTGCCTGCAAATAAGAATTGAAGCATTCCTTGCCACTCTATACTCTTCCCAATTTTCCGACGATGGATTTCTTTTCCACCGCTTGTGCATTTTATTTCGGTTTTTTATTGCATTCTGCACACTGGACGTGTACCAAGGACAAGATACATTTTTTATAACAATTGTACGCGTAGGAACATGGGTTTCAAAAAGATGGCTAATATTTTGAGTTAAGGCATCTACTTTTTCACTTACATTTGAAAAAAGCCAGATGCCATTCCATGGAGTACAACATGCATCATTGTTTAAAGCCGGAAGATCAATACATTTAAAGTCTTTGTAGGTAATGGTATTGGACGTAGTGGTGCGAGATAGCGATATATCAAGTGTACAAAAAATTAAATCATGATCGGAAAGAAAATATATTTGATCAAACAATAGAACAGACGTGACATCAGAGACAATAAAGTGATCCAGAAGGCTTGGAGTATGTGTATTTTGTGTGTATAACCAAAAATTTCTTAGAAATAACTATTATATAATAAAAATATTATTTTTGGAAATTTTTAATCA